>OX456523.1:225412502-225790002 GCA_949748255.1 Eustalomyia histrio
AAATACAACATCTTTCAGTAGCAAAAGGTTTAAATTTATTTTCACTCATTTTAACAAGCCTGTTTTTGTAAATAGGCAGGATTTAATATAAGTCCCGATATCTCAATTTCATTAATTTTTTTTAAACTGTTATCTGCTTAAAAATCAAGTTAAAACTGTAGATTTTTGATCCTCAAATATAAGAAAGTTAAGAATATGAACGGGAAACTATTTATTTTTAAAACAAGTAAGAACGAACTCGCGTTATATGAGGGATGAGTGTACCGCAAATAAAAGAGATTCATTAAAAGGTATTGAATTGTGTTGATTTAAACTCCACCTGATTAATACTCAATTATATTAATACATCTTTCTGTTCACTTTTAGTACCACAATTATGAATGCGCCCAAAATAACTGGACGTGAAGTTGATCTTCATCGTTTATATTGCGAGGTAACCGAAAGAGGTGGTTTTCAAAAAGTCAACATCAGAGATGAATGGGATGAAGTCTTACCCAAATTAGGGTTAAAGGAGAAAATCGTTAATGGATCGCAAGCACTAAAATACATATATCGTCGTATTTTAGAAAAATATGAGCGTTTAAATTATTTCGGTGAAGATCCAGATAAAATTGATGCCGTGGATTCCATGGATATGACAGAATTTAATATGAGTGGGGGGCGAGGAAGAGGATCAAGATATCCATCAACTTATGGTAGTTCCAACACGGCCATAATACACAGTGTAGCCATGTCTTACAACTATCGGCAACATAATGTTAATATGGATAGAAGAAGACAATATAAATTATCTACTGACTTGCACAAGCCGTCAGCATATGAAAAATTAATGCTATCACTATTATCGCCGCTGCCAAATGAACAGGATTTTGCTATAAATGCTTGCACATTAATGGCTAATGAAAGCAAACATACATTGAAATTAAATGAATATCCCAAAATATTGGATGCTCTATTGGCACATACAGGTGTCTTCTCCGATTATACAATGAGAAAATTATTTCAACACATTTACAGTGGTGTCAGACATCATTCCCTGTATGGATTTTGGTATGATCTCTTAAATGATAAACCACAAATATTGGAATTATATACCGATGAACAGGCGTTGCGAGATGCCGCCCTTATCGATGATTACGATGATGGCAAACCAGAAATGGAAGGAATATGGGAAGATTGTAAAGAATTGGATTTCTTAAATTTACGCACCGGATTGGGTACCCAGGATTATGTGGGTCAAAGAGTTTTACAGGTTATATCGATATTAAGAAATTTAAGTTTTCTGGAGGAAAACTTGATGATTTTAATAAAAAATAGAACATTTTTACGATTTTTGGTAATGAGTGCAAATATACGTTGGGATAATGTTCATATACATGCCTTGGAAATTGCTGGCAATATAGCAGGAGAATTGGAAATACAAGATCCCTCCCTCGATGATTTATCACGATGTCTTATGGCCACTTTGTGTGATGGCATTGAAGGACCCGATAGAGGTGTTGTTATCAATTGTCTGGAGATTTTATATAAACTCTGCCAAAAGGATACAAATGAGGAATATGTATTAAAATGTTTAAATGTAAATTTCTATAATACCATAGCTATGTTTTTATCACTCAATGACATAATGCTTTTGCTATTTACATTAGAAGCTATTTATGCTTTAACCAGTTTAGGACCTAAAAGTTGTTCTTCTATGATGCAAGTTAAGGGTATAGTTGATCAATTGATATCACTGATAACGGTAGAGGCGCCATCATATGGTCCAGATGGTTGTATATTAATGCGAGTAGTGGAAACTGTACCTGGTAATATGCTGCCAATGGTGGCGCAAAATATTGCCAATTTACAAAATGCAGCCGTCATACACAAACAACCACAAGCTGCGCAACAAATGGTGACACAAATTTGTGCACCTACTGCAACACAAGCCGCAGATGGTATAGAATCAGCTACTGATTCAGCCCAATTACAAATGCCTCAAAATTTTACACAAGAAGATGAACAATATGCTTTAGCTTGGCTGGGGGCCACCTTCGAAAGAGCCAATAGCATTGAGAGTCATATTGAGGCACAAGAATTATATCGCATGTATTTGTCGCACTGTCAAAAATCGGGTAAACATTCAGTAGTTAATCATATACATTTTCCCAAATTGGTACGGTTAATTTTTACCAACATAGTAGGTCCGGCTGTGGTAAGAAAAACTGATGCTCCAGACTTGCCGGGATTACATTATGTCTCTATTAGATTAAGAGCTCAACCGTTGCCGTTGCAACAAAAAACCAATGTAACAACAGGAGGTCAGACATCTCCCGGCGGCAAGCAGACAGAAAATTTGGGATCTGGTAGAAAAACTAAAAAGAAATTAAAAGCTCAAGTGGAAACAACACAGGCTAATACAACAGCTTCGATTACCGCTGCAAATACATTAAGTGATAGTAATTCAACTGCTATGGCTAAGGAAACAATTAAACCTGAATCCATTATACAAACCACTGTAGTTCCTGCTGGGGATGATTCCGAAAAACCTTCAACTCAACATATTGAAACAAAATGTGAAGAAAAAATGGATATAGATGACTTGGAAGAGACTATTAAATCTGAAAATCAACCAGAATTCTTGCAAATTACGGAATCCACTACAATACAGTCCTCTTCTGCGGGTACTCCAAGTTCTTTAGTCAAAAGTTTGCTAGCCAATAAAGTCAATCAAAGACAACAAAAACAAAATATCAACACAAATACTCCCGCAACTACAACTTCGAATATCACAAATCCTCCTCCTCCGCCTCCTCCTCCACCTTCTGTTATAACAACCGCCACAACACAGCCTCTAGCACAACCCATTAAGGTAGCCAGCGCGGCTATTACTTCCTTGGTTAATAATCCCCTGATGCAGCATACTCCGCTGAAAGTAGGACAAACTACCATTAAACCTTTAAATCCCCATGTGGCATTGGATAAAAAACCTATATCGGAATCTACCCCTCCCCCTTTGGCTCCACTAAGTGGTGCCAATGTTGTCAAAGATGCTTCTGGAAGACCTATAATATTGGCTAATCAAATGTTGGTGGATATTTTGGATAAAAAAATGGTAGATCCTCCCATACCGGGTATAATACAAAAACGTAAGCTCGAAGAACAATTGGCCAATAGTAAACGTTTAGCAGTAGATTCTTCAGTTACCAACACCAACACCTCATCATCAGCAACCCCTTCCTGCTCAGGCAGCACTATCGAAGAAACACCAGTAACGCCCTCAAAAAATGCGGCCAATTTATATGCTGAAATGGCAGCATCTATACTAGAAGATGAAGATCTTGAAGAATTTAACACACAACCACCACCAATGGAACAACAACAACAACAACAATCCATGCAACAACAGACTCCTCTAATAATACCAGCTAAAACAATACAGCAACAACAATCTTCGACTCCACGTCAATTGCTATTTCAAACTAATCAGCCGCAACAATTAAAACTTACCCAAACGACCACAGGAAACAATCAACAAATTCCAAATGCAGTAGCTACCATAAAAACGGATCAAGGATTACAAACTGTTCCAGTTATACTACAACAAAAACCAATGGAAGTCCAACATCAACAGCAGCAACAAATAATACAACAAATGATACAACCAACTCAGCAGCAGCAACAACAAACACAATATGTTTTAGCAACAAATCAACAAGGACAAACGTACTTGGTGGCCCAACAAACTCAAGTACCACAGTCTCAACCACAACAATCACAACCAACACAAACAGTATTGGTAACACAAACACCACAACAACAGACAACGGGACAAAAAACTATAATAATCTTACAACAACAAACAATGCCAGGACAACAGCAACAGATTATCACGACCGGACCAGCAGGACAGGCCCAAAAAATGATAATGACCACAGCACAAGGTCAACAAGTGTTGGTTACACAAAGACCACAAACCCCACAACAAATTTTTATAAATCCTCAAACAGGACAAGCGACTCACATACAACATATACAACCGATGCCACAACAACAACAACAGCAGCAGCAAACCAGACAAATAATACAAACAACTACAGCACAACAACAGCAGCAGCAACAGCAAACACAACAAATACAAGCGGGACAAATGTCTCCCTCTTTACTCAATCAATTAAATCAAATACCGGCTACCATAAAACTGCATCAACCCATACCCCAGCAATCTACACAAACAACATCGCAACCAGCTACTATTACACGCATGGGACAAAAATTATCAATAGTACAAGGTAGTGGTGGTGCACCAGCACCACCAACATCATCCTGCACACCATCCGCACCTGTAGCTATACCACAGCTACAACAACATCAATCTATAATACAGCAGCATATAATATCAGGTCCAGCCGAAAAACGTCATGTAATTTTAGGCGGTGGACGTGCTATAGAAATCAAAGAAACTGTTATAACCCAGGCGCAACCACCACCACAACAATGTCAACTTAATTCTCAAACTATAATAACAACACAACAACCATCGGTGGTTACATCATCATCCTCCGCGTCCTCCACCTCCTCCACACCACCACTTTTGCAACAACAACAGGTACAACAACAAATTCGTGCTGTTATTGAACAACAGCAACACCCCTCGATAATACAACAAAAAATTTCTTCGTTGTCTGTTATGCAACCACCACCACAACAA
Organism: Eustalomyia histrio; assembly: GCA_949748255.1. Classification (NCBI taxonomy): domain Eukaryota; kingdom Metazoa; phylum Arthropoda; class Insecta; order Diptera; family Anthomyiidae; genus Eustalomyia; species Eustalomyia histrio. The sequence goes on from OX456523.1 coordinate 225,417,196, forward strand.
CAACACCAGCAACAACAACACCAGCAACAACAACAGACACAGCCACAAAGTCAAGTATTTGTGCAAGCATCTGTTGCTGCACCCACAATACATAATACACCACAATCCCAACAAACACCGACGCATATAGCGACTAAGGTTTGATTTAAAAAACAAGAAGCGACTTTTTGTTTTAAAATTTCATATAATTTTAGTTTGTAATACATTTTTTTATCATCTACACCAGTTTAAGTTGAGGTTTAGGAAATTGTAAGTTACAAAATAGTTTATGAAATATTGCACTAAAGTCAGTTGTTATTTTTAGGAACGAGCCTTAAACTATATTATTCTTGAAAATGGGACTCTAGCCCATTTTGCACTTACCTTATGAAGATTAATACGGCGTTCCAAACATTTTATTTTTACTTTTTTGGTTATATTTTAATCGAATTCGGAATGAATTCATAGTTTAAAATATTTTCTTTCACAGGAAACCAAGCTAAAAATGGTTAAAAGGCAACGAAAAAAAAAATTGTGGGAAAATTTATTTTAGGCCAAATATTTTTGATACATGTATTTCGATCCGGCAAAAGATCTCGTCAGAACCCAAAGTTTTAGACAAGTTAGAGCCTCTAGAATAAGGCAGAGCCTGAACAAAAAGAACTTTTAAAACGCGTATTTTCTACATTTCTCTCATCTTAGCAATCACACATGTGGTAAAGTTGATTTCCTAACAGGAATTTCTGGTCTTTTTCAATTTTGGTAGCATCATTGTGCCTGTTAGAAATTCACCTTTATCACGTGTGTGATTGCTAAGAATCACACACCCAGGCACTTTCTGGCGCTGAACTCACAGTTCCTGCTGATTGAACACTATCCAGGGCGTCCCTTGCCTAAACATGAGGTTATTCCGATAAGAATAAAAATATTGAAACATTTTAACAGTTAAAAATTACTGTTATTTCAGTTATTTTCCCCCATAAATACATTGTAGGTTTTTTAGCTGCAATTTTATTTGTTTTAATTGACATTTTTCTATTTTTTGATATACTTTTAAATTCACAAGACTTCCTAATGTACAATTTAAATGGTGTAGATTCCACTGTATACGAGGGCGGATCAATAAGTCCGTGATTTTTCGAACTTCTCTAGTAGTTATATAAAATGCAACACTGCTACCATCAAGTACCACCTTCTAATAGACTACTGTCAAATTTTGAGCAAGTTCCGTCATTTACTTTGCGTTTAACAGCTGTTCAAAACATGCATACTCGTGGCTTTTTTTAAAAATGGAAAAAAGTGAATTTCAAGTGCGAAAAATCAAATCAAGGAAAAGCTTAATAACTTTATACTATGGGGACTCTGCACAATCCATTTCAATGGTAAAAAAGTGGTTTACTGACTTTCGTTGTGGTTTACAAGCACGGAAGTTGCTAAACGTTCTGGACGCCCAGTTGAGGTCTCTACACCAAAAAAAAAATTAAAAAAATTCACGATATGGTGTTGGCCGATCGGAGATTGAATGTGCCATAGATTGTGGAAGACATAGGCATCTCACATGGCTCAGTGGTATCAATTTTGAACGATCACTTGGCTACGAGAAAGATTTCCGCAAGATGGTTGCCGCGTCTGCTCACAATCGACCACGAAACGGAATCGTGTGACAGCTTAGTTTCCATGGCAAAAAGAATTGCCCCCTAATTCACCTTATTCTCCGGATTTAGCCCCAGTGACTATTTCCCATTTCCAAACCTAAAGAAAGAGATTTAGCTCCAACGATGAAATTATTGATCAAACAAATGCCGATTTTATGGGCCTCGCAAAATCCTGCTGTTAAACGCAAAGCAAATGACGGAACTTGTTTAAAATTTGACAATAGTCTATTAACAGGTGGTACTTGATGGGAGCAGTGTTGCATTTCATATAACTACGAGGGAAGTTCGAAAAGTCACGGACTTATTGATCCGCCCTCGTATAACGTTCAAATTTTTTAATTTGCTATTTTTGTGAGTTTTAATGATTTTTTTTAAATTTTCTTTTATTTAAGCAAATGCAATTTTTGTAGAAAATATCTAACTTCATATTATGCATTCCTTTTTTTTTTCTATAAACTTTTCTTTTGATGGTGTAAATTTGTAGCGAAAGATTCCAACTAAAATTAAGATAATTTTTCATAAAAATCGATTTTTTATATAAATTCATATATACATATAAACAACTTTCACTATGTTATTGTGACAAAAAATCAAAAGATAGTTGGATATATACTTATTTGAATCGCAATGAAGTCCCTTCGTTGGGCGCCATGTAAGTCGCGACTCATACAACCTTACAGGGGCAGAGCTGGTAGCGATAAATTAAATTTATAAATTCACGAATTGAAATAAATAAATTCGGATATTTTTATACACCAATCGCTAAAATAAAAATAAAAGTCGGTTTTATGGGAAATTTTCTATAATTTTTAATGGGTTTTAAAAGTTTATTAAAATCCACAGTTAAAATTTGAACTGATCAGGCTTATGGCAAACAAGTTATATTAAGTCGTGATTGCCATTCCAACAAATTAATGGATATAAGAATTGCAAATATAAACCTACTACCAAAAGCTCTTAACAGTAAAAATTTGTTTTAAATGAAAAAATCTTAATTTTATTTGGAAGTTAATTTTAAATGTAAAATCTTTTAGAAAATAACATAATTTTTTATAATAATTTTCTGTGAATTTGGTGGTATTTGGACTTTTTGGTTGGTTTTTTTTTTTTGTATTATTTAATTTTTTGTTGTATTTTGATTTATTGCAAATAATTCCTTCAAAAATTTTAATATTAATTACTATTACTAACTCTCTATAGCTACCGGATCCAACACCATCACTTATGCAACCTAAGACACAAAGTTTGGTACAAACTATTGTACCATTGGCTGCTGCAAATAATCCACCAACTCTGATAAATGTTAAAAAACCACCAAGCTTAATAAAGCCAACATTACCAACCGTGAAATTGCCCACACTTGCTAACCCAGGACCCCCACCATTGGCAGCAGTTAATAGTAATTCAAATATAAACACAACACAAGCCGCACACAAACCAACACAAGCGGATTCAGTGAAAGATGCGAATAAAAAAGAGGAAGTATCCCAAATTGCAACTATATCAGCAGCAGCACAAAATCCTATTCAAAGTGGTGTTAGCTCACTAGTTAATGCCACAATGTCGTCTACTACACAAGCAGATCAAACTTTGACGACCACAAGTTCAAGCACATCTAATACTACAACAACTACTTCACAAACTCAACAACAATCTGGCCAAACACCACAGCAGCAACAACTACAAACATTACAACTACAGCAACAATCTTCTGTTCCGCCACCACAACCCCAATTGTCGACGGCAGAGGCTCAATGGCTTTTCATTTGCGATTGGCGTAACTGTCCACGCAAAAAATTTAAATCAATGTCTGATTTACAACATCATGTTTGCACCTCACATGCACCAGACCATTTAGAGCCATCGGCTGAAATCTTTTGTCAATGGGGTGTTGGTCCAGGTCTTTGCGATGGTATACCACGTAAACGTTTTTCTCTTATGACACACTTAATAGATCGTCATTTAACAACGGAAAGTTTAAGATCAGCTGTTCAACGAAGAATTGCCACTGGCATTCATAATATATCACCTTCAAAGGCACCCGTAACTATAGTGCGTAATACAGAGGTAGTTCTAAGAGCTAACAATGCCTCCCCAGCTCCCTCTACTTCATCATCATCCAGTTCTCAAACACCCGCCACTGGGTCATCAGCATTGCAAGCTATAAAGCGTCATACCGCTGATTTTATGAACTCCAAAGAGTTATTGGATGATAGTGAGGGTCCCGTTACGAAGAGTATACGTTTAACAGCTGCATTAATCTTACGTAATTTGGTTACTTATACTACGACGGCAAAACGTAGCATTCGACGTTTTGAGCCTCATTTGGCAAATATCGCTTTAAGTAATGTCGAATCTAGTGGCACTATATCTCACATACTCTATGAGTTAAATAACTAAAAATATGAAAAAAATTAAACTTTAAATTTTTTCTTACCATGTTTCAGATAATAAAGGGTGGTTAAATTTGAAGGGCCGATTTTGATTTTGAATAAAACACAAATTATTTAGAAAATTATTGTCATTTCTTTTTATTATGATAATATGATATGGTTCGGTGGCACACCTCCATCCGGTGGTCCAAACTTTCGATGACGCTAAGGCATAATTGAGGTTCTATGCCGTTAATGTGCCGAATTATCCCATCCTTTAGCTCTTGAATTGTTGCTCGACGTACACCTTTTCTCTCAAATAACCCCAAGGATAGAAGTCCAACGGTGTCAAATCACATTATCTTGGCGGCCAATTGACATCGCCACCACGTGAGATAACACGGCCATTGAATTTGTCGCGCAAACGAGCCATTGTTTCGTTAGCTGTGTGGCAAGTGGCACCGTCCTGTTGAAACCACATATCGTCCAGGGTCATATCCTTAATTCCTGGCCACAATAAGTTCGTTATCATCTCGCGATAGCGAACACCATTCACGGTAAATGCTTGGCCGACCTCATGACACATTATCGCGAACAGCAGCAATGTTTTCCGCAGAACGAACTGGGCGAGCATGTACAGGTGTTTTTACAGACCCGGTTTGCTGAAATTTGCCCACAATTCTCCCGATTGTGGGCACATTTTGTCGATTATGCTGACCAAAAAGAAATTACAAAGTGCACGAAATGCATTTTGATTTGAACGCCCATTTTCATAATAAGCCTGAATAACTTTAACGCGTTGCTCGATTGTGTATCTTTCCATGGTTCAAATTGAGTTAGTCTGAAATTGAGAAATCTCAAATGAAATGCAGAAAAAAACTTTACGTTTAGGTGTGGTTCACATTCAACATCGGCCCTTAAAATTTAACCACCCTTTAGTAGTGTTTTTTTATTCATGTATTGTATTTATGCTTAATCTTAAAAGTGTGCCTGTTTTTTTTTTATTATTTTTAGTTCTGCATCAGTTTGATTTGAATCCCCTTATTATGGACTTTATGTATACTTTTATATATTTTAAAATGCATATTACTGGATTTTTAATTAAATCCAAATTTATATTTCCATTCGAAATGTTTATAACATTTATAATTTTGGTTTTACAATAAAGATCGATTTATAAAATCAATATCCAAATATTGTTTTATTTTAATTGTGTTAAAGAAACACTTTAGAAATGAAAATCTGCTTGCTTGCGTTTGGAAGTTCCAAGTCTTTATAACGATTATTTTTGCAAAACACAACAGGAGTACTGTTTGGAGTAAGTAAAAGATCGAAGAAAACAAAATGTTGTGTTTTATTAAAATTTCCACCAATTTTTGTAAGTTGTTTCAAAATGTTTGTTATAAATATTTGTCAATTATTTTTAAGACATTGGTAGTTGTCGTTTTTACTGCATTTGTTAGTTGTTTTTAACGAGTAAAAATTACAAAAATTTTAGTTTGTTGCCTTTTGTACTAACAAACTTTTTTGAGTGCACCCAAATAAGTTTGACAGGTGCTTGTATAGTAATCAGTAGTCGTTATTTTTAACTGTAATTAAAAAACAACAAATGAGTAACAGTATTAAGTAACAGTTGTTTAAAGCAGTTATTTTAAAAATTATAATAAACTACCAAAACAATATTTCTGCAGTATAGTTTTTGAAAATTCTTGTTTAGTTTATAATTTTTGTTATTAATATATTCTTATTTTGTAAATAAGAACAAGAAAATTTTATTGTATGTCAAATGCATAAATACATAACGGTATCCCCATACCGTTTGGAATTTTTGTCTATGTTCGTAAATGCAGAAAATTTCTGCATCACTGCGGCAGTTAAACCAATTTATGTTGTTGATGCGTGATCATCTGTTGCAGATGCCTTGCTACTGCTTTTTAGTAGGTTTTGCAAAAGATAAAAACATGTTCACCACAATAACATTAACAAATATTATTGAAAATCTTGATGGCAAAATTATAACTTTTTGTTAAATTATAATTAAAAGAAAGATGAAGCCACTTTTGATTATTAAATATAAATAAACACGAAAAAGAAGAGTCACAGGGTACGCTGTGAGAAGAGTGATTTCGCGCTATTGCATCGGAAACTTTAATGATGCCATAGTTACAAAAATATGCGGCAGCATTGTAAACTGTTTAACTTTTGACGTAAATCAATGCTGCCAAGTGATGCTTTTTTAAACGTTTTTCTTTTATTATGCTGCAGTGATGCGCCACTACTCCCATTTACGAATGTACCCCTCACTTAAATTTTTTGTAATTAAAAAAAAAATTTAATTCCGAAAAATACAGCAGTTTTGCTTTTTTAATTTTTGTCAGTTGTTTTAACATTTTAGTAGTAAAAATTTGTGAGTTATTTGTATGACATTGTTAGTTATTTCTACTTCATTTATTAGTTGTTTTTTAACAGTTACAAATAACTAAACTTTTAGTTATTTTTGTCGTCTTAACTGCATACACCATTTCCGTGATGTCTGTCATTAAATGTCACTTTTAGTTTTCATTTTAATTCAACAATAAGAAAAATAATAATTTTAATTCAATAATAAAAAAATATATAAATTTTAGTTCTGTACTAGGTAATTTCGGGTAAAGTGTGGTAAAATGAGAGTAAGAAAAAAATTCTCTCACAAAACCATAAAAATGTCCAAAATTCTGCGAACACACCAAATCCAAACATTTCATACTCAAAAATAAACGTCAAATTTGTTCATATTAAAAAACAGCTGAATTAATAAATATATTTGAAATGGCAAATTTCTATTTACATTTTCAAATATATTTTTCATTAGTAAGAAGGAAAAGTTCTTTATAGTAAATTTTTATTTAACTTTAATTTTTTTCAAAAATGCAAAACAGCTAATTTATTTTACCCAAACAAAAAGTACGGGTAAGTTCTGGTAAAAAGAGAAACTTAATTACTCTCTCATGAACACTCTCATTTACCCAATTTTTTGTTACAAGAAACGCTTTCTAGTAAGATTGGGTTCCCGCGGGCACCAGCGGTAACTTACCTCGAACAGACATTTTAATTCAGTAATAAAAACGTGGAAAAGTTTAATTATTATTTGTAAAAAAATAAAATTGTGTTTTTCTAAAAAAACTATTACATTTCTTAGCAATGAAATGCAATTATCATTTTATTGCATGCGAAGATACCAGGTTACTGGAGATAAAATCAGTTTAAAAATTGGTTGCTATTATTTTTTGAATGTAAAGACACCGGATAAGGTGCGTGGCTAAACTAAATTCGCATTTTAAATTTCTATGGAAAAATTTTTCAAATAAGTTTAATAGCCTTTCGTATTTAGTGTCGAATCAATTAAGCCGCCTTGCTCAAGGTCCTTAATGTATAAATTAACAGTAACCGCACGATTTTTACGCAATTAACCTAGGTTACGGTCACTGTTAAAATCGAATTCCATACTTAAGTTGAAAGGGCAACGGTGTTTGAGCAGTTTTGCTTGCCAACTCTTTAATGGAAATTATTATACCCTTCTGGGTCCTTATGAAGAGCGAAGTTGATTTAACGATGTCCGTCTGTGTGTTGAAATGGGTTTTCCGAAGACCCCAGACATGATGAAGACTTGATTGTTATATATTTCTGTTAAATGTGATCCATTTCTGCTTGCTATTAAAAATCAGCCAGATCGGTTGATAAATGGCTGAGATATTAGCAAAAAAAAACCAGGACTACCTCTAATTTTTTCCGTAAAATCCCTTTGTTTTTATATGTGTGTTGAATATTACGCATAACAAACACATCAATTTCTTTTCTTTCACCTCTTCACCTTTTATACACAAACAACAAACACATACAAAGATTTGTCATTTAAATAAAAACCAAACAAATCCCTACTGAACGAAAACTGTTCATTTAACTCTATAAACGATGATTCCATATGGCCTTTTTTAATAAAAAAAGCGAAATATAATTCCAAATGCAAATTTGCCAGCTAAATCAAAGATATTTGTAGAAATAAAACACATGCAGTTCTCGTGATTTCTTTTAACGATTTGTAAAAAAATATTTTTAGAACTAAAAAGATTTTTGAAAAAAAATATGACAACACTGATTGGCATTATGACGTGATTGTTGTTGTTTTTATTTTATTTGTTGAACTTTTTGTCTTTCACCTCCTCACCTTTTACCCACAAACAACAAATCCATACAAAGGTTTGTTATTTAAATAAAACCCAAACAAATCTGTTTTAAACGAAAACTCTTTATTTACTTCTAGTAACGACGTTTGCTTATGTCCTTCAGTAGCTCAGTGGTATAAGCGCTTTGTCACAAATACTTTTTTTCTTTTAGTCGCGCGATCGAGCCCCGTCTATTCAACTTTTTTTATTTTTATATTTTTTTAACACTTTTTTTTTATTTTCTTAAGACTTTTTGTTATTTTTAAATTTTTTGTTAACAAAACAAATGCGTCCAGCACAGTTGTCTTAAAGATGTCGGTCAGCTTTTCTGTATAATTGGAGAACGGAAAGAGGAAGTTTCCAAAAAAGGTGCAAGCATCTTGGTTATCAATACACAACATCTGACCAAATGTGGGCGGGACCCTTGTATTGGGCGTGGCACAAAATAGATTAATTTACATCTTAAGAACGGTAAGACAGTAATTAAATACTCCATAAATGGGCTAAAAACATCAAAATTTTTATAAAAACTAAAATTTTAGAGCTGTAATATGACCTATGGATACGTCTTATATATCCAAAGATCGAAAATCTTTAGTAGAACATATTTGCTGAAGGTAGTTATGACCAAAACATAAATTTTTTTAAATACCTATTTTCTTTCAGAGTCCAAGTTTTATCAAATGGTAAATTTCCACTTAAAGATGTCCGTATATAAATCTGTCCATTCCATATATGTCCATATATAAAATTCACTATTTTCCCAACCATGGTGAAGGGTATATAAGGTTCGGCATAGCCGAATTTAGCCGCTCTTACTTGTTTTTATTTAAAATTACCTACTTATAAAAAAAAACAATATAAATTATTGTGTTTGTGTATATTTATTACATTTCACTACAAAAAAAAATATACTGCTTACAAAAAAGAACAGAAATTATACAGTTTAATTTGGGGGATATTATATAATAATATACATATTGTTGTAATTATGAATAAAATTTGTTTATTGTTTTAAGATTTAACCTTTTTTTTTGTATTACTGTGTTTTAATATTAATTTAAAATCAACATATGAATTTTAAAAGTAAATTTAATATTTTAATTATTAATAATAATTATATTTAATAAAGGCTATTTTTAACAGACACTGTTGCAATGGATTAATTTTAGGGGATAAGGTTGATCAAGGCTATTAATTGGATAATGTAAAAATTACACATAAAAATATAATATACAAACATACACATATAATTAGTTGTTTGAATTGAGTCATATTTTAACCAATTTATAATAAAAAAAAAACTAGGCAAATATAAAAAAGAAATATAATAACTAACAAAAAAATAAGACAAATAACAATTAAAACAAAACTATAAAATATTTAGTTACGAAATAATAATTGGTTACATTAAAAAAAAGTCATGATAACCATTTATGTGTGAATTTTCTGATATTCAAATTCACATAAAAGTGAAACTAACAACTGTGGGTTAATTATGTATCATTTTAACGATACTCGATAGTAAAATGGCACCTAAAACATTATCATTTCAGCAATATGAATGATAAAATTTTAGATGTTACAGTGAAATACACAAAGAAAAAAAAAGCATGGTATAATAATATTTGAATTAAAGTCTAATTTTTTTACCAACATTTTAAAATTATATATGAATCTCATTAAAGTAAATATGATTTTAGTTAAAATTAACTTTATAGTATTTAATAAGTCTACATTTTATATGTTTTTTTTGCAATTTAAAAATAAGTAAAAACATATTTAAATTAAAAAGAAAACAAACTTGGTTTGATTTTAAACCTGTTTCTACTTAGTTCTAAAATATTTTTTCTGTGTGTCAGGCAAACGTATATAACATATTAAATGTATACAAAAATAATCCCTATACTAAAAGTTAGTGAGGGAAAATTCCGGAATGGCATCCCTATAAAAAAACAATTTTTTACGGATCCTTACCAAAAAAATAAGCCATACTAATTTACAACAATAGTACGTTAGCACTTTAAAGCTGAAAGTCCATACCACGCATGCTGCGCTTCTTTGCGTCCTACGCGGTTGTTAAAAAAGTAGAATTAGTGTAATTGTATGCTGCAAGTTACAGAGTACCAAAACGTAGGACGCCTTCACGCGTATGACGCGAAAAATAGGTCTACTTTTGTAAGCGTCATAAGCAGCGTTTGAACAGATCAGCTAATTTTGATAGGTTATTTTTATTTTCAAAACTACGCAATGGAGGAAAAACTACTTGAAGCTGTAAAAAAAACACGAAGTTCTTTATTTTAAATTTATTTTATTCAACAAATTTACACTACAGTTGATCAAAACAAAAGAGTAAAAAGCGTCGCATGTAACCTGAATTTTCAGTAAAGCGTATATGCGTACAAAGCATTGACGCGAAAACGCGTGGTATTGACTTTCATCTTAACTGTAAATGTTTTTGTTAGAAACACAAAAAAAAAGTTTGTCGACTTGATTTTTTTTTTTTTTTAATTTTTGCAAAATCTGGACGGTGAATATTTTAAATGTTTGCCGCCATATCCGACATATTGAACGAATTTTTTTCTTCCGTTCGATTTAAAACAACAAATAATTAACGCGTTCCTAGTGATTTAAATCATTTAATTTGTTAATACGAATTATTACAAAACAAATCGAACTAAGCCAAATGGGAATTAAATCCATTCACTGATTTTTCATTTTGGATTTAATTTTTAAATTTAACATTTTAATTCAGAATTCAAAAATTTATATAATGAATTAAATCATCGAAGCTCTTACTGTGCATTAACAGAAAATTTTGAACGACCGATTTTTATCTTGATTCGAAATTGTTTCATTCACGACTGGGGTTTAGGACTCTGATATTTAAACCCATAATTATTATTATTATTGTTTTTTTTTTTAATTTTTTTTTCGTCAAAAATATGAAACTTCTTAAAACAGTCCAAAAAGTATCTAATAAATTATTTTTTATGAAATTCCATACCAAAATTCAAAATTCCTTAAATTTATAATGAAAAATTTCCCGTATACGTTTTTTCAGAGTCATGTCTGATTTAAAGGACGCATATATTTGGTTAAAAATAAAAAATGGATTTAGAGAAAGCATTAATCATTGGAGTAGTTGTTGCTTTGCAAAAACAAAATGCAGTACAATGATATATTAAAGGTCATTCTGGAGGAAGATGATAATAAAGAAGAATTTTTGGTAGACATAAGAATGAAATTCTTACATGTGCCGCTCATTTTCCTTTGTTGAACAATTTTTTTTGTTTTTTTTTTTCTGCAATGTCAGTTTGCTAGTGATGGCAAAAAGAAAATCGATTTTTTTGTAATTTTTTTAGTGATTACACTTAAAATAACGAAATATGTAAGAGGATCATCTTTTGTAGATGTAGAATTTTTTGCCTGTATAATTCTTATGGGAAGATGTTAACATCTTTGCAAATTGATGAAAGATGTAGCTCAGTGGAAAAAGCCTATAAAAGGCACATTTAAAATTCTACCAGAGATAGCAAAAAAACACCTCAAAATAGCTTTATTGTGAATGATTTAAGCTATAGGGAGGTATATTTTGCGTGTAAATATGATTTTGTGAATATTGCTTTTAGAGTATTATTATTAATTAAAATTCGTAACAATTAAAAAAATTTATTTCACTTTTATATAAATCCGAAATCAGACAATAGCTGTGTTTGTGCAGCAAGCTATTAATGTTTGCTTGCTATTTTAACATAAGTAATGTTAAGAGTTAACATTGAATGTTAACTTATGTGAAATTTATATGGGAATGAAATAAGTCAACCTTGATAGCTTACCGCTCAAACACAATTAAGGATAAATATGGTATGCAAGAAAAGGTTATAGGAATAATATAATACAAATTATAAAACTAAAAAAAGAACGTGACAGTTTTTCGCATTAAACTTTGTATGTATGTAAAAAATTGTATATAAAGAACTATTGTAATTACTATTTTTTTTCGTTATGTATGTTTGTTATTAATATATAAATATATAAGAATATATTTATAGTAAATATTCGTATAAGAATAATTTGTTTTTTTTTTTTCTTCTATTATTTTGTTGTTTTACAATAAGCCTGAGGCACATATTTAACATCTTAACATTCTTTCATTAATTTTACATAATGTTATTGTTTGTATAGAGTTTTTATTATTTAGACAAAATTCTATGTAAGATTTGTTTTTTTTTATAAATTATATATACAAATTGTATATTATATTATTAAATTACATTTGTATATTACCATAATTTTATACTAACTATAGATATAAAACATTTTAAAAACCTTATTCATAATATTTTTCAAAAAAGTTTGTGTTAAAGCCAATTTTACACTTGCTACAGTGCAAATCAGAAGAAAGTTTTGACTAATTTATTTGTTATAAAATGCAAACAAAATATCTTAACCAAAAACCAGCGGTTTCTTGTCAAATTCCATGTAAATTTTGAATTTAAAGCTAAAAATTATAAAACTACTAGTTTTTAGTTGTAGTGTAAATAAGGCTTAAGATACATACGTAATCCCTTATTTGGCTTAAGATATTTTGGGAAATGTTAATTTTTTTGTTATATTTTCCTAAAAAATTAAAAAATTTAAAATTTAATTTTCCTAAAAAATTTAACGGCCGATTTCTGCGAAAAACTCTGCTATACAACAGTTAAGTTGTAGCATATAATAATTTTTTCTCTGCTAAAAGTTGTAGTTATATGTAAGTTTAAAAAAAATACAAAAATTTTTTTAAATACTTTTTTCTTTTTTTAAATTTGTGATTTTAAATTTATTTTCTTCAAATATATTGTAAAAATAAAATCAATTTTAAACAAAAAACAACGCTGGGTGTCAAACTGAAGGGTTAAGTTTAACTAATAAACAGATAATAATATACAAAACAACAAATAATATTTTTGGCAAAGCTAATAGTTAAATCTAAAACCTTAAGGCCGAGTTTTTAGGATGTGAGTTAAACTTGGTTTAGGTAAACCGAAAATGAAATATGTCAGCCATTTCCATGTTAATTAACATAAATTTGTCGGAACAACTCTTTGTTACATAAAATTTTGGGTCTTCGTTTAAATAAAATAAAACAAATTTCAAAATCAGTATTCAAGTTACAAACTGCGATAAACTGAGTTTAAAGATAATCCTATACATTTATTTTCTTTTATTTGATCTGGAATATTATATTTTTATAAAATTTTGTATAACGATTATTTATTTTCCAATATTTCGTCTCCCTGAAGAAGTCACCCAATGTGGAGACAAAATATTAGAAAATAAATAATCGTTATTATTTAAAAAAAAAAAACAAGATCTCAAGCTCAATTTAAAAAGAATAATATAAGATAATCTACATTCTAAAAACTCGGCCTAAGTGTAAAACCTAGCCCATATGTATCACTGTTTGATCAATAATACCATAAAAGTTTTACACTATCAAAATATTATGTTGAGTGAGTGCTCAGTAATTAAATCTGTAATTAAATTCATTCAATTTAAATTTTATCTATAGTTTTTTATAACAAATTCATATATAAATTTGGTTGTGAATAGCCTATTTACATTGCAGATGTAGTCTTGAGAGGTTATAATATTGTAAAATTTAACACGATTATTCACACAAAATTAATTATTTTAATCTGCCAGATCAGCGCATAATATTAAAAAAGTGATCTTACTATTTTCTTACAACCCTTTGATAATAGTTGTGTTTATGTGGCAAGCTATCAAAGTTGGCTTATTTCATACCCATATAAATTTGGCATAAGCCAACGTTTAGTGTTAACGCTTAACGTTACTTATGTCAAATTTGTATGGCAATGATACCGGCGAACGTTACACCCAGAAAAAAAGTTAGTAGAAAAATTTGTAAACGGTTTTCAATCCCACTTTACTATTTTTGTACTGATTTTTAGTAAAAAAAATATTATGTTGCAAATCTTTTTGCTATTTACATTTTACAAATTACAGAATTTGTACAGAATATCTACAAATTTTCATTGCTAATTTCAGAAATCATTTTACAAATTTTTGAAAACCGATTTGCTAAAATTAGCAAAAAAAATTACTAATTTTAAAAAAGTCTATATTGAAGGAAATGTTATTTCTAATAATTTAAACTTATACATACAAACTTAAATGGCCCTAAAATGTTATATAGGATTAAAAAAGGGATTAGAAGTGAAGATACCGACTCATGTCTAAAAAGAAGACATCCACTTAAAATAGCACTAAAAAGGGTTTTTTTAGTTCTAAAAATCAGTAATAAAAACAATTAAATTGAACCTTAAAAAAAAAAATACTAAAATATTTTTCAAAACAGAAATTACCAAATTAAAACAAAATGATAAATTCGTTTATGTTTTTACAATTTTTAAGATTTTTAAGCCTTTGATTTTTTTTCTTTTGTATAAAATATCTTTTAAAAAATATAATCAAAATTATTGATGCTCGATAAAAAAAATAAATTTGAAATTATGTACGAATATTAATAATATTTAGTAATTTTTTTTGCTGCAAAGAAATTTTAAATTCCGCTTTACAAAAAGTCTACTAAAATTTAGTAGCGGCTACTAATTTTTCTACTAATTTTATTGTACTACAAGTCAGCAGACTTGTGTTGCTAAGATTAGCAAATAATACCGCTGGGCTCAAATTAGCAGAATTTTCCGTAATAACAGCAAAATTTTCAGTTGCCATTACAGACTTTTTTTGGTGAGTGTAATAGCTTGCCGCATAACTTAAGCTTAAAAGAAGAAAAAATGGAAAATTTAGCGCTTTCAAAAATGAAAATAAAGTTTTTGGTTGCAAAATATAAAAACTTGTATAATTTATAAAAAAATTTGAATAAAGCTACTATACTCAAATATATAATCAAATAAAATGGCATCAAATCCTCAATACTGGGAAAAGTAGATATGACAGCGTGTGAATCGCCCCATGGGCTTTAAAATTACAATAAATGAAATACATAAATAAATAAATTAGCACAAAATCTTTTATAGATTTCATTTTTGCCAATGAAAAGAAATATAATTTTTTTTTTAATTTTTTTTACCAAACAGTGAAAAATTCGTCTGGGTCAAATCTGTAGAAAATTCAACACAGCTTTACAACACAAAAATGTTCGCCAAACATTTTTTAACTCCATACCAATTTAAAATATTATGGATACTCACGATGTTTTTATACACAATGCAAGAATGCACAGTTTTCATCATCATAACTACTGAGATGATGCTGAGACAATGCAAATAATATGTTGATCTGTTTTTTTTGCATCGCATACAAATCCCTATC
The DNA here is from genome assembly GCA_949748255.1 of Eustalomyia histrio. Lineage (NCBI taxonomy): Eukaryota > Metazoa > Arthropoda > Insecta > Diptera > Anthomyiidae > Eustalomyia > Eustalomyia histrio. Next base: position 225,432,748 of record OX456523.1, read on the forward strand.
GTGAATACCTTATCATTTTTTTAGTATCAGCATCGCTAATTTAGGAAGTGTTCGCCATTTAAAGAATGAACGCGTTTACCATACACTCAACTGCTACTAATCTGCTACTCAAAAAACTGTTAATTGCGATTTAATTGCCTCTACATGTTGTCACCATACTGAGGCGCACCTCATTTGGGTAGCGAAACAATTTTCTGCTATGTTATCAAAGCGTAATACATTAGCTGTCCCTTTTGTTATTTCTATTTAACCTTTCTATGCTCGGGTTAATTTTTGTAACACCTATAACCGCGCGCGGCCTCACAGAGTTTTTCCTAAAAAAACCTATATAGATATTTTTTTTTAACTTAAAAATGTAATGGAAAATTATGCAAAGCAATAATTTTATTTTTATTATTTTTACCGACTTTCAGTCTTTTACAAAACAGCTTTCCAGTATATTTAAAAAAGTGTTTTATCGCTCTCACAGAAAGGTTAGAGAATAACAAAAAAATGCTCAATCATAAATATAAAAAATAAAATTGTAAAAATATTTTTTATTAAAAACAAAAATAAAAGTAGCATTATTCACCAGATTATGTAAATCTGATTAAACTGCCAATGACACAAACTTATATCGCTAGATTAACTCCACGAAAAATATTATGAAAAGAACAGTTATATATATGTTTTTATATATATATATATATTTTTTTTTAATTTTTGATTGAATGGTTTAAAATTGTATTTTTTGTTTTTTTTTATTTTTTTTTTGTTAATAAATTAACACAATAATTGATTAACAAACACCTTTTAATTTTTAACTAAAATTTAAATTTTTAATTTTTAACTAAAATTTAAATTTTTAATTTCAATTTATATTGTACTACAAATGTAAAATATTTAACACAAGATTTGAAAAAAAGGAAATTTTAAAAATGCTTAAGTGATGTGTTTAAACAAATAGCAGTATACATATTCTCAAGCAGAAGCAAAACAAAGTTAATTTTTTATCAAACATCAAAATGTTGCCAAGTATTAAATACAAAAATTTAAACACAATAATAATAACATTAATATTAAAAATAATTAACAAATTAAAACTCTTTCTTTCTCTTATTGGAACTTTTGTGTAAAAAACGATTTTGTTCTCAAAAAATTTTTAAACTTACTGTTTAGATTACAGCATATAATTAACTTTTTGTGGGTATTATAAAGGGTGATTTTTTAATTGTTTGGGTTTGAAAATTGAAAAAAAAAAACAGAAAATTTACTAAAGGGAATGAATTATTTATATGGGGCGATAAGTGAAATAAAGATTATTTTATACAAGTCTTGCCCGCGACTACGCCGTAGGTGGTACAACCGTGAGTTTCATTTTAGGCATACATTTACAGAATTTTGGCCGGTATCTCACCAATGGTAGCTGTAATGTTGTCTTCAATGGCTGGAATTGTGGCTGGCTTATCCCTGTACACGAGATACTTTTCGTATCCTCACAAAAATAGTCTAGTGGGGTTAAATTGCTTGATCTTGGCGGCCAATGAACTGCTCGAAAACGTGCGATTTATTATTCACCAAACTCGCCTCTCAATAGGTTCATAGCATCTCGTGCCGAGTGGCATGTGGCACGATCTTGTTGAAACCACATGTCAACCAAGTCTAATTCTTCCATTTTGGGCAAAAAAAGGCGCACGGTACCTTGCTCCATTGATTTTCATCGTCCTTGAAGAAGTATGTACAGACCAATGATGCCGCCGGCACCAATTCTGTTTGTTGTCGGTACCGATTGACCCCAAAATGAGCTTCGTCGCTGAAGACAGTTTTTCGCATTTTTCACATTTCTTACACAGCAATAGGCTTGTTTGTAAAGTCAAATCTCTTTCCGCCGAGCCATTTCTTCAGGTTTGGAAACAAGAAATAGTCACTCGGGGCTTTTTGTCATGAAAACTGGCATTTTCTCTTTAATCTTCAAATCAAATCACGCGTCAATAGCTGTCAAACACAAACTAAATGACGCAGCTTGTTCAAAATTTCACAGAACTGATGCGGATAAGAGACGGGAAATTCAAAAGCAGTATTCCAGTTAAAAATTTCTATAAACTAAGTTTAAAGATAATCTTCGTCCTAAAAACGTGTCTTAAGAGCCCATGAGAGCAAAATACAATTTAGGTCAGGGATGGAAAAGTTGATACAATTGTACTCTTTTTGATACTATTTGATTTAAGAAAATACCGTGATACTCCCGAAACACATTTGATACTCTCACACACTTTTCCCAAATAAAACTTTGATATTCAATTATCTTAAGAATGCAGAAAAAGAAGTTTAAAGAATCGAACTTTATGCACTGCAATACAATTTTGAAGCATTTTCAGACAATTCTAAAATATTTTTGAATAGTTTAAAATAATTTAATTTTAAAACCTTTTTGGACAAATTGAAATAATTTTTACACAATTTTAAAATTATTTTCGATAATTTTTAAACATTTTTACACAATTTTATAATTATTTTCGATAATTTTTAAATATTTTTACACAATTTTAAAATTATTTTGGAAAATTCTAAATTAAAGCTGGAAATGCTGAATTGTTAAATAAAATACAAAGTGCAAAAATGCACAGATTGTGTCGCTAAAAAAATGCATTAAACAAAAATATAAAAATGATTTAATAAAAAAAAATTTAAAAGGCCTTTAGAACTATTTTCACATTGAAATTTTTGACTTGAATAATCAGAAAACACTATTTTCAATAAATGCTTTAGAACAGTTGCGTCCAACTCATTTGCACAATGTGCAAGCTTTTACAAAAGAGCTTTTTCACCTACAGCGAGCTTCGACGAGAGCTTTTACATATATGAGGGCACAATACAAGGATGAAAATTTTGAATTTCGAGATGTTATAAGTTGTATAATTTATTTAAGCCAAAACACTTTAATAATTCTTTTGAAAGATATTTAAAAAAAAGGCCATCTTCAAAAGGCTTGCTGTGCTTTGCTAAGGATAGAGCAACAACAAAAGGAATCTTTTCTTTCATATTTTTTCATATTGAAATTGGTCGGTTGGCAAATTTTTCTTTTGAAACTTTAATTTCTGTTCATCTAATAATATGGCCTTATCTAAATTTTTATTCAAAAATTTCTTTTGCCATGTATTATAATGCCTTTCAATGGTATGTTTGTGATTGCGTTTAGCATTATAAACACAAACCAAACATACGGGATCGCCGTCATTTTATATATATTTTTTTAGTGAACATAGACTGATCGTTGTGTGTTTGAAAAGTTATTTTCAAGTTGATGAAAAAGTACTAACGTACTGAATTTTCCGTCCCTGAAAAAAAAGCTCTTTACTACAAACGCAAATATTATAGTATTAGTGTTTGAACGCCACTAATTTATATTCAAAAAAAATACAACACGTTCTTATTCTGTTTTTACAATATCTTCTTCTTCTTCCAAATGATTTTTAGGCAAAATTTGTCATTTTTCTTCCAGGAGAAATGATTTCGTATTTCTAAGGATTGCTTTAGTGAAAGATAACCTCCGCAACATGAAAACGATTGTTGCCGCAATAAAATGTTCCTTTCAGCCAATACGTTTAAGAAATCTTTATCGTATTGCCATGTTTGATTAGATGATTAGATTCAAATGAAAATTTGTATAATTACCATACTTTTTTTACTTTTTTGTTTAAAAAAACAAAACCCACTTTATTCGAAATCGAGTTTGAATTATCTTGAACATGAAGCTACTAATTTACTTAAGTGCTACAACTGAAGAAAAACTAGAAAGTTGTATTCACTTTGAATGCAAATTACTTAAGTCGCTTTGGCATAACAGCAATAAATAAAAAAAAAAATAAAAATAAATTTCAAGAAATTAATAAATTAAAACAAAAACTAAATAATTTTGAATTCAATTTTACTGAGAAAATGGTTAAAAAGTGTGAAAATTATAATTAAAAAAAGAAAAACAAAGGAGTCATTGCGATAAGAATTATTCTTTTTTAAAAGAAATTTTTGTACTAAAACTTTTTCTTCAGTCTTTTAGTCAGTTATAGCTTTTGCTGAATGAATAAACTTCTATTATTTTCAACACATCTGCACAAATATAAATTTGTAAAAAAAAACATTTAAAATGAGTAACTTTAAAACTAACTTTTAATTTTATTATAAGAAACATATTCTATTTTAAGAACAATCATTATAAAAACCAAAAAAAAAAACAAATACAAACATAAAATATAATTCATACATTAAAAATTATAAGTTAATATCTATTGAAAGAAAGAAAAACAAAGAAAATTCAAAAGAATATTAAATAGTAAAGCTGGTATAATGTTAGGCTTTTTAACTACAAAAAAAAAACGAAATTACAAGAAAAATAAAAAAGCCAACATCATACCAGCTTAATAAGAATAATTTAAATATTTTAAACGTCTCAGACGTTTTCAGATAAAAAAATCATTTAGGCTTTAAAAAACACATTTTATAGTCTTCACTGGACTTAACTTTTAAAGCAAGTAAAGAAACATAAAAACAGTATTATAAAATAGTAAAAAGATTAAAGTTTATACTTAAAGAGTAGAAATATAAAACAAAAAACAAACATTAAAAATTTAATTTAATCAAAAAGTATTAAATATTATAACAATTTTAAAGACATATTAGATATAGATTACTAAAAATTTTACTAAATTTATACTGAAGGGCAAGCTAAAGACGATAACGTTTTTAAATGATTACAACGTTGATTTAAATGTAAAAGGGTTTAAAATCAAAATTTCAAAAAAAAACATTAATAAATTTATGAAATTTTCCTTTTTAATTGAAAAATGATTATGAATATAATATTATATTATGGAATTTTATTTGAAATCTGCTTGATATTTATTAATTTTTACCGCTTTTAACTATTTTGGAATACGTTTCCGAAACGCATTTAATTGGAGTTATTTAATTTCATCCAAAAAGTAATTCAACCAATCTATTATTTTTAGAGCAAATTGATTTGCACGTTGTTTGGTAAAAGTTTGATTATCTGTGCCGTACTATAGAGTAAGAATAGTATAGAGATTACAACGCCGGCAGCGGCCAAATAAAATTTTATACAAAATAAAGGTTCGGAAGCTGAGAGAAAACAGGGAAAAATTGAGCAAATTTCCCTGATTTTTGCAAAAATTTGAGCAAATTTCCCTGTTTTTCAAATCTTTTTTCAAATCCAAATCTGCTAAAAACAAATATGATTTGCAAAGAAAATCAATTGGAATCGCATTAAACCAATTTGAAAAGATGCCAAACCTTTGTAATTTGCCCATATAAAACCAAGAGAACGTTTTTTACTACGTGAGCGGTATCGTCATGGTGTGGCATGGTGAAATTTATATAATTACAAAATTTTAATTGAAAATATTTATAAACACCTAAAAAGGTAACTCTACCCAGTGAGAATTTAAATTTCGCTGAAATTCAGATATGCTACAGAGGAGACAAAATTAATGAACAAGTATTTTTTGCTGCCCAAGTAGTACAAAATACTTGGAAAGAAGGTCCTCGTCGATGGATATGCTCTTGTTAAAATAAAAGATTTTGCTATAGAAAAACAAGGGGTTACCTGCCTTTACTTATTACCAGGTATTGCTGGAATGAAAAGTACTTTAGTTCTTAAAAAGTAATTGAAAATTATTTTACTGGCAGAAAAATCTCCCCCAACACTTACACTCCGATTTGGAGGAAAAATCTAAGGTTAACCGGTTTTTTATGTGGCAACTCTAATGCTTAGCGGGTAAAAACTTGGTACTTGGTACTTGTTTTTTTCCTTATTTTAATTATTTGAACATTTCTTCTAAAAGAAGTGTATAAAAAATGGTATTAATGGAAAGAGGTTTCAAAGGAGCATACAAGGTGGCGCAAAAATAACCTTCCGATGTTTTTTGGCTGTAATTTAAAAAAAAAAAAATGAAAAACTTTGATTCTTCTTGTGGATTATTTTTATTTGGTCTTTTAATTTTTTTTTACATCAAGTCGAGAATATGATGTCATGTAAATGGCCGCCGCCACAATTGATTGTCATTTGAGCCCTTTTTAGGGCGATTAGGGGCCAATCGCAAAATTTATAGCATTTTCTGATAGGAGGATTACTTTTGCGCCACCCAGGTACCCAGTTTTGTTGTTTAGTTGCTGTTGTGAAAAACAAATTAAACTTTTGATCATTTATATGGAGATGTATATTGCAAGAATTGCCAAATTCACAATACCTTAGCGCCTCCCTGTATTTTATTGAAAGTTATGCATTTTTCTAGCAATATAAAGCAAGGTTGGTAACCGAAACGATAAGGTAATCGGTAACACCATTTTAGATTTTTGTTATGGGTAAACGCTTTTCAGTACTGACGGTATTTTAAGGGTATCATTATTTCAATTATTTCGGTATGGACATTTTAGTTATTTCGGTAACTGTATTTGAAAGGGTTTTGATCGATAACGGTATTTTTAAGGTATTGTCTGTATACTTTTGCCCGCTTTAATTATCTATCAAAATAATTCAACTTCTTTAATTAAAAATTGTAAATTTTGAAAATTTTACCCAAAAGGTTTACAGTTCGTGCATTATAAGATTAAATTTTTTTTTTTTTTAATGAAAAAAAATCGTTTGATATTTAAGGAACTGGCGTCTCAACATACATTTGTCCAAAAAGGCTGTATTAATTATTCATAAAATACAGTTAAACCATTTTACCATCAACATATTATAAATTAAAAAAGAGGGTATTATATAACAATTTATAACTTTCCTACCTCAGCTAACAAAAGTCTTATAGCTCCATTATTACTAACATCATCATCACTATCGTCCTTATTACTATTATTTACAATTACAATTTGTTCTTCTAATTTTTCAGTACTTTGTTTTAATAGTCTGGACTCTTGAGATTTTTCTTTAAGCTTTAAACGTCGACGTTGTTTAGCTTGCTCTTCGAACAAATTCTACAAATTATCTAATAAATCTGAACTCACGTCAATAACAACCGATGTCTCACCCATAACTGCCGCCATACCAACCCCAACAGACGATGTTTCAGATTGTCTGACAAAATCGGGAGTTATAACACCATCCACACGATTTAAACTTGAAGGACCATTTACCAAAGAATCTTCTCCGCTTAGTAGTGATTCAGCATTTAAAGGAACATCTACTCCTACCACATCAGAACCCATTAGATTATCATTACCTCCCACACCGGCACTAAACGAAGATGTTATACTGTCATCTATGGTATTGCCATTTATAAGAAAATCTCTGGTAAATTCGGAAGGACTGTAACGAAAACTACTCGGTGTCGTTGTTATGGGAGTAGAGGGCATAGATTTTGATATATCGCACGCGGAACGAGACAATGAAGAATTAATATTGCCACATGCATATTTACCAGTTGATGAAAAATTATTAGTAAATGTGTGTAAATTATCTAAACCATTATTTAGGTTTTGACAATTATTAACAAAACGTCTTCTATAGAAATTATTACCATTACCAAAGAGTGATTGGGGATTTTGATGAGGCAAAGGAGTAGAAGGTACTGATCTTGATATAGATGCAGACATTGAATTTGTACCATTACCGATGCCGCCTCCACCTCCACCCATACTATAGCTGCCAGATGATAGTGAAAAGTGACCAGCACTACTATAACCCGAAGAGGAGCCCGCTGAAGAACAAGTGGTTTTTGTTGTTGACGACTGATTAAGGCCAGAGAATTTGGTTACAAAATCTGGTGATGATAAGATTTCACTAACATCCACTTCATCCAATATGGCTGTAGAGTCCGAAGCAACTACATTTGCCACTTCTTCAAGTTTAATGCTAGCACTTTGTTGACTACAACTATTTTCCGATATCATCGTTACAGAATCCATATATTCCGAAGGTACTGGTGTTTGCGCCAAAGAATTACAAGCTGAAAAGGCTGAGGCATTATTTGCACCAACGCCACAATGAAAAGTACGATTAAATGTGGGCGAATGAGAACGTTGTAGTTGTGAAAGGGGAACGGATTGTGATCGTTGTGTTACATCATTTAATTGTTGGCTATCATGATGACCTACTATTACATCTGCCTCATCTAGTTGATTAATATTTAAATTAAATTGTTGCCGTTGTCCAAAACTGGAATTTGTTGCTGTGGAGGCGGCAGCTGCAGCAGCTTCACCAAATAAATCCAAATCTAAAGAATTTTGATCGACCATTAATGAATTGCTAACACTGTTGGATGTTGTTGGATTGTTATAGTTTGATGTGTGTGACGACCATTGATCAATTAATAAATTGTGGGGTATACCAAATAGTTGTTGTTGTTCTTGTTGTTGTTTTAAAACCGAAGGACTTGGTGGTGCTGAAGCTGAAGTCATCATGGTGTTATATGAACGTTGTCGTCTTGTGGCTCCTATCATGGGATCTGATGAAGAATCACAATCCAAGGATTGCTGTTTAGTTAATAAACGTGTTAGTCCGGGGCTGGCGAAAAATTCAGTATTGACTGTAGTATTATTTATAGATAATGAAGATGTTTTTGTTTTGTTGTTGCTGTTGTTGTTAGATGGTGTTGTGTTAATATTTGGTGATATTGGTAGAAAACTATAATTTTTTCTTGCAGCTGTTATATCCGACGTGGTGGATGTTGTATTTAAATTAATTTTCCGTTTAATCGAAACCTTTGACAATGTTACAGGTTGGTTAAGTTGTTGTTGCAATTTTTGCTGTTGTTGTTGAATTTGAGTTTGTTGCATTTGTTGTTGATGCTTTTGTGTTAATTGTGCTAGAGACGCTGAGGCAGTACCAACAGTATTTATTAAACTAGATGTTGTTGATGATGTTGTCGATGTTTTTGTAGATGTTATTGGCAATTTAATTAAAGAAGCTGTTGGGCGATTACTATAACCGCTCAATGTTAATAATTGTTGTGTTTTACCATTTTGTAATTGATTATTGGAATTTGTATCATTTATCGTATTAGTGTTATTTAATTTACAAATTGTATTCATCATCATATTAGTTGTTGTTGTTGTTGTCATAGTATTTGACGTCATTAATGCTGTTGTTGTTGTTGCCGCAGTCGACGTCATTTGTGTTACTGTTGAATTACTGTTCCGTTTTGCATCAGAGGAAGAATTTTTTGTTAATTTTTCCTCAGCGTCTCCCATCTGAAAATATTGAAGCAATTCTGTTTCTTGATCTTCAGAATTTTCCTCTTCCACTGGTAAAAAGTAATCATCTAATTCATGTTTATCCATATTACATATGCTGATTACACGTTCTCTGGGTAAACCCAAATTTTCAGGTAAATCGGCGGCATCTTTTACCACACTCAAATCCGAAGTTTCACAACTTGCCGAGGCGGCTGCTGCAGCAGCCATTATTCGTTTGACTCTTAAGGCCTGTAAATTACGTGAAAAAACCTTGGGTTGTCCCAGTATCAATGCGCACTCATCGTTACTATTATGTAGTGATTGACTGTTGGGGCTAGTCGAAGGTGCCATTTGTGTGGGTGGTCCCATATTATAAACCACTGTGGAATCTAAATTATTACTATTTGGTGGTGATGTTATAACACTAGCTGGCACGGGTGGTGGTGTTGAAGCCGTAGTTGTTATAATTGGTAAATTGCTCGTTATAGACGCAGAAGACGTTTTATGGGATGTGGGTGAATTAGCCCAAAAACCTTTGGTTTGTTGAGCTTTACGTACTTTCTTGCAGAAAATATTAGAAGTATTATATTCCTCTGCACCAATTTCTTGTTTAATTATAGTTTGTGATGGTGGCGAGGAGGAAATGGCTGAATTATCCGCCGATAGTTCAATCATTTTTGGTGTTAAATTCTTTACTGCTCCAGTAGGTGTTGTTACACCTGTTGGTCTTACATGTTCAAAAGCACTTGTTGTTAAGGATGATGTTGGCGTAGGGGGAGGCGCTCTAGCTAAGACACCGCCTCTCGTTTCGGCTGCCAAATTCATGGGCATTATTTGATGTTGTGGCAGCTGTAATGTAGTTGAACTGGTGGCTGTTGGTGGTTGATATTGTGTTACATTTGTTGAGTCTGTTGATAAGCTTCCCACGGATGGTGGATAACCGGGAGAATCTAATATTTCCTGTTTAATTTTAACCTTTTGTTCTTCCATAGTAGCTGGTGACACCACAGCGTGATGACTACTTTTAGAGCTATTAGCTGGTGATAATTGCGGTTGATAAATTTGTTGTTGCAAATGTTGTTGTTGTTGTTCTCCTCCGGTAGTTGTTTGATGGCATGATGATTCAGAGGAAGAAGATCCCTTGCGTTTCTTTTTGCGTCGTTTCTTTAAGGGTCCCATGTCCTAGGTTATACAATATTAAAATATATATAAATTAATAACTTACTTCTTAAATCGAATCACTATTTAACTTACCGCCATAACCCTTTTTTCTTTAGGTTCCCTTTGCGTATACTTTTTGTGCGTTACATTTGTTGTTCCTTTTCCAGTTCCGGTGAACGGTGTATGTGTACCAGTTCCCAATCCTGCAGAACCATTTGTTTTTATGTGTGTAGCCAGATCTATAATATTATCGACTTTAACATGCAACATTGTTTCAGCCCACTGCTTGATCACACTCCATGATTCTTCTTGTTCATCTGTTGTATCTATGATGGTGGTGTTTGTCTCTATACTTCCATCTTTTTCCCCCGTTGTTGTTACTGATGTTTTTATAGTGGCTAATGTGGGTAAGTGTGGTGCCGGCAATTTACTTGTCTTACGCATAGCTGCATAGCAATAACGGGAATGACCTCTGGTTCCTAAACGCCTGGGACGTATACCAGGAAAAACCTGTTTCATTACTTTTCCAAAATCTGCTGTGGATAATGGTTTTATATCCAAACGATCACAATAAATCCTATAAAAAAAAGTAATATATAATTTACGATACTCAACGATTTTCTCTACAATTATTTGGAAGATATATTTCAAGAATATAGAACAGCAATATTGAAAGCTAAGAGTAATAGTAATATTTTGGAATTACACAGGTAAAAAAATACGAAGGGGACAGCACTGGCAAACCACCGAAATTGGTGGTATGAGTGCTTTTTAATATTACTCTCCGAATGCCTAAAAAATTCATAATAATGATAATAATTTTTTGATTGCATACAAGGCATTCTACTTCATTTAATATATTTCAAGAATAAAAAAAAAATTCTTCCCACTCAACGTTCCACACATTTAATTTAAAATGTAAATGAAAAACAAAATAATACCTTTATATTTATTTTCCTTTATTCGATCTTCAATATTATATTATATTATTCTTTTAAATCGAGTCTAAGATCTTTTTACAAAAAATAATGATTATTTATTATTTTCTTCCAATATTTCGTCTCTTCATTATTTCCAATGTGGAGACAAAATATTGGAAGAAAATAATAAATAATCATTATTTTTTGTAAAAAGATCTTAGACTCGATTTAAAAGAATAATATAATAACAAAATAATACCTTTAATAAAAAAATACCTATAATAAAAAAAACAAATTTTTAGAGTGTACTTTATTTCTTCAACAAAGCGGCATATACTTGCTCTGTTGAAAGTTAGCGTACTACCAAAAAGTATATAATTTTCTAGAGTATTTTTCCCGCTCTATTAAAAATTCAACATGGTACAGAGTTAAGCGGCAACATTTTTAAATGAGAGGGCAACATTTTCAAAGTTGCTAAAGTGTTGAAAAACATTAAATTTGGTGTATGCAGTGCTGCCACATAAACAGTGTAATTTTTTATCCCAGTTTTTGGGATTCTTAACTGTTTACCAGTTTTATCATGAAAACAATTTTTTTTTCAAATTATTGCATTTTTTATAGGTTTTTTATTTATATGTTGCAATAATAAATAGCATATTTATTCTCTTTATTATATATTTTTGCCATAGAAATGGGAAATTATGGATATGAATAGACATAGTTGGTCAATGTGTGTGTACACAGTTTAATACTTTTCATGTCACAATGTTATGTTTGAATTCGTAACTATTTTTTAACACAATTGCAAATTTTTGTTGTATTTTTTTACTTTATTAGACATGTCTAATTTAGTAAAAATAAATAGTATATTGAACAAATATTATATTTTTATATGAAAAATCTGAAAAAATACATGAATAAAATAAAAAAACATTTTTTTTATTAAATAATCTGAAAAATCTCTAGCATCCCAAAACACGGCAAAAAAAATAGTTAAAATTGGTTATATGGCAGCACCGCTAAACACTACTAAAAGTTGCCGGCCAAAACTCACCTTTGTTGCCGCCAAACTATGTTCGTGTTCTAAGAGAGTACTAAAAAGTTCGTGAGAGAGAAACATACTCTATAGAAAATTATATACTTTTTGGTACTACTGAATGAAATAATTGTATTTTTTGTGCTCTTAGCTGCGATATTTGTTGACATTCGTGTAGTGTACGTGTAAATTGCCGATTGTGTCCGGCCCCTGAGTGCTATGAGTGCCGATCACTGGTCTAAAGGGCTAACTATATTATACTTTTGCTAACTTAAGCTACTGTCAAAAATCAACGAAAAGTCTGTCAAATGCTTAATAAACTTATTGAAGACTTTTTGGTGGCTACAATGTACTTTTGAAACTTAAATACTTACTACACTTAGTTGCAAATATTTGTACTTTTTTGAAATATAAGAAGAAAACAGTTTTTTCTTCTTATATTTCCAAAATATATGTCGAAAAATATTATTTAATGTGTTCAATTTATAAATATTTTACAATTAACGAGTAAATCTATATTAATTTTAAATAATTTAAAGAAACAAATGAAAACATAAATAAAAAAGTACTAAAAAATGCAACAGTGCTTGCATCTTAATCGAAAAACAAATACAAAACCCACCCCTTTTGTTATACATGCACGTTTGTTTTTAACATTTTCAATTAAATTTTCTATAAAAATATTTTCCGCGTACATTGCAGTTTGTTTTTATTTTCGTAAACAGTTTTTTTTTAAAACACATGATTCCTTAAGTAAAGCGCGGTCAGTTTCGCTGTTTGCTTAAGCAAATGACACTTGACGAAACTTAACGAAAAGTTTGTTAAGTACAATATAGTCATACACATTTGATTACATGTATTCGCACATTTGCTTAAGCTAGCAAAAGTATAATATAGTTAGCTCTTAATGCTTTACAAAGCGTTGAGAGAGCACTCAAAAAAAAAAATAAGAATGAAAGCACTTATTTCAAAACCACACATTTTAACAGATGATCTAAAAATTACATATTTACCGCTGCATAAATTTTCTCACAAATTTTAAAAGCTTGTTTTTTTAGAATAACAGGTTTTTTTGGTTACTTTTTCAGTAAACTCTAGTAAATAACAGAGAGTAAAACAAAATAAACTCACAAAAATAAAATTACACAGAAAAGTACGAAAACGGAAAAATTATAAGAATAAAAATATAAATATGTATATAAATATGTTTTTAATACAAAAATTAAATTGTATCATTATGGTATTTAGTTTTTATCTAACAATACATAAATAATTGGCCATGAAGGGTTTCTTTGTATTGATATAAATAAATAAATAAAATAGCTGAATGTAAAAAAAAATGCAACTGGTTAATATCGAAAGTTAAAACTTGATGGAAAATGTTGATAAGCAACATTTTTAAGGTATTTTAACTTCTTTCGTAGTTAATATTTAATATAAATTTATTGCTATTATAAATAAATATAGAATCGTATATTTATTTTGTTTCTAAAAAAAATACAAGCATCCCAGCAAAACCATGGTATCAACTTCTTACCAGCCTATTTACTCGCTTAATTACTTTTGTTCGCTATGAGCACAAAAGTAATGGGTACTCATTATTTTTTGGCTGTTCGTAAGCGGGAGGGTAACGACCACCCATTACTTTGTGTTTTTTGTAAATGAGAAGGTAATGACCACTCATTACTTTTGGGCTCATCGCGAACAAAAGTAATTAAGCGAGTAAATAGGCTGGTAAGTAGTCGATAAAATGGTTTTGCTGGAATGCATACGTTTTTGAATCATACGTTTTTTTACTTTACAAATTCTTTTTATAAAAAAAATGTATCCAGTAAAAACTTGTTAGTTCTTTGGCAGTATGTGCGTTCGCAATATTTTGTGCATTTGTATGCTTTATTGAGAGAATTTGTTGCTTACTCTCATTTTACCAGCCTACCCAAAATTACCTCGTACAGAGATGAATTTTTGTTCAACAGCTGAATTTTGTTGTAAAATTTATACTCTATACCAATCCGGTTCGGTTAAACTTAAATTAACTGAAAAACAGAATTCTAGGTTTAACTAAGGCTTAATTAGTTAACAAATGGAATCTACATTCCAAAACTAGGCCTAATAACTAGTTTTGATATTTAACAATTTAACTTAGTTTGGTTGGTAATTTCGATCTAGTTTTTTGGATGTATGTTTAACTTAGTTTAATCGGCTTTTAAGTTAATCACAAAATAAAATTAAACTGAGCATACTGTTTTATTTTTAGTTCTAGTTTGAAAAATGTAAAATTACATGGTGTTGCCATATGGATTGTGACAAAATTATTTATTTTATTCAAATATTCAAGAACCAAACCCTCTGGGCTAAATATCCCAACAACAATACGTTCCGTTTACGTACCGGTTTCGATTCGTCATAAACGGAATATAACTCCGTTTACGGACCAGAAAACAATTTTAAGGAACATCGAAACTGAATCGAATCCGTTAAAAGTCCGTCAATGACGGACCGTTTACGGACTGATTTATCGGATGAAAAACGGAGTTGTTCGTTAAAAGTCCGTCAACGACGGACCGTTTACGGAGCGATATATCGGATGAAAAACGGAATTGTCCGTTAAAAGTCCTTCAATGACATACCGTTTACGGATCCGTATTCGGTCCGTATTGGTGCCGTTTAAAAAAAAAAAAACACGGATTTGTGTAAATGCATATTATTTTAATTTTTAATAGCAAATTTTTATTTTTTTCTTTAAGAAACGGATACACGTACAAGCTTTGACGGATACGTAACGGAGAGTCCGTAAAAATGTTTCTTGGGATGGTTTGTATACTACTAAAGAACAAATTACAAAAAAAATTACTAAAACCAAAATTATAACTAAAATATAAAATAAAATTTAAGGTCCATAATGTAGCAATTAAAAGATAAAATTACAGTTATCAGAATTAGAGAGGGGAAATACTGCACAAATTTGCGTTTAAACGTAGCCTTTGAAAAAACGAAATTTTCAAGGTCTCTAGGTAGTGAATTTATGTGATCCTCACATTAAAGGATCTTTCATAAATGGATGAAGTTATACGATAAAAAAAACTATTTGAGGGTTTCTACTCGCATTTAATATGTTCTTAGTAATGTGGCATCACAAATTTATACATCAGTTTTATTGGTCAAAAACGCGAGGTTAAATAAAATATAATTTAAGGTTTAATTAACTGATAAACTAAGCTTATCCTTATTCCAAAAACTAGGCCTTAGTTATTCTCAAAACAAAATCAAATTGAGCTTAGCTGAGCATACTGTTTTACACTTATACTGCATTTCTTCATACGTGTTTTCAGCGAAATTACATGTTTTGCTCAAAATACGTACATATTTTTGCATATATTTTAATGCGAGCAAAACATCTCAAACAACGTGTTTAACTTCAAAACATATCGAAAATAGTCTGATCAACACTGAATTGTGTCTATACTGTGTTATCGATTCATGGATTCGAAAACAATTACATTTCCATTTGACAAGTTCGAAAAAAAACTTTAAGCATCATTTAAAGTGTTAGTTATAAATATAAAAAAGTTTAAAAATATATATAAAAAAATTTAATAAATCAAACGAAAAAAATGGCTACAAAAAGATAAAATTTTGTTAATTTTATTTGTTGTGAATATGAAACGTCAAATTAATTTCGAAAATTCGCTGAATTGTGTCTATACTAACTGTTATCGATTTGTGGATAATGATAAATTCGAAAAAAAATTACATTACCATTTGACAAGTTCAAGTGGTAGTAATAAATATTAAAAAAGTTTTAATTTAATATTTTAAATAAAAAAAACTAACAAAAAATACTTTATTTGATACTGTATAAATAAAATATATATTTTGCTATCTCAAATTAAAACGAGAAAAAAAAATTATGTTGTAATAAAAAATTATCAAAAAGATAAAAAATTAAAAAGAAAATTTAATAAATCGAACGAAAAAAATGGCTACAAAAAGTAAATTTTTTTTATTTTATTTTTGTTGAGAATATGAAACGTCAAATTAATATCGATAATTTGAACACTCAAAACACATTTTTGTTATTGGGAAGAGTTTAAAAATATTTTCCTCAAAACATGTTATTTTGTCCCTAATGGAAACATGGTATTTGATAAAAATGTATTATGCTACAAAATTCTTTTGGCGAAACGTTAAATACACGAAGTATCAAATAATTCTTTACATTATTGGGACCGAAGAACCAATTTGTCTGGCGAACATTTCTACCAAAAATTGCGCAATTTTTTTTAAAAAATGTTCATTTTGTTTCTCGTATATTAATAGTTGTAGACGTTGGCGCCGCAGACGAAAATTGTTTTTCATACATTATCAACAAATATAATTCTTAACACGTTTCAAAGTCGCCAATCACTTAGACGCAATGTCTTAGAAGACCATTCACCCTAAAATTTTATAAGATCGTCGGATGCTGCAAAAATCGCATATCGGAAATTGATGGTTCTTCCATTGTTGCCAGCCAATTGCGTGATTATTTTGTTGTTTTGCTGATTTTTAAACCCAATACTGAGTAATAGAAGATAAGAATAGTCGATGTGTGAATCATTCTTTAATTACTCCTTTTTTAGAAAACGTTCGAATAAAGAAAAAAGGCGTTAAGTTAAATAAAAAAGGCATTATATCGGTTTTTAAAAACTTAAGTGTATTTTAGGTTGCAAATTCTTCTCATTTCTGCACGAATTTCAACAAAATCTGGTAAAGCCCAAATTCCAAAAAAATCAATTGGTCATGCAAAGAAAATAAATTATATACTAAACATAGTAAAAAAAATTGTATTTTGGAAAAAATTCCCCCCTCCTCCATGGGCACGCCACTGCTAACATACATTGAAAAATTAGGTGTAGTTGAAACTTTTTTTTGACAATTTTATATACAGAAAAGTTTACAACTTTCCGAAATCTGACTACAAAAGCATTTGAATACGTCACTTTATTGTAGGCTTTTGCAAAGTTAAAATTTTTTTTTGCTAAGTTATATAAAAAGTTTAAAAAATAAACTTACAAATAATCATTGTAAACGTCTTGTTTTGGTATGGACACCTGGGGATCTTGTTCCAAATGAGTGCGAACCCAATTTATGGTATGATTAATCTCAGAACGTGTACCTAAAGGATTTTGAGGCTGACGCAAAGGATCTAGGATGAAAACAAAATTTTAGTAAACAAAATTAAGTAAACAACAACATTAAATTTTCATCCATATACTAACCAGTTTCTGGTTGTTCACCAGGTAAACGTAAATAAAGCAATAATTTTTCTACTGGCCTTAAAGTAGAAATACGATCTAATATTTGAACTATTTGTTGTTTGGCATGATCGCTGATGAGTTTTTTTTTATCGAAGTAAACAAAATATTTACATAAAAAAATTAAAACCATAAAACAAAATAAATTATGAAAAGAATTTATTAATAAACAATCTACTGTTTAATTTGTTATGCTTGAATACACACCCTATACCGGATTCCACAACTTGTTGTATACGTCGGAGTTTCTCTTCGTCTGGTGCATGAACACCTAGTCCCATAAGGCGGCCATGTATTGGTGTGGTAGCTAATTTGGTGTTAGTACTACAACCAGTACTTATGGCGCTGATAACTTGATCGGCCATTTGGCTATTAATGGCTCCTGAAGTAGAAGCCTCAGCAGATGGTGGTGGATGTGTGTGAGAATGTCGTCCAGTTGTGGTTGTTGCTGTTGTTGATGTGGATGAAGGCAGCGGCGGTCCTGATAAATTATTAGTTAATGTTGGAGTGGAGGATAGATTTGTTGGTCCTGTTGTTGTTGTCAAAACTGCCGCCGCTGATGCCGTTGCTGTTTGTTGGGTTGTACTAAAAGAAGCTGCCATTAATTTGCTAAGCTCATATTGCTGTTGGGCATTTAAATGCTGAAATTGTTCCATGCCAAAGTGGACATGATGAGGAGGTGGAGGTGTTGGATGTGCTCCAGTAAATTGTGGTGCTGGAGTTGGAGGCGGATGTGAATGCGGATGATTAGTACTTGTATGTGTTACTCCTTTTTGCTGTGCGGTAAGGGAGGCAACTGCATATGGATTGGGTGTCAGTACAGATGTTGCAGCTGAAGCAGCACTTGGAAATGGTGGTGGTATAAAACCACTAGGTACAGGTACGTTGGAAGTGGAAGATGACTGTGCTGGTGGCACTATATGGGATGATGTTGGGCCAGTATGATGATGCTGATGATGATCTAAAGGTGGCGCCTGAAAACGAGCTGCTGCATATGAAACCACTTCACCCGGATGACTACCTAAATGTCCGGTACCACCATATATGGCTGACACAGGACCAAGAGACTGCGATGTTATACTTAAAGCTGCAGCCGCTGGTGATGTCGCATTATAAATGGGTGTGTGTCCTTGTTGCTGCTGTTGTTGATGATGTTTTTGTGCTGCTACTGCACCTTTCGACCACTGCGCTCCTTGTCCATTTTTGTCGGACATATCGCTTTTGTTTGTATGTCCGTTAAATGTTGACAGCAGCTTGTGTGCAGCAATAACTGTACACACAGCTAAAGTTCCCTGTTGGTATCTACCACTGATTTTCGTGTACTTTCTGTTTTATATTTTCAGTCTAAAAATTTTAATTACGCTTCCAACAATAACAAAAGCACTTGTTCTTATCTTAAAACTACTGAATTCACTATCTAGCGAGTTAGGGTTTAACCCCCCAACTCTGCTTTGTTTCTCTTCTATATTTAACACCAAATTCAACTTTTACAATATATTAAGTTAACAAATAATCCTTTCAAACTTTTGGCAATACACAGATAATTTTTCTTATTAATTTAAGATACAGCAAAAGCGATAATAAACGCGGCTGCAATGTCTGCTGCTCGATAATAAACCATTTTTTTCCTTATTTTTTTTTTTCTTCACTTACTTTTCTACTCGTTTTTTGCGTTGTTTCTTTTGTAATCGTGATTTGTTTCCATAATTATTTTTATAATTGTTTTTTACGTGTTTACGTTATATATATTTTATAGGACATTTTATTTTATTATTACAAAATAATAATAATGCGTTTCAACTGATAATTTCCATTTTTAAACGAAAAAAATAATATTTTCTTTATCTGCGTTGTAACGCATGTCCTTTTTCGTCTATAATTCGTCTTGTTCAATTGACATTTACCTCGTTCTTGCTAGAAATACAGCGTTGTATAAAAAATTACTCTTTTTTTAAAATCTGATTAGAAATTGAATATTTATAAAAGAATGTGTAGCAATCCTACTATATACACGCAGAAAAAAATTAAAATTGCTTAACAAGTGGTGCATAAAACGAGCCAAAAAAAGAATCTACATTATAAACAAAAACTATTATTGTTTTGAATATTAAAATTTTTTGGAGACTTAGTAAGATGTTTTTTGTATTGGCAAGCCAAAATGCAGAAAAATGTAAACTATATAGATTTTGAAATAGATTTCAAATTTATTTTGTATGGGAAATCGGTTTGGACTTCCAATTTTTTTTTGTAGATTTCTGTCGAAATACTACTTTTAAGTATATTTCGAGCATCTAGTTTAAACTTGATTTTAAGCATTCTATTATACACGAACTAGATTTCGGAATCTAGTAACTAGATTTCGAGCGTAATGTAAATGCAGTTTAATGTAAATTTGCAAGCTGTGTTTTTGCAGGAAGCTATCAACGTTGGCGTCTGTTATTCCCATACCAATTCGACATAAGCAACGTTAAGCGTCAAAGCTAAGCATAGCCTTATGTCAAATTTATATAGGAATGACATGAGCTTACTTTGATAGCTTGCCACATAAGCATAAGAGCACATAGGAGCGTAAAGAACTGAACATTGATTCAAAATTTATCAATAATTTTATTGAACTAGTTCGATCAAGAACGACACAAATCTAGTAGTTGGATGATGAAAAGAGAAATTAGCAAAATAATAAATTATTATTCTGTTTTTAAAAATTACGACATCATACAAAAATAAACAAAAATCTTCAGCTAATTTGAATATTAATTAAAATAAAACTAAATTTTTAACAAGTGAAGATAAAAAACTGATAGGACGACAAGGTCATTGTTCTCAATTACGAAATGGAGGCAGAAAAAATGGATACACCACAACAAGGGGTAAATATTATTTTGCAAAAGAAATTCATATATTTGCAAGTGAATACGTGTTATTAATAATAATTAAAATTAATTTACAGCTAAAATTTTCATTAGAAACACTAAGTAAAGAGGAAATTATCAATAAATATAAAGGACTGTTGAGTATAGCCAAAAAGGCCAAACAAGCTAAAGACGGTAAGTTATAGTTGTAAGGAGTAAGTTATAGTTGTAAGGGGTATGGCACTATAATGAAAAAAGATACGGTCCCTCTGTAATAAAAAAAGATTTTTTCTGTTTTTTTAGTCTTAAATAGTTCTAGACATATCATTGACATTATTTTTCAAACCTAAATAATTTAATTTTTTCGCACATAGGATATCCCACACTATGAAAATATTCCTATAATATTCCTTAAGGAAGGATTAGCCAGAAGTAAATGTATCTGAGTATAGCAAGTTCAATGAGATAAACAATATTCTTTTACGTCTGGCTAATTTGTCTGTGCGATTGTTTGTTTCATCACCCCAGTATACAAGTCATTAAAATTCATCTCGTCCAGCGGCAAATAGTCCTGAGAAATATAAATAGGGAAGCCCCGTCTGCTAGAAGTGTACCTTTCCAACTTAGATCTCAACAGAATTCTGCTGGTTCTGAAATTTTTTACAAGGAAACTCATAAGGACCATTTTGTGGTTGTGCCTTCCACATTTTCTTTATTTTATGAATAAACCTCAAATTCATGTACATCTGCTATTCGTAACATTTATGGACTTGTGTTGGAGATCTGATGCTGATTATCCAAGACAGTCAATATATAGACTTAAGGCAAATTTTTTTTTCCATTTAAGTGCTTCTTCTTTTCCATTTTAGTGCTTCTTATAGAACGTGGAGTTTAATTTTCCCCAGACATTTCTCACTCATTATGGGACGGATATTTTGTGTTAATACCATTATATTGTGGAATTCTACGATCCCTAAGCAGGATCGTAGATTTTTACACTTTTAATCGAGTTTCTGCCTAATTTGAAAATTGGCTATTGCAGGCTGTTACCATTCAATTATTTCTTTCTGCGAATTAGGGGTTGGTTTGTGCAATTATCAGGGACTTTGTATATGTATTTCTTTATAATAATTATGAATTTGTATATGTATTTCTTTATAATAATTATGAATTTTAGTTTTTCTAGGAATTGTTGAAATTGTATTGTAGTACTGCCAACTTTGGAAAATAAATAAATAAATAAAAGATTTTGCATGTATGTTTCTCTTCCTGCGTAAACATCTTTTTAGAGGGGATTTTTGAAAATTCCTTTTGTGCTAGATACTTTAACTTCCCTTAACTACCACCATATATGGTGAGGGTATATATCAGTTTGTTATTCCGCTTGTAACATGTCAAAATATAGGTCTAAGACCCCATAAAGTATATACATATATTCGTGATCCTTATTCAAATTTAGGACGATTTAGCGATGTCCGTCTGTCTGTCTGTTGAAATGGTGATCACGCAAGCGGGGGTGTTCATTTTAACTTAGATTAACGTACATCCTCCTGAGCAGTTTGGTATTGAAAATGCGCAAAGTCGGCCCAGTTGTTAAAAAGTTATGAGTGAAAATGTAAAGGTATCTCTAAATTTCCCATACAATTTGGTGTATTTTAGTTCAATTTAGAAGTGAATAATATTTTGAATTCACCTTAAATAATTTTTTTTCACTACTAAATTTGTTTTCCCCACTCAAATTTTTTTCTTCACAAAAAATTTTTCACCTCAAAAAATGTTTTCGCCTCAATATTTTTTTTTACACCAAAAAAATTTTTCACAAAAAATTTCATTCACCTCCATAATTTTACTTCAGAGAATATGTTTTTAGGATATGAGTGCAGGGTATTCAAAGATTCGGCACAGCCAAATTTTAAGCTTTTTTGTACTTGTTTTCTTTATGTTTTAACTGCCATATGCATAGACATTTATTGATTTTTATAACACACTTATAAATCAAATTAACATGTAAAACAGCAACAAATTTTCCTTATAAGACTGTTATAAGGATCTACTTAATGTCTATGCATATGGCTGTAAGTATGTAAGTATTTTTTCAATTCGTAATTCGTGAGCTTAAGCCAAAATTGAAATTACCAATGTGATCGTGAGTAAAGTGTTGCTCACGTGCCCATATCTAAACGATTGCAAAGTAACAAAAATTTGTTTTTGTTAGTATTTTTGACGAAAGAATTTTTCAATTTCTATTGTGTGAACCATTTTTCTAATAGATAAAGAGGCCCAAAAAAATTATTTGATTAATTTTAACGACTGATTACTGATATACATTTGTATAAATTTGTGAAAATAAGGCTAAATGTATGTGATTTTAACCATTTTTTATTTTTAGAAATCTCTGAAGAAAATCGCAAATTAAAAGAACAATTGCAACAGCATGAAACCCAAAAGGATGCAGACAAAAAAGCCCTTTTGACTATGAAAGAAATGTTAGAAGCATATACAGAAAATAAACTTCAATTAACAACACAAGTCACAGAATTACAAAAGCAACGTAAAGTTGATTGTGAAAACTTGGAAAAACTTTCAATCGAAAATGAAAGCTTAAAAAGACAACTACAACGTTTAACAGAGGATAATGAATCACTGTTAACAGATATTGAGAATATGGAATCACAACTCCAGCAAGTGAGTGGTTTCGGTAAAGAGCAAAAACAACATTTAATTTTACTCGAAAAAGAAATCACCGTACTTAAAGAATCTGATGTCAGAAAACAAGAACTAGAAATAAAAAATGAAGAATTATTTAAAGAACTGGAAGAATTAAAAGAAAAATATAAATTTATTAAAGATATCAATACGGAACAAAGACAAAAATTTAATTCTTTGAAAGATAAATTTATTGAAATATCAAAAAAATTAAAAAAGCTTAAAGAATGTAAACGTATTCTTTTGGAAACACAACATGAATATGCTGATTCGATATCAAAATGGCAAAATGAAATTATTTGGGCATCTAAGCTTCTATGTAAAGAATTAAATGATCTAAAAAAAGAAAATATGGAATTAATAAAGAAATTTGGCTCGGCGCAACCCATAGATATGGGCATTAAGATAGTAACAATAGACACATTAAATGAATTGTTAAAATTATGCAAAAAAGCTAAACAAGATTATCACCATTTGGAAAAAGAATACTTTACTTTAAAACAAAATCTTGGTGCTAAAGAAATAATGAACTCCGCCCAATCTACAGCAAAAATATCTGCAGATAAACTAGAGGAAATATGGCAATTAAGTAAAACTGCCTTAAAAGATTATAACAATATACAACAAGAAAATCTTAAACTTAAAGACAATGCTAAAATTAAAGCAGATACATATCAATTCGATTCTAAAATTGACTATGGACTTTGTTATAAAATGGCATTAAAATTAGAAGACTTGCAAAAATTAGCCGCCAAAGCTGGAGAGGATTATCGAAAACAAACAAAAGAATTACAGGAATTGAGAAAAGATAATGAGAACTTACAAACCAATTTACAGGAAAATAAGAAAGGTAAACCTGTACAATTGTCACAAGAAGAATGCCAAGAACTTTTAGAAAAACAACATGCCATAAAGCAAGAAAAGCATTACTTACAAGAAGAAGAAAAACTACAAGAAATTGCTCGCACTAACCAGCAAAATCCAGAAACTTCCAAACAAATGAAAGAACAATTAGAAAAAGCCCAAAATATACTAGAAACCGCTTTAGAAAAGTCTCAAATCGAAAGTCAAATATTATTGGAAAAACTACAATCTTTGGAACAACAAAGTCTGGAAGAAAAACAACGATTCGAAATGGAATTGAACAAAGTGTTGAATGAAAAAGAACAATTAACGAAAACTTTGCAAGAATTATCATCTTCGAATCAACAAGAATCTATTTCATTTGCCGAATTAAAAGAAAAATTTTTAAATACGCAAATTTCATTAGAAGAATATCAACAATTGTATAAACGAAAAGAAATTGAACATCGTGAATTACTTGATGAAATGCGAGAGTTAAATGAAGCTCTTAAGGCACGCGGTGATTTAATATCACGACAGCAAGAGGATCTGCAATTATTACGAAGCCAGTTGAAAGAAAACGAAGAAAAATTGGCCAAAATACAACAAGAACTTGTAGAAAAAGATAAACAATTAAATGAAAAACAATCGGAATTGGAAGCTATTATAAAAGATATAGAAACTACCAAACAACAGATAGAATTATTAGTAGTTTCTAGTAATTTAAATGTGGAAAAAGTACGCGTTTTAAATATTGAATTGGAAGCATTAAAAGCAAATCAATCCCAAATGGACCTAGACTGTCAAAGTGATGTCCTATCTACATCTACCATCTCAAGAGCAGATGAATTACAAAGATTACGTGATGTAGATGATTCATTTGAAGATAAATATAATAAACTTCGAGGTTTGGCAGTTAAACTGAAAAAGAAATTACAAGAAGAGACATCTAATAAACAAAAACTTGAAAAGGAGTTACAAGACTTAAAGAGCCAAGAAAATGATTTCAAAATTCAGCTGGAAGACTATAAAACGAAAATGTCCGAAATGGACTCTTTGCAAAAGCAACTAAATGAAAACCAAAAATATATACAAACACTCAAAACGGAAAATCAAAAACTGAAATCATCACGTAAACAATCCAATGTGTTAAATCTTGAAATAGAAGCTGCAGAAAAATCTTTAACTGAAGTTACTAATAAACTAGCAACTCGTACTACGGAATTAGATGCGGTTCAACAATCATTAAAAAGTAAAGAATCTACAATCATACAACTGCGTAAAGAAATTGATTTGTTAGAATCTTCAAAATCTGCCGAAATTAAACATTCTCAAGAACTAAAACAACAAATTGATCATTTGCAAAAAACAGTTAAAGATGAAATGCACAGTAAACAACTAGCCTATGATAAAACCAAAATCCTAGAACAAGATGTTGAAAATTTAAAACAGGAATTAGAAAATGTTAAAATACAATTGGCACAAACCACAAGCAATCAAGAGTTAACAATGAAATCCCTTAAAACAGAAAAAGAACAACTTTCATTGCAACTATCTGCCACACAAGAATCACTAACAGCATGTGAACAAAAGCTTAAACAAGCCGAAAGAACTACCGAAGATCTACGAGTGGAATATTTGGACTACAAAGTAAAGGCACAGGCGGTGTTAAGACAAAATCAAACTCGTGATTCTTCTAAAGAACGCGAACTAGAGGAAGAGTTAATAAATATGAGGGCTGCCGAAACTCAACTAAATACCATTATACAAACGCTTACAGCTAAATTAGAAGCATTAAAAAAACAAAAAGATCTTATGTCTGATGATAATAACAATTTACAAAAACGTTCCAAAGAACTGATGCTACTAATAGAAGAAATACGTTCTCAAAATGATGCTTTAACTCAAGAAATCCAACAACATATTCAACAACAACATGAGACTCTAAAACAACATCGTCTACAAATTGAATCTATGGATAGCTGTCATAAAGAACAATTGCAAACTTTAAATGCAACACATCAAAGGCAATTGGCACAATTACATAAAGAATTAACTACGCATATGCGTTTACCAACCACAGTAGGAGTAACAAAGTCAATACCTGCCCACCATTCCACTAATGAACATTCTATGGATCAATCGAAATTAGATTTTATTTTTATGGAACGCGAAGATGCCGAAGGCTCTGAAGAAGCTGCCGAAACACTAGCTACTTTAGCGGCTTCGCGTAAAATTTCAAATGCTTCCTCGGGCAAACGTTCCAATCATGACTTTATGCCTTTAGATGAGTTATTAAATACTCCAATGAATGCCATTAATAGTGAAACATTAATTACCACCTCTATGCAACAACAAATTTCTGATAATTCTAACGACTTGTTGCAAACAGAGTTAAACACCACAAAGGAACGTTTACAAAAACAAGAAAGTAGAGTACGTCATTTAACAGCATTGTTGGCAGAAAATGAACAGGATTTAGCAAAGTTAACACAAATGAATGATATGCTTAAGGAAGAGCTGAGAAGACAAGAGCGTTCGGTAGAACGAGAACAACATATGCATAATTCAGAATATGTTAAGAATGTTATAATGAAGGTAAGAAATATATATATTGTTAGATCTACAGCCTTGCCTTGTGGACATTGAAAATTATACAAACAAAGTGGTTTTACGCTTTTCTAGATGTATTTTAGCCATCAATAAAATGCATTAGAAATTAATGGAATTTAATGAAAAAAGTTTTAAAGAATTGTGTAGACATTGTTTTTGAAATTTTTTCCCTTTTTTTTTTGTTTTTTAAACAACAATATTTTTCTATTTTGTGCGTTTGGACCAAACTGGTTGACAGCACTGGTATCAAAAATAACAAAAGCCGTATACGTAATATTTATTTAAATTTTCGTATATTCATCATACGACTTCGGATATTTTTTTTATTACATACAAAGAAAAGATAAGTGCGTGAAATTGTTTGTCCGTAATTGACCAAATTGGCGATTTATTGTTAAAATTTAATTTGTTCCCAACGAAAAGTCAGCTGGCTCTTATTGTCAGCGCTGGAAAGATCACACTGCAGAACACTGTTCCATCAAGTATCATCTGTTAATAGACTACTGTCAAATTTTGTGCAAGTTCCGTCATTTACTTCGCATTTAACAGAAGGATTTTTCGAGGTCCATAAAATAGGCATTTCTTTGATCAATAATTTCATCGTTGGAGCTAAATCTCTTTCCACCGAACCATTTCTTTCGATTTGGAAATAGGAAATACTCACTGGGGGCTAAATCCGAAGCATAAGGCGAAAGAAGGGGCAATTCGTAGTCTACTTCATGGATTTTTGCCATGGAAACTAAGCTGTCACACGATTGTGAGCAAACCCGGCAGTCATCTTGCGGAAAGCCTTTTCATACCCAAGTGATCGTTCAAAATTTAAACCGCTGTGCCATGTGAGATGCCTATGTCTTCCACAATCTATCGCACATTCAATCTCCGATCGGTCAACACTATATCGTGTATTTTTTCAATTGTTTTGGGTGTAGAGACCTCAACTGGGCGTTCAGAACGTTCGGCATCTTCCGTGCTTGTAATCGATAGTGCATAGTCCCCAAAGTATTTATCAAGCTTTTCCTTGGTTTGAGTGACGGTTTTTTTCGCAAAAAATAATGTTTAATGAGCACTCGAAATTCACTTTTTTCCATTTTTAAAAAAAGGTGGTACTTGATGTGAGCAGTGTTGCATTTCATATAACTGAGAGGGAAGTTCGAAAAGTCACGGACTTATTAATCCGCCCACGTAAATGTAAACAAACACAGCTCAAAGCGACCTACACATATTTTTATTTTCATAACAATTATGTGTGATATAAAACATTAACATGAGTGTTTATTTTTTTACTATTTGTTTGCATACACGAACATGTATAGTTCACGTATTGTTTGATCGAAACACACTTTAACCACATAGGATCGCGTCTAGTTCGTGAACTTGCAAGTGTACAGCAGATCAACACAAGAATAAATATGTGTTTGCGTTCAAACGCTGAATATACTCCAACACACATATTTGTTGATGATTTTAAATCATTAAAACGACGTGCAAATTGTTGTGTCACTGATTTATAATTATCGGTCATTTTCATACCATTGATTTTATTCTGTTCGTTCGAGTCAACCATAATTATTTTGATGTAGAATAAATCAGAAAAAACAAACAACGCGTATGTGTGTATTCATTATTAAAACAAAATAGTTTCTTATATATAAAAAAGGGGTGGGTTTGTAGAAACACATTTTATAAATGGTATATGTACTTAAGGGTGGGTCTAAAATACGTTTTTTTTAGAATTTTTATTAGCAAACTCGCTCAATTCGGTTAAAGTAAAATATTGCCCAATTTTCCAATCAAAATAGATGAAAAAAAAATTAGACAATATTTTAATTTTCCGGATTGGGCAAACCTAAATTTTTTTTCCAAAAAAATATTTTTATTTCACAAAGATTTCTAAAAAAGCGGATTTAAGTCCCACCCTAATGTACCCTATATCATTTATGAAATGTGTTTTTTATTTTGTTTTAATTATGAATACACACATACGCGTTGTTTGTTGTTTTTTCTGATTTATTCAACGCTGACTTTTTGTTGAGTGATTATATTTGCATAAAACATAATCGACAGATGATTCTGTAACATGATGCTGGTTTTATTCTACAGTGAATTTTATTGAGTTATTAAATGTGAACTAGAATTTTTGCGTATGATTAAATCAAGAAAAAAGTTGATTTTGCAGTTCTCTGGTGTACAGCTAAAACATAAAGTACATGAACGATAAACAATTATCCATTCGCGATCGGAAAAATGTGATACACGTTTATAAAATCAACAATAATTGATTCAACCAAATTTATTTAAAAAAATAAAAATAATTCATTAGCAAATATACGGAATTTATTAATCCTAAATAATAAAATTAAGGTTGATATTTGGTTTTATTTCGAAACATTTCATTTCAATAAAATATTTTTTAAAAATACTTTTGAGATCAGTTTTGAAAATAATAAAAAAATAACAAAAAAAATTAATGATTCAGCTGATTTTTGTTTTTCATCAATTTGTAAACTTAAAATATCAAAAAGATTTTGAAGTTAACAAAAATGTCCATAATTACGGAAAAGATAAAATTATAATTTTTTTAGAGCAAAATGCAATTAACCAAATAAAATTTGCGGAGATTCTGGGTTTGAAGATATGTACGGTATTACTTGTAATAATAAAAACCAATACCTGCTGAATTTTTGTATCGGTCCATCTTTTATTAATAATTTTTTTCACGCTTCTGTTTTAAGTTGGGGTTTTAATTATTTTAATGCATTATTCAACTTTATTTTAATAGTGACCACAAAATATAAAGTAAAAAAATCAAACAATAGTTTTGGCGGCTAGGCGATTTGCTGGTTTTAGACTTGTAAATGTACAACATGTATTTACTATACCTTTTTTCTTTGGATTTTAACCTAGGCCGTGGTAAATTTTAGCTCTATACATTAACTGTGTTCCCGTACGTTACCGCAGGTTCCCAAACTTACCCAAAAGCGTTCCCGTACTCGAAAATTGGGTAAATGAGAGCGTTTATGAGAGGGTATTAGTGTTTCTCTTGTTACCGAAAGTTACCCAGACTTTTTCTTTGGGTAAATTGTCAAAAGAACAGTTGATAAACAAAAACAGCTGTTTTATAATTGTAAAAAATAAAACTAAGGAAGTAAAAGCAGATTTGTTAAAAATTATTGCAAATTGAAATAAAAACGATTTACAATAATAAAAAAATTAAATAATAATAAATAATAATAATAATAAAAAATAATAAATGTCAATGAGATCAGTGATGCTAATTTAGCCCTTTTCTGTTTTTAAAAAAGGGACAGATCGGCACCTTTTAATTTATCTTACCGCTTTTACATTGGCACAAAATCTCGAGATTTTTATATACATCACTTTAAAAAACAATGAAAAAAAGCTCATAGACATTAAATTATGAGAAAAATATATTTATTAGAAATAACTATGTGTGTTTTTTCAGACTAAAATATCAAAATTTCGAAATTTCGTGCCACTATAAACGGCGGGCAATTTTAATATATTTTTTTGAGTCTTTTATTTAAATTTTCGCATTTCTCCATTAGCGCGTTTTCACTTGTCGTGTTACACTTATTGCACCAACAAATTTGGCATCACTGATGCATTTTGACATTTTTTTTGGGCTAGAAAAGTGGTTTTTTGCGTTCCCGTACTTTTGGGTAATTTTCTAATTTTATGAGAGTATTTTGTGCTTACTCTTATATTACCGAACTTTACCCAAAAAGTAAGGGAACACAGCTACAACCTTTACAAGGTCTACAAGGGTACTTTACTACCAAGAGTGAGAAGCCTTAATAAAAAATAAATTGTATTATATTATATATATTATATGTGTCTGTAAGTATTTTTTTCCATAGACTACAAATAAATAAATAAAATATAAATTAAAGTTTTTAATTTGACATTTTGCACACGAAAAATCTATGAGGAAAATTAAAGATCTGTATTTTAATTTATTAAGAAGAACACAAATGAGTGCGAAAGAGAAATAATAAAAAACCCGCTTGCTTCTCTACCCCGATCGTCCGTGAACAAGAGTTGCATGCAAAAAAGTCACGGTGTAAATTGGCTCTATTACAAAGTATTTTGAATGCTTTGTATAGTAGGTGTGCCAAGAGACGTTGAATATTTAAAAAAACGATAATAATAAAAAAATATTACTTGTTCTTTTTTTTTATTTTCTAGTTTTTAACATTGAATAATGCTGATGAGAAAACTCGTTTAGTACCTGTTCTAAATACAATACTTAAATTAAGTCGTTCAGAAACTGAAATGCTTAATTGTGTGGCTAAAGGACAAAAAGGTAAACTTCACATATTTCTTTGGATTGAATTATTAGGTATACTATTTTTTTTTTTAATTTCTAGTTTCTGAACTAACACAGCGTAGTGGAGGTTGGGGCAATTTCTTGCCATGGGGAGGTAGTAATAATAATAGCAGCAATAACCAACAATAATGGTAAGTTTTTTACAGTATAAATTTCTGCCTAAATAAAGGAGCTGCTGAAATTAATTATCCTTCTTGTGACACTTATATACCGGTTCTGAATGTTATATAAATTACAGTGTCCGACCTAACAGGTCGGCCAAAAAATGTATTTAGTTGGTATTCGGTATTGTAAAACAGTACGAAAAAATTTTTATAATGGATAAATTATAAGTGCGCAGATTAGACTTTTTGTTCGATCACTTATAAATTCTTGTGTCATATCACGAAATCAAAAGTCAAACTACAAAATTGTAGAAACGGGACCTAAACGCAAATCAAGTTCTGTAATTTTTTAGTTTGATTTTGTAATATACACAAAAATTTGTATAATTTTTTTGGTATCGGTTTGTAAATTTATTTCTAATAAAATTTCCATTAGTTAAAGTTTCTGAAATATTTATTTTTATTTTAGTTTTAAGTAAAAGTAATGTGTAAGTAATAGGATAAAATAAATATTCCTCCCAAGTAACAATAACAAAATGTAATTCCAATTTATTTGTTTTATAGTTTAAATGTTTTTTTTTAAATTATTTTATTAAAATTTCTTTATAAAGGTATTATTTTAGATATTAATCTTTTCAAATATATTGTAGGGGAGATTCATGTAAAGCTTGTATATATGAAGTTTGATATAAGACTCGTAAACTTGGTCTACATATTAAACGAGGCTGCGCACATAAATCTCTTCAATATTCAAATAATTTATACAAATTTTGTATAAAAAAAAATATATAAAAAAAATAATATTCATTTGATTTATATTGGAATAGTTTTAATGTTTTTATTTTTATTTTATTAAAGCACAATAGATTTAAATAAAGAAAAAATAATTAAACTAAATACTTACAAATTATTGTATAAGTCAAATATTTAAAAATAAAACTATACGTAAAAATCACATAATTTGTATTTTTTTATAAAAAAAAATTAAATAAATAAATATATAAAGGTTCTTTAACCGTCACGTGCACAACCGCGATTCTTTGTAACTTGTAAGCTTCGAAAAATTTTAAATTTTCTGAATGAATTCCCTAAAACTTGGTTCAAATTTTTAATTCAAGGAATAAATTCATTAATAAAAAAAAACCAGGAATTAATTTCTGTGAATGAATTCAAAGAATTACTATTAATAAATTAATTCCTTCATTAAAACATTAAGAATTAAAATTAAGGAATTTATTCAATAAGAAATTCATTCAAATCTAGTTTATTCAACTTTTGGTCAAGGAATTTATCCCTATGGAATCTTTAAGCAAAAGTTTTAAATTACCTCAATTCCTTAACTTTGGTTAGGGAATTCATTCCTTAAACATTTATTCAGATAAAAAAAATAGGAATTTGGGTATTAATTTTTTGAAGCTGCTGATTATGTCTCAAAATATAAGAAAAATTAACTACGAAAATTCACAAATTTTTCTTAATTTATAACGAGTTTTAAACATTTCTATATTTTCAAAAACAATTCTTAGGTAGGCCGATACAAATATCTCTTCACAGCCTGAAATGTTGCATAAAATTTATTTTATTGAATAAAATATATTTTTTATTTAAACTTTGATATTTTACTGTTGTGTTTTACATTGACGAAATAGTGAAATAAAATTTGAGTTTCTTTTAAATAAAAAACTATACAAAAAATATATACTTAATAATATTTAAACTACCAGGGTTGCATTTGTATCACAGCTGTGCTCCTATTTAAGCAAGTAATTTTTTTTATATAATTAATATTTTTTTCTACAGTTTTAAATATTAATTATAAGTTCGATCTAATTGAGTAATATATATTTTTATATTCCATGCCCCCAACTTGCTTTTGCATTTTCGTAAAATGCTCTCAAAGTAAGGGAAGGTTACAAATGTATCACGGTTGTGCGGGTGAGGGTTAAAGGAAAGTAAATAACTGTTATCGAACTCAATTGGTGTATATAAATTTTAAAATTATGTAGGATGCTAAAAATAGAATTATAAAAATGAGTAAATTTATCGGAATCTTTATAAAAAATTTGTAAAACTTTATCGGAATCTTTATAAAAATTTTTTAAACTTTAAAAGATAATAGAAATAAATAATAATGGTTTTAAAATAACCATAGACAATTTTTAATATACTTTTCAAATGACCTGCACTGAAAAAATATCCATACATAATATGTATACATATACAAAAACTTCCGTACATTGTATGAAATATTTCGTTATTTTAAACCACAAAATTTTTTTCTTAAAACATACGAAATCTAGGAGTTATTTTTTTTTACTGTCGCATTAAATTCAATTATTGTGAAGGTTCTTTTTAATGAAAAAAATTAATAATACAAGTACAAGTTTGATTTTTTTTACAAAATAAGCAATTTAAATAAATATATTATTGACAGAGATTATTTAATATTTAAAAATAAAACTTTAAAGATACTGTTAATTTCAATAAAAAAATATAAATAACTGTATAACAGCAAAAAAAAAGACAAGATGTTTTCGTTAGTTTTGTAAAATTCGTCAATTTTTTACAAAACTAAAATTCGTTAAAATATACAAAAAATTTTGTATATTGATGGCTTAACATAGAAAACGTGTATCTCGATTTGTCGATACTTAACCAGGACAGGAAAAATATAAATAAAATAAAAAAAAACTTATCAAAACAAAAACAATTCAAATTTTTATTTCAAAATAAAAAAATAAATTTATTATTTCTACTTGCACAGTTTGTTGAGGCAGATGTGCTTAAGAGTGGTCTACAAGAAAACTTAAAAAAATAAAAACGATTTCAAAAGAATTCGAGATACGCCTTTTTTATATTAAGCCAACGATATTCTCTACTCAGAAAAATATCTACGAGTTTTTTGTTTCGTAAAATGTCGCATGGGTTTTTTTCAGTGTAGTGTTGCTTGTAGGTCTAGTTGAGCAGACGGTACAATTTTCAGAAATTTCAATACACACTCATAATCGGTAGTTATTTTCAAAAAACATTTTACGTTATTTAAGACCTCGCAGAATTAAAAAACTCTTGTAATTTTTCGATCGCGTTTAAAAAAACATTTTTAAAGAAACGAATGAGGTTTCCAAATATACATTTTTTTATGTTCAGCGGAACTATGGGGAGATTTTTACAATCATATGAATATTTTTTTTATGATTTCTTCCAAAGATTTTTTCCACACCTAATTTTAAGTATAAAAAGAGTTTGTTTAACTAAAGAAAAATTGGTTGCGGTTAGTAAATACATTTTATTAAAGTTATGCTTTTGATCATGAAAAGTACTGGGCAGACATAATACCTTAGAGACAAATATGTTCTTTCGACAACAAATTGTCAAAAATTCATACAAAAAGTTATCATAAAACCCTATAATCTCAAAGAACCCATTTGTTTTATGTTATTTTTAAGAATGACAAAAGCATACAAATATTTATTTAAAAGCAAACTATGAAAAGAAACTGTATGTAGTAGAAAGTTTTTTTTAATTGATCAGTTTTTGGTTTTTCTGCTGACTGCTACCATTGTACTTTTTTTAAGGGCGTTGTGGTTAGCGCGTTTGAGTGTTACACAGAACTTTGCAGTTTCGATCTACAGTGACGGCAACATCAATTTCGAAAAATTATATGTATAAGTTTTCTTTACCTCACACATATCGCAGTGGACCAAGAGTCTAAAAACATAAAAATTTTATCCACCTTTGGTCATAAATTGGTTCTTGATGATCTGAACAGTGTGGTGTCCGTTAAAACAAAAACGGTATAAAAATACTTCTTCTTATTATTTATACCAGCTATATCCGACCGATGATGGAATACAACAACCATATATGGGCAGGAGTTTCAGTCTATTTTAGAGCTTTTGGGCCGTGTACAAAGAAGGTCGTCGGCACTCATTGATAAGTAGGATATCCAGTTCCATTGGAGCATCGTCAGAATGTGGGTTGTGTGACATTATTCTATCGGTATTACCATAGGACGGGTCCAAAATGGACACTGGCTCTGTTTATATTGCTCACACTGACGTGCAAAGATCATTCAGACTCCCGGAAGAGTGCAGTGTCTTCCAGGCTGAGATCCTAGCGATCTGGAGGGCGACGGAGGTGATACTGAATCACATCGTAGGGGGGTCTGAGGTGACAATTTACGTCGATAGTCAGGCTGCGCTAAGGGCATTGACAAATTATACGGTGCGATTGAGTCTGGTCGCACGGTGTAGGAATGCTCTGAGGGAGCTCATGGTTGCATTCACAGTAATGCTGTGTTGGGTACCCGGTGGGTGGATTTCAATGAGATGGCGGACGAACTCGCGAGGAAGGGTTCGAATCTGGACTTAGGGGTAAGGGACAGGGGGTGAGGCCCCCTTATGTCTACTATGGTATGATACGAGAAAGGGTACGTGATGCCGTTAACCGGTTCCGGACGAATAGAGTGGATTGCAGGGTGTCGGGGGCGTTATGGTCCGAATTAGACGCAGGGGCAACGTTCTGTGGCATTGTTCTGTTAAGGCTTTTACGAGTAAATGGGATAATGCCATACCGGACTACTACATACTATGCGGGGATGTCGAGAAGCTAGAGACGGTAGAGCATGTACTGTGCCACTGTCCTAGGGTGCAGGGTCTCAGGCAAAAATGGCTAGGGCATAGATTTCACGACGAACTGGGGTGTATCGCTGGATTAATCCAGCCGATCTACTAAGGTTTGTCAAGGAAATAGGACGGCTGTTTCTGTTGAGGGAACTGTAGGGAGAGCCTTGTCCTACGTAGTTTCTTTATTTCTTCGAACCTGACAACTTTTGTCTTCTTTACTTCTCTTTCTCTCTCTCTCTTTCTTCTTCCTCTATATTGAAGGGACTCACAATGGATCGCATTGGTCTCCGGGTGGAAATGCGCCCTTGGGCGCATAACCCTTCTTAACCTAACCTACCATAGGAAATGCTCTGTCGAGATTAGTAAACTTATTCTTAGAGTCGTCCGAGCTTATATTCGGAATATTCGCTTACAGGAAAAATTTGTACAATAATTAACTACCCGAAGAGGTCTTTTCTGTTACCTGCAATATAGAGAAATTTAAGTCAAATGTCCATAAACACTACTGCCTCCTTCACAATTCCAGCTTATGAGGGGCGTCCCCTGAGTGTAAAAAAAAATTATCGTTCTGATATCAAAAATATCAGTTTTATTTAAGAGTTTAGAAAATATAGAGAATGCATTCCTCTCAATTGCTGAGAAAAATATATATTTTTATGTGGCTGCAAATAGGAAATTGATAAAATATTTTTTTTTAATTCAATTTGCATAAAAATATATTTATTTTATAAATCAGTGCATAATTTAATGATTTGATATTGAATAAAGGGAAACAAATTTTTTAGTCTAATATATATTGATTCAATTTCGATTCGACTGAATAATTCGCGATGATTTATTAAATTTCAATATTAAAAGAATCAAAAAAATCAAGTTAATTTTTTTTTAAATTTGAATAAAGTAGAATATGATTAAATCAAAAAAAAAAAAACAATTTTGCAATATTGGTTCGTTAAAAATTGAATCCGATTAAAAAATTTAATCAAGGAAATATGTTTTTAAATATCTGATTCGCACTTAACGAGCTTTTGACTAGAATTTATTGAGAATAACGTTTATTCATAATGACTTCTTAGCCATAATTCAAAGAATTTTTTATGATTTTATTTTTGATGATTAATCACTGAACTTTAGAAGAAATTTAGCAATAATAATTTTTATTATAAATACGGGTGTTATTTTCTTATTTATTTTATATTAAGTTCAAATGAATTCAAATTTCCTAAAGTTATTTTACTTTTTGTAAACAATGAATTTCATCTGTTATAACACAAAGCGATTTTGTTGTTTGCAGACACATAAAGGTGTAACATACATTTTCCTGTGAATGTTGAATAAAAAAACTATAATTTTGACAACTTTTACGTGATTTCAATAAACATATCATATATGAATGGGTAAGTCCCGCTTAACGCGTAAACCTAACAATGCGGCCTGGCTCTAACGCGTTTTAATCTTTGCGACGGTAAAAAACCATGTCCTAACGCGGTATCGAAAATAGTTTTTTTTTGGTTTATGCAATTTGTCTGTTACATAAACCAAAAAGGAATGAACCTACCTAAAAATTTGGTTTCATTTCTTTGGAATAGCTTTTATTCAAAAGAGAACTTTACAAATGCATGTTAAAAAGAAGCTTACAAAAAAAATTTCCAACGAACTATAAACGAGCAATAAAACGGCCACGTATGTTAAACTTAAGCAGTGGTGAAGAATTAATGTTTCTGTTAAGCTTAAAAGCCTTTGGGTAAATTTTGTTAAAGTGTATTTTTGTTAAATTTCTAAAAGTAGAGAGCAGCTCAATTTTGTGTTTTTGTTTATTTTTATATGTATTTTTAACTACAATTTGAATTAAAGAAAACTTATAAAAAGTCGAAAATAAAAATCATTTTTGAGATTGCGCAACGTAACCCTCTTTTTTTTTTTTGTTTTGCCTCCTAGAACGCAACCCACGCGTTAAGCGAAGTCTACCTGTATATATATTATTTACAAATTTTTTTGGAAAATCTTAACTTTCTCTTTAAAAGTTAAAAATATTTTGAAAAATTTTCAAGTTAAATTTTTTCTAATCTGTGAATCTTAAAAAATTGTTTTTTGTGATTACTTCAATTTTGAGTATGTAAAACTTCTAAAAATTGTTAATGGATCTGCTCAACCAGACTTAGAATATTCACTAGGGCACTTGTCAAGTATAAAATTACTGTAACACAGTGTAATTGTTTTGTTACACTATAACAAGTAAGAATTTAATATTAACAGCTCTATATAAAGTTTAATGTAAATAAAATTACACAATCCTAATTTATAATTCATTATTAGTTCATTAATTAGAATTTTTGGGAATCGTTTCATTAATTCCAGTTTCATTTAAATTGGTTAAGGGCAATTCAAATTAAATAAAACATAACATAACATAAATGTGCTCTGAGAAGATCCGTACGCTGAAATTAATTTCGCGAGTCCAATATTGGAAAAAATTTAAATTTTCTTTGCGTACTATTAAAAATTATCACTAATACTAGTAATTTAAATTTTTACTAGAGATAAGAAAAAATCGAAAAAACTTATAGAGCTGTATTACTTGTTTAAATGTTTTAATAATTCTTTACTAAACTTTCTTAATAAATAATCAGTTTTAATTTCTCATTTCTTTAACTATCATTACTATTGCCATACACCCGCATAATTACCAACTAAAGTGGCTGGCAAAGGACCACCTGCAGCAAATAGACGCATGCCAGTGCTATCATAACAATGCGTATAAATTGCGGGAACATATTTAACGTTAAAGCCATCCATCTCATCCTCAGGATACTTTTGGAATAATCAAACAAAATTATAAAGTAATAATCATTAATTCAACAATAAACTTACCACAATACCTTTACTGCATTTTAAAGTTACGGTACGAGAAGCATTAACACTGCTTTCTAAATATTTACCAGCGCGTATATCGTAGAATAACAACATACCCAGACCTGTACCAACGGTCAACAGATTTCCCTCAAATGAAGTGGCTCTTATACCACAACCACTATAACGTGAAGTTATCTTCTTAATTGTCTAAAAATGTACATACAACGGAGTCTGGTAATAAAAGTAGTCTTTGTTATCAAGTGTTTCTAGAATTTACCTGTAGTGTTCTTGTATCTAATAATATTGTATATGAACGACATCCTATAGCATAAAGACCATCATTGTGATACGCTATACTAACATTATCTTGACAATTTGGCAGTTTACGTGATAGTTTTTGTTTAAATGTTTCCGCATTAAATACATGTATATAACCATTTAATGATAATGCAGCAATTTCACGAAATTCTTTATTGAAACAAAGCGAACGAATCTTTAAAGAAGAAATGGAAAGTAAATTAAAAAAAAATATAATTTATTTGCTGATAATCAAACTAAACAATATAAAAGAAATATATATGAAAAAAAAAAACGCAATTAAAATTTATGTTTTTATCATTTTAAAATTCGCTACTATAAGCAAAAGATGTTTTTAAAGATAGTTTATAAATCTTAAAACCAAGACTGGAGTTTTTTCTTACAATAGATGGAAAATATTTAAAAGTCAGTCTCTTTAAAATTATACACTCACCCTTTGGGCCGTACGACAATCTCGTACACACAATGGATTTATAGTAGCAAAAGTAGGACAAGATTCTTTACCACCATCGGGAAATTCCATATGATCCTCATTGATACGCCATATAGCCATGCGCGAATCTTTAGAACCAGAAACCAGGAATTGATCATCTAGCCAGCACATACCCATTATCAAATCACGATGGCCATTTTCACCTACACACACAGGATCTAATGTAGGCAAACGATAAATGGCAATATCAGCCGAATTTCGAGCTCCTGTAGCTAAATAGGTACGACTTGGATTAATTTCAATGCCATGAAGACCACCTTGAACTTCTGATTGATTGGCACGATTCGTGGACAAGGTGGGAATAGCATCCACGCGACGCATATTAACATCATAAACTAGCAGCTGTCATAAAGAAATGTGAAGAAATTTAAAACTGTATACAATAATGAATAAAACCAACCTTATTGCATTTTGTGCCAAATATTACTTGGCGATTGCTTAACCATTTGGAACAGAAAACCTTATTAATATAGCCCAAATTTATTTGAGTCTCCTTTAACATGTCATGGGTTAAAACATACCGACTTGTTTGTTCTAAATTAAAATTACGTCTCTGAAGGTATAAGAGATAAAATTTAAGAAAAACATCATATGAGAAAATGTGTAACAAATTTTTGTTGTACCTCACTTAAACCATTTTCTCGACTTCGTATAAAGTCAAAGGTATTATATGAAGTATTTAATGTTTCTTCTTGTTGTTCTGGCGTCTCTTCATCACTACCCGAATCCTCATAGGTTACAAAATCGTCTGGCTTATCCGGCTTACGTCTACGTTCAGCTCGCAATGCTCTCGCTTTGGCCCTTCTCTCGTCCAGACGTGAATTAACATGACATGAAGGATATGTGCCTACGACACTATTTCGTATGGTCTGTACCATACCATTAAACATTTTTTAATCGTTTTTAAACACTACTATTACTGCAGAAAAAAGCTTTTTAAAATTATATTTTTTAAATATGCTTTAAAAAGGTTTTATCTGAATTTTATAAGAATTTCATAATTTTATTATAGAAACTGCACTTAACAAAGCAAAATTGAAAAATTTTATAAATACAATTTGGGTTGCCAATGCTGCCAACATGACGTTTCTTCGCTAATATAGAGCTTTTCTATTGCTAAGCGGGCGAAAATGTATTTTTAGGGCAAGTTGTTTATATCTGCATCAGAGGTTTTTGTATTCACCACTGTATACAAACAATTCGTTAGCTTATTATTGGTTTGACCCACTTTCTATTTTTGAATAATTGGGTTAGGAATATATTATCTTGTTTCATATTTAAGATATTCAGTATCTAAATAATTCTAGTTAATAGTTAACAATGGTTTGCCTCTTACACCACTGTTTGGCATATACATCAAATTTGCATATAAAAAAAATTGTATTACTGTACTGCTGCATTTGTGGCATACGCATTAAATTTGCATTTAAAAAATTTCATATTTATTGTAATAATAGTAAATGAAATTTTATATTTTTGTTCAAATTAAAAACAAAAATATATTTATAATTTTTCTCTATAAATAAATAATAAGCAGACGATATGGATAAAGACTAGGTTTGCTGCTGTCCTCAACTTCATTTATTGTGTTTTAGTAAAGAAAAGCTGACCAAGTTTTAAAAGGCCATAACAAATCATATAAATTGTTTACAAATTTAATCATTAATTTAATTGTTTAAATTTATTATGTCTATAAGGGGTTGTATCTATAAAAATTGTGATAATTATATAAATTTAAAGGATAGAGAATTCAATGATCATATCACACTATTTGCATTCCCCAAAAATCCAGAAAGACGACAAAAATGGATAGAAAATGGGAAGGCACCACCAAATTTGCCTGCATCAATGTACTTTTACTGTTCGGATCATTTTGATCAACGATATTTAGCTGTAAATAACAGACGAACCATATTAGTGGGAGAAGCAGTTCCATATGTGTTTATCGATGGGGAAATTGAAGAAACTTATAATGAAAATTTAGATTATTATCTATATGAAATGAAAAACGATGATAGTTCCGATGAAGTGGTTATAGAAGAAGAACAAACGCAAGAACAGGAAGTTCACGTAGAGTCTACAACATGTATCAACGATGAAGATCAAAATAATGATATACTCCAAGAAGAAGTTGAATGGATAAAAGAAACTAAAAACCATGATATAAATAATAAAAAGCGTGTTCTAAATGACGGTATTAACCCAAAACCAAAAATATTGAAAACCACAACAATATCGAAAGAACAATCACCACAAACAAATACAATTACCAAAACTACAGCTGTCGTTAAAAGTCATGCCACAATTCTACAAACCGATAATGCTCCTGCAGTTGAACTTAACTCAAATGAGCCAGAAATTAATTTAGATTCACTCGTTGATACTAAATATGTTACTACATTTATATTTAAAGGCGAAGAGTATGTACAAATGCCAAAGGATCATTATATTAAGGAAAAAATTGATTTAGTTAAAAAATTACAAAAAATGGAACGCGTTGTATTAACCATAAAACAACAATTAAATAATTTAGAGTTAGAATAAAGAATAAATCAAAGTAGTAAGAAGTTAAATTATAAAAAACAATGACAACCTGAATTTAGAAATATAGTATCGCAACATCCTTCTTCGGTGTTCCCACCAAGTAAAATAACAACAGGACTATAATTTATTTATTAAAATATTCAAGAACCAAGCCCTCTGGGACAAATATGTTTTGTATACTACTAAAAATTAATTTACAATAAAAAAAAATAAATCTATAAAAAATGCCTAAAATTAAAATTTAAGGTCCATAATGTAGCAATTAAAATCAAAGAAAAGATAACATCAGATTTAAAGAGGGTCTTACATATCGTAATACTGCACTAATTTGCGTTTAAACGAATTGTTTAAGGTATTAAAGGATCTTACATAAATGGATAAAAAAAAATTGAGGGTTTCTACTCGATCTTGCAAAATTAAATTTCTCAACAATTTAACTAGGACAAATCGCATTAGTCACTTTGTGAAACAGTAACAAAATAAAATCTTCAAAAAATTTTCTCCAAGAATCCACCAGATGGCGAGCAACAACTGTTCTAAGATTTATCATCTCGCTCTTCTTATTTACCACCTGAGAAACCTAAACGAATTTTGTGAATCGTTTGCATAAGTTGAAAGTTAATCCACTTACCAAAAACTATTGCCTTATTACTCGATTAAATATATTTTAAATATTTTTTTATTTATTTACAAAATAAAAAGGGGCACCGGCTACAAAACCATATGCGCCCCTATTATAAAATAAAGTGATTTAAAAGTATAATTTTTAAAATTTAAAATATAATAAATTTCATAAAGGGGTAAAAAAAGAACGGTTATAAAAATGTATTTTTTCCTTAAATTTACAAAAGCAAAATAAGCTAAGTATGAAATTTAGACCTAGACATCCTGAATGTGTTGTTGTCTTTTGATCTTTGTTATGTTGTTTGTAGTCGTACAATCTAGTATTTCTTCTAGCGACGGTTCTATCCCCGAGGCTGCGCAGGATTCTAACAAATGAGGAATTTCAAGTGTAACATTACAGCTAAAACATCTTGGCGGAGCAGTTTTTTCATAGTAGTGTTTTAAGTAGGGACTGTAACCGAACCCAAACGGGTTCAGGTTCGCTGTTTATAAAAACTTTGAACCCGAACCAGCTTTACCAAAAAATTTAACCAGGTTCGGGTTCAAAAATATAAAAAAATAATATTGCTGTTCATGGCGTGAGAAATGTTTGATAGAAAAATCATAAAAAAATATTACATTTCTTGCATTCCAGTTTCGAGTGCACGACACTATATTAAGTCCTTTTAAATAAATACATGATCAATGCAATGGAATTCCAGTTATGACATGGTTGAAGCCTTATTGAAATACAGAAGATTTTGTTCGGAATTACTTTATTATGAATGATAATATTTGGAATATTTGTCAAGAAGTTTTTGAACCTGTAAAAAAATTACCTGTGAAATTACATTTTTTTTAAATTAGAGCTAAAAAAAGATGACGAAACAAAAACATATTATAAAAAGAGAAAACCACTTTATTAATAATCCACTTTTGATTGCAGCATTATAAATAGAAAGCAGATTTAAGTAAATGCTCAGTCCCGAAAATTTTGAAAATGCTAAAAAACTTATTCTAAAAGCAATTAAAATTTTCAAAAGGAAAGAGAAGAAGAGAATTTTGAATCAATATCTTGTTCTTCAGAAGATGATGAAGATATGCTCGAACAAGTTCTAAAAAGGAGGTAAGATTTTCTAAATCAAATTCTTCAGCCTTGAAATTCATTTTGTCGCCACAAAGAACAAATTAAAATGAAGAAAACTTAAAGAATATATTATTAATTATAAAATTAAACAAAAATTCCATTGAAAAATACATAAATTTCCTATTGATGAAACATTTGTACTTAAACCCGAACACCGAACCGATAAACCCGAACCTGAACCCATTTTTTCAGGGTTTCAGTCCCTGGTTTTAAGTTAAATACACATTTACCCACCTTTAGGCGGGCTAACATAATACATTCAGACCTGGTTAAATTGCTGTTACATTTAGGTCTGGTTGAAGATAAGTTCGGTAGACCTTGGATAGCCCTAAACTGATTTGTTATGGCTTTTAGGAAACAGGGTGTTTCTGTTATATGGGGTAAACTCAGTGCCCTTTTAGCGCAATAGTCAGCCTTTTCATTCCCTTGAATTCCAATGTACGAGGGGATCCACAGAGAAGTTTATTATATATATTTTTTTTTTTAAATTTTAGTCGGATTTTC
Organism: Eustalomyia histrio; assembly: GCA_949748255.1. Lineage (NCBI taxonomy): Eukaryota > Metazoa > Arthropoda > Insecta > Diptera > Anthomyiidae > Eustalomyia > Eustalomyia histrio. The sequence continues at coordinate 225,476,886 of OX456523.1, forward strand.
CGTCAAAACAACAAAATAACATAAACATCAAATTTAAATAAATAAACTTTATGCAAAATTGAACATTGTTTTATTTTTACCGATACTTAAATTATATAAAAAAGTCAACTCTTATTAAAAAAAAATGTTAATCACTTAATTCATAAACTTCTAAAGATTCCAAAGGCGAATCATTACACTCATATCGTTTAATAATATCCTCAATATCTTCTTGATCCTGCGTAAAACTTACATCACATCGAGCGTTTTTCATTTCTCCGTCAACACTTTCATTGTCATCAAAATCATCGTCCAGTTCTTCGTCAACGTCTTCTTCGGTAGAAATTCCTTGCATTTTACGCTTTCGCTGCAATAACTCTATCCACAATAAAGGTGTCTCACATAAGGGACATTCACCAGATATTGGTATATAATGACCTCTTTGCAATGGATCCGAAGATATCATATGATTGGCTAAACATATTATATGACAAGTTAGTTTACAGAGATTATTTAAACAACCAATACGAGATTGTTCAACATTCAGTATTGTTTGCATACATAGATGACATTCTGAAGCCCAGAAAGCTCTTGGTAACGAAGATTGTTGCTTTGGAACTTTTTCTAAGGCAATGCAGCCGCTAACAATTTGCATATGTTTGGGGGGTTGGTATAAAGACTGAAATTATATTTAATCAATTGGAAAAGAACTATTACTCAGAATTATATTATAACACTTACTTCAAAATTACATTCATATTCACTTTCTAGCCAACGTACTGTTAGAGGTAAACGTTGCCAAGGACCCACATTTAACATACGACTTAATATACGTAAATTAAATTGAAAATATGTTTCTTTTGGTAATCTTCTTTTTAACTCGGGAAATCCTTTAAGACGTGAAGACAAGGAAGGCTGTTGCCAAGCCCATTCAAATTGTAATGCAGCTATATTATTTGGAAAGCCATGTATAATCATTACCATTTTCCAAGGTCCTTTATTACTGGTTTTCTTAGCTCCACCAAAATCTTTACCACGATTGTGTTGTTTTATTCTACGCATAGGATTCACCGTAAATCCTATATAGCATTTACCATTGTAACGTTTTTCTGGACTCTGGCTATATAATAAATAAACACCATAAAAACGTGATTTTAATTGTTTAACATGTGTTGCAACGGGTTGTTGGTTATTCATATTTTGCATATATTAGAGATTTGTATTAAAATTTTGATTAAAATACCTGCAAATAAATTTAATACCTTATTATCTTATATGTAATAATAATTTGAGATTAATTTTTTACGTTCAAAAAGATCAAATTAAAATTGAACAGTTTAATAAGGTCTGGGTGGGTTTCTAATACGATTTAAATGGAAGTCTAAACATTTAAAAACAATTTTTTCGAAATTACTTTTTTCATTATACGCCCCTGATTGTTGAATGTCCCGTACAAAAATCAGTCGGTCTTTAAATATACACTACGAACTTTATTTTTTTTTTTTAAATAGCCGACTCAGGGAAAATTTTCGGTCCTGATGTTCTAGGAATAAAGAAATTTCAACAAAAACTTGATTTACAAAATTTATATTTTAATAAATAAACCTAATTATTTTACAAATATAATTTAAAACTAAACTTACATTTACACAACTTGTTTACAAAACTAAATATTAATATATAAAGTAATTTAAATGCTAAATTTTTGTTTGCTTTCTTGTAACCATAAAATAAATTCAACTACATTTTTTGCATCAAGGCAGCTCCTGCATTATTTTGATTTATAGCCACTGAAGTGTTGCCATTCAATTGTTGTTGCTGCTGCTGTTGTTGTTGTTGCTGCTGCAGTTGACCACTAATTTGGGTTTGCTGAGGATTACCGGCTGATGCCATTGAACCATTTTGCATATTACCAGCTGCAGCATTGTTTTGACCTTGTTGCTGTTGTTGAGGCTGTTGGGCACCCATCTGAGGTTGTTGTGCCTCAACCATATTCTCAGAATTGGTTGGAGCATTTGTTGGATTTTGTGTATTACCATTGACGGAATTAAACATTTTAATACGTTTACGTGTATAATGTTGCCACTGTAATATGGCCTGATCATCAATGAATTTACAACATTGTGAATTAACGATTTCCCTTCGAAAATGTTCATATTGTAATAAATCAAGGAAATACAAACACATGGGATACATTAAATATTTCGCATACTCTGGTTCCTTCCAATATTGCAAATATTTGAGATAATTTATAAAAGCTTGATCCTTAAAATAACCGCGTTGAGCAAGGACTGAAAGAGAATATGACAAATATAAAGGTAAAGTTTTAGTTATGCAAAACTTTTATAACCTGCACCACATAAAATAAAAAAATTTTAAAAAAGTAATATATGTATGTTTGTAATTGTATAAACACTGTAAAATCCTAAAAAATTGTCAAAAAGTTTAAAATTATTTAGACAAATTTTTTTGCTCCCTGAAATTAATTGAAATTATAGGTGTGATCGACGTACGTTTTCGCGGGTGCCCGCGGGAACCCAATCTTACCAGAAAGCGTTTCTTGTAACAAAAATTGGGTAAATGAGGGCGTTAATGAGAGAGTAATTGTGTTTCTCTTTATACCAGAACTAACCCGTACTTTTTGTTTGGGTAAAATGGTAAAATTATCAAATCATCAGCTGCTGCTAATAAATTAACTGTTTTGCATTTTTGAAAAAAAAAATTAAAGTTAAATAAAAATTTACTATAAACAACTTTTCCTTCTTAATAATGAAAAATAGATTTGAAAATGTAAGTAGAAATTTGCCATTTCAAATATATTTATTAATTAAAGTTTTTTAATATGAATAAATTTGACGTTTATTTTTGGGTATGAAATGTGGTCTTGTGCGTTCGCAGTATTTTGGGCATTTTTATGGTTTTGTAAGAGAATTTTTTGCTTACTCTCATTTTACCAGACTTTACCCAAAATTACCTCGTACAGACCTTATATAATGAACAAGGCAGCGACTTTCATGCAAAAGCGTGTTTGTAGTTAATACAATAGGTATGTTCGTTTACTCAATAGTTTCGTTCGTTTACCCAATAATTTGTACAAATTTTTACTGGATGTTGTTTGTTTACACAAATTACTCAGTAAACATAAAGAAAAAAGTGACAACTTGATGCTAAGAGTTCTTCTTCTTTCTGCAAATTTTTCTGGACAAATTATTGCCAGCAAGAATTTACAAGCAGAAAAAACATATGATTGAAATAAAATGTGTTTAAATTTTTGTAAATACAAAAAAAAATTACAACTACGTTGTTTTATTCAAATGCAAAGCAACAAGAATTGTTAAATAAACTATAGAAAAAATTTAAAAAACAAGAATCCTCTTTATTTTCATATCGACCAGTTACAATTTATTTTTGCATTTGGTTTCACAATCAGCTGTTTAACAAACTTGTAAATTATTGCAAATTTTCCGTTCGCGTACTTTTTTAGAAAATTTTCATTTTGAGATTTGTCTTACTCTCTGCAACTTGGACTTGACTGCGAAAAGTAAACGAATGAACTTAATAAAGCCAATTTTTAACAAATACTTTTCCCGATTCAAAAAATTTGCAAAAAATTAAAGAGATTTGTTGTTGCATATTTTGTTGTACATTTTTTTGGCTTTAATGTATATTTTTAAATATTTTGCATTTTATTGTACATTTTCTAAAATTTGTAAACCTTGGTATAACACATACTAATAGAAGAAGCATCCTGTTTTAACCCTTTCACTACCATGGGGATCATGCGTTTCAAGTAAAATTTAAAAATCATATCTCTATCTATAGGACATGTAGTCCCATTTTATGTTGTTCAAAAAACCCAGTAGGACATATAATCCCAGAACATATCTTTCTTCTGCAGGATACTAGAATTTTTATTTTAAATAAAAAAAAATTATTAAAGTTCCTATCAAAAACTGTAATAAATAGAGAATAAAAAAAATTGTTAAATTTTGTTGATGTTAGTCTAATTGTGTTTTATTTTCGGGTTTATTAATTTCTTTCCAAACACTTAATATAAAATAGACAAACATCAAAAAGCAATAACCCAAGAGGGAAGCGTGGTTACGGAGGAGCGTTGTGTTGCGGCAACAGAAAATACTGAGTATTCTATCCTGCTGGCTCTGTGGAATTTTTTCAATTTTTATTCTCTATAGTTTACTTAAAAAAATTTTCATGTTTCTTTACAATAAAATAATTTATAAAAAAAGATCATATAAAAAAAATTATTTTTAAAATTTTTTTTCTGAATTTTTATTTATAGTACGGTAGTGAAAGGGTTAATGTACTTGTACAATTATATTGTATTTCAATTTCAACCTAACGATCTCGAGTAACAAACATGATTTATAAAAATCGGCGAATTGTAAATATTTTTGATTTTAATTGTACATTTTTAGATTTTCGTTTTTATTGCTCATATTTTATTTTTTTTTGCATGAAAGTCACTGCCCTGATAGAGACCAAAGCAGCCTCCTTCTTGTAGTATACAAACCGTATTTGGCTCAGAGGGCTAGGTTCTTAAATATTTTAATAAATAAATAAAAAATAAAATATGTAGCAAAAACTGCGAATTATTAGTTTGAAATATGCACTAAAACCCGAAAAAATTTGCACAAAAATCTATAAACATACACTGAAATAAAAAAATATACTTTACGTTTCTAGATTTTTAATATCATATTTATTAATCAACAGCATTGGTTTAAAAATGAATCCCAATATAAATGTCTAGGTAGATGACACATGAGGTTTTTCTTTTTAGATTAGTTCTGTAATAAGGTTTGCAAATTTACATGAATCCATGAAACATGAATCCCAAATGACTTAGGCTGAGTTTTTGCGATGTGAGTTTAGCTTGGTTTAGTTAAACCGAAAAGGAATTTTGTCTGTCATTTCCATGTTTATTAACATAAATTTGTTGGAACTTTTCGTTACATAAATTTTGTTCTTCATTGAAATAAAATAAATTAAAATAAATTAAAAATAAATTAAAACAAATTTCAAAATCAGTATTCAAGTTAGAAACTGTGATAAACTGAGTTTAAAGATAATCTACATCCTAAAAGCTAGGCCTTAGAGCAAAAAGAAGTTAAATACTCAGGAATCTTACGTTTAAATGAGCCTTAAAAAGGAAACGAACGTTTCTTGGCAAACAATTCCACAATCGACCAACCCTTATAGCAAATTGATTTTCATATGTATACTCTGAGGATTTCTTTCCGAATGCAAAAATAAAATTAAACGAAAAACACTTTCTGGTTTTCTGAAACTTAATGTTTCAGAAAACAAAATTCAATTTTTAATAAACTTTAACTCAATAATTTTAATAAGAAGAAGAATCCTTTTTCCAAAATTTCTTATAACACGCATATTCTAAAAAAAATTGAGACTCTGAACAAGAAAATTGAAATCTGTCGGTTATATTTAAAAAAAGCACTTTTGGCTTAATATTGTAAAACGCTTGACATTTTAAAAAAAACTATTTTTATGTTTATTTTTGTGTAGATCTTAACCATTGGGATTAAATTCCAGCGCTATAGTTTCAAAATCTAGTTTAGGTAGAATTGGTAGCCTGCCAATCAGACTCACTTAGACTATATAGTCTCTTGTGATACTGCGGAAGCTAGTAAAAATTATATCACTAGCTTCCCCCGTCGAACCATCCCGATTGCCTCAAAAAGCCCCTAAGTTGGCCGATATTGATATCAGCCAAATTACCCAGGTCCTCAAAGAAATATGAGCCCAAATGCAGTCCCCTTCGAGCCAGGACAGGACAAGTGCAGAAAAGGTGCTTCACAGACTCCTCCTCCTCGTCACCACAGCTTCTGCAAGTCACTAGCCGCAACCCTTAACCTAACTGCGTGCCTTCCAATCAGACAGTGTCCCGTCATGACGGACATAAATAGGGATATATCGGGCCTTGACAGTGACAGCAACCTGTGCGTGCGCTTCCTATTTAGACGGGGTCACATCTGTCAAATCTAATTAAATTAAACTTTCAATTGGATATCATGTTTATTTTTGTTTAAGATTAATTTGATGGCCTAAGGAATGTCATTTTGAAGTTCAATTCCTTTAACCTTTACATGAGCAACAGTTTCTGAAACTTTTTCTCCAAAAAAATTCGAGATTCTGAGGATACAATAAAAAAAATATAACATTCTATTGAAACATTTAAAATTATAAAATGATAGCGAGAAAATTATGGACAAACTTAAGCCATAGTTTTTTTTAGTTAAATTTTGTCTCTACCCTAATAAAGCAAATCCGATTGCAAATAATATCATTTCCAGCACTATACTTTTAAAATAATTTAATAAATATGTTTGTTCAAGAGCCTACTTCCTAGATCCTCGAATTTTATGTGCTGTAAAAATTATTTCTATGCCCAATTGATGACGCTCATGTAATAAATTGGTCTTCTTTTTATATTGGAGACGGTTTAATTTCTACCATTTGAAAATATAATTAAATAAATTAAAGCTTACAATTCAAATAATTTGGATTCGCCAAACATTGAACAAATTCTAATTCCACTTGAAAACGTAGTTTTTGTTGTTCCTCAGATTCTATGGCAGCTAAATAGGAAAAGAAAAAAACAACAAATTATTAAAGAAATTTATTTTGAAATAAAGTTTAATAAAGCAACAAAAAATTAAATACAAAGCGGGCCAAAATTTCGTTCAAACAAATTTTGTTCAGTTTTAAGCTTCTTTATTTTCTACTTTAGTCTACTATTATTTTTATTTAAAGCAATATGTAGTTAATGTATGTATAGTAGTAGTGTTAAATTATACTTACTCTTACCCTTTCCATACATTTTGGCCATATTGCATGGAAGGGTTTGCTTGCGCGCTTTCAGTTTGGTTGTTGTTTTTGTAAATGCTCACAGGACTACTCTAAAATGGTGTTGTTTTAATTTTTTTTTTATATTTTTAATTCTAATGAGCTTTGTGTATTTTAGGATTGTTGTCCTTGTTTTGGGTGTTTGATATTGATTTGGATAATTTTTTTGGGCAAACTACTGCTTTATGATTGTATGATATTTTTCTTATTTTACACTTGTAACACAAAAACTAAAAATAAAAAACAAAATAAAGTTTTTAACAAAAATGGACAATATTTACATGTACTTAAAAAAAAAAAGAGCATGGACTTTGTTGGGTCAAGAGGAAAAAATGGCTATAGCGGCAGCATATTTTTTGTGCGTAATTGGTTTGGTTATGGGCAAACGTAAAAACAGTTTAAAATTGGTTTCTTTATGTTTAATACAAACCGTAAGTATTCATTAGATCTTAGTTTAATCTTTTTATTTGAAATTTTTTAATTGTTTTTTCGAAAAATCATTAAAATATCCGTGAAAAACCTGAGGCACTCAAACAAAATGGCAAAAAACTGAGCTGTCAAGTAGAGTTGTTAAAGTATTAAGTATTTGGCTACTAATTACTTAAAGTTTCGTCGAGTACTGAATACTTTCAGAATTGTATTTTTACAAATGTATGCAAAATAGTTGTGCTTATTCGGGAATCTATCAACATTTGCTTTAGTCATTCCCATACAAATTTTACATAAGTAACATTAAGTTTTAACACTGACATAAGCCAACTTTGATAGCTTGTTGCATAAACACAGCTAGTTTTGTCAGAAAATAAATTTTTTCTAAAAAACAAGTTGTTTGAAAAACAGGGTATAAAGTAGACAATTAATAAAGGATGAGGTACTCAAAAATATCCAGAACTAAGCAGCTGTACTGTCAAGTTGTCCCAAGCCAATGTTGACAACTATTTCAAAAAAATCGTAAAAAATTATTTACCCAAAATTGGTCAATATTTTTTTTTTGTTTCATTTATAAATTCTTTATTAACATAGCCAAGTAATAATTAAAGCTACTATCTAAATAAAGTTGCGTTTACACTTGGCATTAAATCTCGAGATTACGCTTAAAATTTAGTGGCAGGCAAATGCCAAATTTTACTCGCATGTAAAATTTTCTGCCACTGAAGCAGGCAGTTTAGTTTTTATAAGATTTTAGGGATAACTTAAATAATAGTAATACTGCTAACTTAAGCTACTGTCAAAAATTAACGAAAAGTCTGTCAAATGCTTAAGAACAATATAGTCACACACATTTGATTACATGTATTCGCACATTTGCTTAAGCTAGCAAAAGTTAGCTCTTGAGTATATAAGGAAAATTTTATTTTAATAAAATAATTTCACTGTAAAACTCAAATCCAAACCATAGACCAAATTCTAATGTTAGTTTAAATTTTTAAAAATCAAGTTCCTGCTGAACAATTAAAAAGTAAAAAAGTTTGTTTCCTACTAAAAACTTAAATGAGGTTTTGAATTAAAACAGCGTTTTTTAGTAAACTAAAATCTTCGATCGGTTTTGTGAATAGATCAATTGAACTAATTCTTTCACGAACCACTCTACATTGCTTGTTGAACAAATTATCTCTTTTTTCTGATAATTGTTTTGTTTTTAATTAATTAATGGCCTCAACAAATGCCAATGGGCCATCAACATCGGCATCAGCTCCGCCAGCAAATGTACAAGAATTTAACATACGTGTGCCAAAGAATTTACGTAAAAAACATCATGTAATGCGTTTTAATGCCACGCTTAACGTGGATTTCGCTCAGTGGCGTAATGTAAAATTGGAACGTGAAAACAATATGAAAGAGTTTAAAAGTGCCGAAGAAGAAATGCCAAAATTTGGTGCAGGGTCTGAATTTAATCGTGATTTACGAGAGGAGGTGAGACGTAAAAAATTTGGCATTATAGCTAAAAGATATAGACCAGAGGCACAGCCTTGGATTTTAAAGGTGGGTGGAAAAAGTGGTAAAAAATTTAAGGGTATACGAGAAGGTGGCGTTAGTGAAAATGCTGCATTTTATGTATTCACTCATGCACCAGATGGTGCAATTGAGGCATATCCCTTAAATGAATGGTACAATTTTCAACCGATACAACGTTATAAATCTCTATCAGCTGAAGAAGCCGAACACGAATTTGGAAGACGTAAAAAAGTTATGAACTATTTCTCACTTATGTTGCGAAAACGCCTAAAACCAGACGAAGAGGAAGAAAAAGATCCTGAAGAAGTTAAAGTTAAGGGAGGGGGTAAAAAATCAAAAGAACTTAAAATCAGTGAAATGGATGAATGGATTGATTCAGATGAAGAATCTGATTCGGATAGTGATGGAGAAGAGAAAAAGAAAAAAGAGGAAGACAGTGACGACGGTGGTAAAAAGAAAGGCAAAAAAGGCAAAGGTCCGGATAAGAAGAAAAAAAAGGGCGATGTGGATGATGAGGCTTTTGAAGAATCAGATGATGGTGATGAAGAAGGACGTGAAATGGATTATGATACAGAGTCAAGTGAAGAGTAAGTTTGAAATATATACAGAAGGTAAAATTATATTTATTTCCTACACCACTAAGTGAAAATGTTATGTTTGTTCTGATGTTTGTAACTACCAAAAATATTACACAAACTTTCTAGTATTCCAATCGACTCGTTATCACTTTCTGATTTCGTCTGTCTATGTAAACTTTGTAATACGACGCAAATGCAAAAATGATCCCTATTTAAATTAAAATCGGTTCATATTCAGACATCTGAATATTGGGCTAAAATTGTATTTATACACACAAAACCATAGATATTTAGTTGTTATTTGGGTTGTGACCATAATTCATTAACTTAAATTTAAAGGAAGTTGGATCGCATTTGTACCTAGACCATATAAATCGACTATAACGGTATTTGCCTTAATTAATTTTTTTAGCAATTTCATTTAGTTTCTTCACTATATTTATTGCAACCCTTAATTTTTCCTCCCATATAATAAGGATCAAGGCCCTTCCCGGAATATGACTCAAATTATACTGTGGTGTACGGTATCACATAGCCAGGCTTGATCGACTATAATTTTTTGTTTTACTTATTTTAAAATTTTTATTTCTAATTTTTTAAAGGGAAATTGATCCTGAGGGCAAGTTGGACAAAGATATGAAATCAGTGGCTGAAGAAGATGCATTACGTAAACTTTTGACCTCAGACGAAGAAGATGAAGAAGAAAATAAATCAAATGAATCTGATAAGGATGATGAAGAAAAGAAAAAGAAAGACAAAACAAAGGAGGATAATAAAGATAAAAAGAAGACAAAATCTAAAAGTAAAGATGATAAGAAAGGCAAGTACAATACATATTTAAAGAAAAATGGAAAATGATTTGTAAATTTATCTAAGACTTGGATCACTCCAAAATTTTTATCATAGGTATCCAATTTTATTGTGAGTCTAAAACTATAATTTTTATTCGAAGAGTTAAAATTTAAAATTCGAATAAGTCTAGAGCTAAATATCCGCATGCAAGCTTAAGTTTTAAAAATCTAAATTTTGGAGTGTGAAGTCAAAATTTTAAATCTATATTACACTAAAAAAAAATTGTCGGTAAAATTTACTGTAAATGATGGTTAAGACAAAAATATGCAGTTATAAAGCTGATATTATTTAAAATATCTAAAAATTTAGTTAAAAATCAACTAAAAAATGCAGTCACGACTATAAGGTAAAAATAAATGATAATGTGAGATTATCCCCTAATGGTTCAAGATTATGGAAAAAATGTAGCAAAAATTATTAGGCACTAGCCGATTGAAATGGATTTCCCGTCAGTTACGACCTTCATTAACATTTTCTTGTAGAGTTAACTGTTAATTTATCTTTTTTAAAAAGCTAATAAAAGCTAAACCATAAACTCTTAAAAGTTTTTACCACAAAAATTTTGAAACTGTTGTAAGTGGTAAATACTCTTCTTTTTAGTTATTTTTTGTCGGTATTTTCATCGTATTTAGCCCCCTTCTAAACAGTACAGTTTCTATTAACTGGGAAATTAACACAGACACATTTTATGCTGTCTACATATACAATTTAAATTTACTTAACTTAAATTTAATTAGGTCTGTGTTATCGGGCACTTAAGTTTAAAGTAAAAATTTCAAAGGTACTCAAGTTCTTACGTTTTATGCATTGGTAATATAATTTTCTGATACTTATTTGCAAACTAATAATATTAATTGTTTGCGACAAAAATTCTCTTTTGGTAGTTGTTTATTATATAAGAAAATTTTTTAACAAATAATTCAAAGCAAATAAAATTCAAATGAAATACTTTTTTCGGCATCTCTTGTCAGATATTTAAAAAAATACATAACCAGTGATTGACTAATGACAAAATGTTGAATAAACAAAAAAAATGATCCAAAATACCTTTGATAGAGCCAAAACTTTTTTGGAATACATTTACCAGTTTTTTATTTATATAAATTTAAATCTGTTAGCCATGGGTAAGATTTAATCCAATCTGTTTTTAATTTTCTATTGGATTTTCTTTTTAATGAAAGCGTTGGATCACATCGATCGGAACATGAATTGTTTCTTAAAATATAAAAGTAAAAGTTTTCTTTAAAAACTTGTCCTATTTTATTTAAATATAACACACTTTATGTTTCACAAATACCATTACTCAAAAGCAATAGGAAATTTATTTAATGCTTTTATTTATTTATTTATTTATTTAATCAATGTTACACAAAAACCGAGCCCAGAGGGCCATATATGGTTTAAAAATACAACTCAAACATACTACTTAACAAACAAAATTTTATTTATCAAAAACTTTTTACCGTTACCGTTACTTTGTTTCTTTTTTTTTGTATTTACCTAATATACTTAAAAGAATTTTTATTTAAAACAAGACAGATTTGCAAGAAAAGTTTTTCTTTGTACTGAACGGTTTGTTGTAGCTGAACTTTGAGCTGAAATGTCCAAAATAGATTAGAAAGTACCACAGTTCCATCAAACATTCGAAAGTGCTATAAATGGCCCAATTGTGCCACATTTTGCATCACTTTACATAACAGCTTTTTCGTTTAACTCAACCGATAGTTGTCGCTACTTAACGATATCGATAAATGCAATTTTCATAACGATATTTTAAATCAACTATTGAACATAAGCAGGTGTTAAAAAACCACAACATATTTTTGGGTTAACTAATATTTTATGTAAAACGTGTATATTTTGTATGATGTACGATTCATTACGTGAATCTATTCCAACTACGATAGTGTACGTTGACGTACTACTTTGATTTTTGAAGGGTTTTTATAATCCTAAACTTTTACAGAGTTAAAAATAATTTTCCCCAAAAGTCCATCTACACAATACACATTCCTTATACAAAATATGGGCACAAACTGTTTTATATTAACCCACTGTTTTAATAAGGCGAACGGAAATATTCCGCCATAGAAATTTTGTGTATATTGTCATTGTAACAAAAACAAAATACATGCAATTCCCATGAATGAATTATTCTCTTCTCGTTATAAAGTATGTATGTCAAATGAATTTCTAACTCTACTTATTCAAAAATGTGTTCATGGCACATGCAAATCAGTCTTGTGAGTAGAGGGAGTAGATCAACAAAAAAAAACAATTTGACTTTAAGGAGAAATTAAATCAGTAAACTAACGAGTAAGATCACACGTTTAGTTGGCAACACCCACACTTTAGAGATGTTATTTCATCCTGGTCCTAAACGGCCTTTGGACGGAATAATGTTACCAGAAATTTTATATTCAAACATGTTAAATAATCCAAAAAATATGTTAAAATCTGGCAGACGAAAAATTCAAAAAGTTGTATTGTTAATCAAAAAAAAAATTACTGCACCAAAAATTACGTTTTAAATCTGCTGCGTAAAAATATTAAAATGTTTACTATAAAAGATTCGTTTTTTGTGTTCAATAAGCGATTTTGGAAATTTTTTAACATGTATATATGTATGTGTTTAATAATTTGAAAAAGTAGTGAAATTAGTTCTTAAAAATACTAATAAAAACTACATAAGGTATGACTATTTGGAAGTATAGTTTTTCACTTTGTTTATGCTGTTTCTACGTAATTTCATAGTTATTTGCCGGACACAAAAAAAAACTGGTTGCTGCAATTAACTTTATTTTCAATTAAAATCGAAATTTTATTGAGTTCACAACTGCTTGCTTTCACACTGATCTCTTCAAGATTCACATTAATTAACGATTACAAGAAAACAACGATTATTTTGTGTGTTATTTGTGTTCAACGTTGATCCGTTATGTGGTATTATTTGACGTGTACTACAACAAAACACACTATTAGATCCAAATTAAAAATTTAAAGGTATTCTGTAAAATTATATTTAAATATTCCATTTTTTTTTATTTCCTTAGATTCCTCTAGTGATTTTAGTTCCGATAGCAGTGACTCTGAATATGATATTAAATCGAAAAAGAAAGATAATGCGAAGCCTATGAGTAATCAAAATTCACGTTCAGCTACGCCTACATTCAACAACGATGCTAATAAACGTAAAATGAATAGTATGCCAAGTGATCTTACCGCATCAGAAAATAGTAATAGTCCTGTTAGTACACCACCTAAAAGGACTAAAACTGAAATGTCAACTCCTTCGTTGCCATCAACATTTGCTGGTGTTGTTTCTTCAGGTAGTAAAGAGTAAGTTTAACATATCAATGCTATTATGAACAATTCCGAAATTTGTATTTTTTCTTTTTTTTTCGCAGTGACTATGGCATTACCGAAGAAGCTGTTCGTCGTTATCTTATGCGTAAACCTATGACTGCCACTGAGTTATTGACCAAATTTAAAAATAAAAAAACCGGTGTATCCAGTGACCGTTTGGTCGAGACTATGACACAAATATTAAAGAAAATCAATCCTGTTAAACAGACCATTCAGGGTAAAATGTACCTTAGCATTAAGGTTAATAAGTAAATTGCAATGTGATTATTTTGAAATTAACATTCAGCGCTGTTTTAAATTTAAAGTCTTTTAATTTAATATTTGGAAATTTGCTGTCTCTGAATTCACATATGTATTCGAAATTTTTTTTTTCCAAATGCCAAATGAACAAAAAATTTTTTTAAATTTTACTTTATGTAGCTAAGGGGGCCATACACTTTGTTCTTTAACAGTGCGGTTAAAACTGCCAGAAAAAAGAGCGAAGTTTATGGCCGCCTTTAAACATAATAAATTTTAAACTTCGGCTTCAAAAAAATTCATCAAGAAAATATTCTACAAATTTTTTTTGTGGATGTGGATTACAGCAAAAAATTCCGAATGTTTCAGTTTATAATTTTTGTTTGTGTATTCGAAATTAAGAACAGCGCTGATTATACATGTATATCAATAAAAAAAACAAATATATATTTTAGACATACTGTAGTATGATATAAAAAACAAAATTTGTTTAGTGCCTTATTTATTCAACATATATTTTTATTATTTCATTATAAGGAAAATTATGTCTAAAAAGTATCGACTTGGATAGGAAAGATTATAAAAAGGAACAGCAATTAATTTCTTGGACAAGAGTAACGTAAACTAATTGTTTGCAATAACTACCTCATATAACATATATTTCTAAAAATTTATACTCAAAAAGTTTGAAAAAATTAAGCTTGTACTATTGAAGTCCATTTTAACATTTTTGGAATTCTCAGAAGTTTTACAAATACAGTCAAATTCATAGAAAAATGTGTTGCGATATACTATCATTTGTTATACCGGGCTTGTGACTAATTTGTAAAGGTAAACGTATGCCAAGCAGTTTGATAGAAAAATAAACTATTTAAGATCAAGCCTAAAATATGTACATTTAAATATTTATTAACAAAACTAAAAAATTACATATTTTTTCATAATTATAATATGATAAATATAAAAAAAATGATAGTATGCAATGAGCCATTGAGCTTTTTAATTGAAATGTATACCCTCAGAATTAAAAGCCAAAAGAAGACGCATGAAATCATCTAAATCCATAGTGCGAGCACGACAGCTATCCATATTTAAATTAGTTAAAATTCCAATAACTTTATCCTGCATAGAGAAGTTTTCTTCAACCGACTGAAAAAGAATACAAATTCAATTTATATTTTTTTATATTTATAGACCCAATATTGATTTTATAACTTACCCTATTCCTTAATGATAAATACAATTTATAATTCTTTTCCAACATGTCCATCACGGAATTGGTCTTAAAGGCAGCGGCTAAAGTTTTATTTTTACGCAAAAAAGCAATACGTGTCAAACCATCCCATTCGGTAAAGTTTATGGGTGGCGGTGGATTTTTAGGTTCCAAGCGCACAACACTAGATTCTACTTTTGGTGGTGGCTTGAAATTATTCTTTCCTACTTTCATTAACATATCAACTCTGGCTAAAAGTTGTGTATTTATACTTAAACGGCAATATAGTTTATCACCTGGTTTGGCTACTAGACGTTGAGCAAATTCACGTTGAAACATAAGAACAGCACAACGAAAGATCGGACGATGTAAGAGTAATTTAAATATCAAGGGAGAACTGATTTGGTAGGGTACATTAGCAATGCATAAATCAAAGAATGGCAATTCCGCCTTTAAAAAATCACCAATCAACATTTGTAATTTAGGCTGCATAGGTGTACCCTGTACACGTTTTTGTAATTCAGCAGCTAGACGTGTATCTATTTCACAGGCCACCACTTTTTTACACTTCTCCAACATACGAACCGTCATGTTACCCGTACCAGGGCCAATTTCTAATACTACATCTGTTGGCCGTAAGGCAGCTTTTTCCAACATACTTGTAATCACCAAAGGATTCTTTAAAATATGTTGACCAAAGTCCTTGTTAAAAACAATGCCTTGAGAAAAATTGTATTGATTTTAAAAATGTTTTGTATATTTTTTCTATTAACTTACCTTGTTTTTGCACCTCATGGTGTATGCGCGACTTCTTTTCGGTACGTTCTTTAGGCATTTTGTTAAGGTACTGTTTTTATTAGTGTATAATTGTCTTTTTTAATATTTTTGTTAAAAATTGGTGAACATGTGCTTGTTGTTTATTTACGTTTCGTGTTGTAACAGCTGGCAGAGCGAATATATATTTTAGAGTATTCCAGCACTGACTACTCAATACAGAAATATATTTGAAAGTACTCAGTACTCAAAAGTAATTATGTCTTTCGTATGAAAATGAAACCCTTAAAATACAACTGTGTATGCTATATTGGTAGGTAATACATACATATATTGAAAAAAAAAACTTCTGATTTTTGTTGCACAAACAAGAAAAGTGAGAAATATTTTGTGTTAGCCACATTGTGATATTTTAAAATCCCTCCTAAAGAGATGAACAGTTGTGCAAAAGTATTGTGCAACTTATTGCGCTGTGTAGGATAAGCCCGCGAAAACATTGGTAATAAATTATACTAATAATATTTAATTCAAGGAAGTTTGAGTACCCAATTGAAAAGTATTGGGTACAAATTTTTTGTATACAAAAACCATATAACGAGTAAAATTAAAATAGATATCCTATGGCTCTCGGTCTCTTTGTTTACTAGCGAATGAACATTGTACTAGAAACCAACTTTGTATGTGCATTTCTAAATTATTATTTCTTTTCATTGTTTTTATAAAATTAAAATGTAAAAAAAAAAAAATGTGGGTCGTTATTAAGGAAAGGAGACACTGGAGAGAAAAGAATCTATACAGTACCCTACACTAAAATAAAAATAACAGTTTTTGCAGCAAACGTCGTACTCCGTTATTTTAGGCCATCTTTCTCACACAGCAACAATTATTGCATGTCGCGTTATTCTGGGTCGACTCTAAATTTACAAGCGCGTACACGTTTTTGCGATATTTGTTAATATAAAACAGCGATGTCAACTCTTTAAATTCGCTTACTTCAAAGTTTAGTGAAATAATGTACTGTACATGCCGGAAGTGCCCTGGCAAAAATCGTCCATATTTCCGTTGAAGACTGATCCGGATTCTCTAGAGCTAAGGAAAGTTTATAAAGCTAAAAGCTCAAAAATCTACTTTTATAATTTAAAAAAAAAATATTTTGGTAGATTTATTGGCAAATATTAGTTTTGTGTAGTTAAAATAGAGCATCTTCAAATACAGCTCTGGGAACTTAAATGTATCAAAAAACGTTTCTGTTGTCAAAATTGTTGTTGCTTTGGGTAGTTTATGTTCCTATAATAACTGCGTGGAACAGATCTGATATGGGTACCAGTTTTTTTTATCGATTACTTTAATATTGTTTCCAAATTTTGCTCAAGCTAAATTCTTACTTGGAAAAGTATTTCTGTAAATGTGGTTACATATGAAATTTTTTAAGCTTAAAAATTTGGTTATTGTTTGAAAATTTAGTAATTGTTTTGTTACCCACTACCTACATTAAAAGACAAATTGTTTAGAAGTATTTTTTTTTAATATAATAAAATTATGATATTAATTTTTAGGTCAATTTTTGTTTATTTAATAATTAATTTATAATTATAATTTATTTAATAAGGTACTCCAAATATGGATTTTTTGTTTAAATAATACATTTTAAATAAAGAAACATAAATTTCTTATTTGCTTATAAATTAAAAGCAATTTTGAAAAACTATTTTTTCAGATAGTACTTTTTCAAATTAGTAGTTTCTTTTTTATTAAAATTATATTTTAAAATGTAACATACATTGGTAATACAAATTAAAAATATTTAAAATTTGTGTGTTTAAATTTGAATGCTGTTTTAAGTTTTGACTTTTTTTTTTACAAAAATTTAAAAGAAAATAAAACAAAATATATATTTTTGCGGCTTAATATGAAAGATTTTTTTATGAAAAATATATATTTTTTTTCATAAATGTTCAAGTAAGTTTTTTTGGTAAACTTTAAAAAAAAATTATTTTGCTTATAGAGAATATGTGTGTCCATTTTATATTTTTTAACAACCAATTACAATTATTTTTATGCTACACATTTATTACTTTGCAAGCAATATTTACATTCACTACCAGATTTTAAAACAAAATTTTAAAATTTTTCTATTAAAGCTTAAAATTTTTTATTCTTTGGATATTCTAAGGATTTTTCTTGTTATTTATTCAGTGTCCACTCTAGGAAATTATGGGAGTGGAAGCAAATGCAAATGACTGTTAAAATAATTGCATTTGCAGTTGAAAAGGTGTACACTACACTTGCATTTAAAGCAATATGTAGTTATTTTTAACTGTTAAAAAGCAACGGACAAATGTAGTAAAAACATATGCAAATGCAGTTAAAATAACATACAAAATGCACATGTTATCGTGTGTTTATGACACTCGGTGGAACTAAAAAATTCACGGAATCCGCTTAATGCCATATGTCATCACTGGCCGGGAATGGGTTAACTTGATTTTATTTTCCAATAAATTTTACAGTTAAGAAACAATATTTTTTTTTACTAAATATCACTTTAATATTCTTGTTTACAAGAAATGTAATATTGTTTGTTTGGATTTCACCTGTAGAAATTAGAAACAGAATTAGAATGAAAATTATTAAAGAGCTGTAAGAAAAAAAATTTTGCAAAATTTAATAACATTGTCGTGATTAAATATATTTTCTTTTATAAAACTAACATTTTTTATTTAATTCATAAATTAATAAACTGTGTGGTGGCGTTCTAGTTTTTTTTAACCAAAGACGTAACAGAAAAAAGGTTATTTTTATATTCTTTCGCTAGAAGTTTCTAAACAAGTGCCATATTGTTTTGTGTGCGAAATATTAATAATAAATTTGATCGAAGGTCACACACATACACTTGAATGGCATATAGCAACTGCATAACTTTTCTGAGTGTATTTATTCAAAAGCTTCAAATTAATAGCTACATAAAAATTGTTTTTGATTCGCGATTTAATCTTGATTTAACCCTTGGTGTTTTTTTTTTTTTTTGATTCGCGAAATAATTTTGAATTTAATATGTGCGTAAGAAATAAACTTTTATTTAATACATACAATTAATGCAAAATTAAATTTAAATTAAATTTACTCCAAACGAATAAAAAACAAATGCATTAATTCGTGAATTAAGAAAGTTGCTTTTTTATTGATTCGCGAATTTATAAATCATTTGTGTTATGTCATCTTTAAAAATAATTGTTCTTAAAAAGTTTTTTTGTTTGTGTTTTTATAAAAGGCTTTTTATTATTATCTTAAATTAAAAACATGTTGCCACAAATTTAGCTAAATATTGGGTGTATAACTTAAAATTGTGGAATTTACAACAAATGGTGTATCTTTTGAACATGGTTTGTGTCTTTAATAATTTATATTTCACTGAGCTAGAACACACCAGACTAATATTTAAGCCGCACAATTTTTGTTCTTTTCAAAACACACGAATTCATCATTATTCATCTGGCAAAAATACATAGCTTTGTGTGAGTTAGTGTTTTTTGTATGCATTTAACATTTAGCGTTTTTTTAATATGTGCATGTATTAGATTTGTGCTGCTAATGCGGGGTAGAAACAGGTTGAAACTTTACGCCACCAAAAAACCATTCTCTTAACCATTCTCTTAAGACCGCCTATGTTCGAAGATGATGAATTCGAGGCATTACTCGATGAGGATAGTTGAAACTCAAGAAGAACTTGCAAAATTATTGATATTAGTGAGTTTGCCTCACCTGCCTTATAGTCCAGATCTTGTCTTGTCCGAGCTCTATGTGTTTTGATCGATGCTTCATATCAGCACAGGGCATCCGAAATTTGCATCGTTCTTACCTCAATTCATATGTTGCCAGAAAGATGGGAAAAAGTCATAGCTAATGATGGCCAATACCATAGACCACACAGACAGGAAACTGCTGATTGAATCAATATGGACACTATAAAATGAGTGAAAGGAGATGTAAAAGTTGTATAGATACACATAAAAATATGTACCATACAATTTATATGAAGTTTATTTTTGACATATGTCATTGTTTGTAGCCAATACTTTGAATAAATTTGTTTCACAATAAACGTCCAAAATTTGCCAAAAACATCACATTTTTTAAGTTATACACCCAATGACTCTAACCATTATTCACATACAAATTATGCAAAAATTTGCGCATTTAACCAAGTTTTTAGGTGAAAAAGTAAAAACTTTGCAAGTCTTTACATTTTGTTTATAAGGAGAAAAAAATTAGTAGAGCTATATAACCATTTTTTTGGATTGGGTGATATAACCGATTTTGTCTGTGTTTTTCGTAAAACATTGAAATATCCTTAGTTTGCGTTTACATTGCATCACATATCCGAGATTTTGATATTAACCATTGTGAAAAAAATAATGAAGAAAGTTTTATAATAGCTAAATTGTTAAATAATACATTTAATAAAACTTACTGCTTGTGTTTTACTCAAAATTGAAAGTCTATAAGCTTTTCTAAATTTTTTATAGTGTATATCAAAATCTCGGGATTTGCTACTTTATCCATTAACATGATATCGATTAAAAGTGCGGATAGGAAAAAATTATTTAAACAGTGCATTATAGATTGCACACAGATATGAAACCAAAGACAAGAAAACTAGAGAGAGACAACTATATATAAATATAAAATATATGGAGGTTTTAGTTTCTATCTTACTCTTTAGTTTGCGTTTTTTATGAAAATTACTTGATATATTTGATCACTAGTGTTTTATGTCTGTAAATATTCTGTGCTGAACATTTTTAGGTAAGGAAAATTTTTTCGCCTCTGTTTTACGACACGTACGTCACAAGACGAATGAGTGACTGCATGTTATTGTATTTTGTTTTTGTATTGCATGCACTATTTTGTTATTGTATTTCGTTCATCTGCTGCAAAAAATCGTCATCTGGAAACAGCACCTAAATTATATATTGTTGATAACTTGAGGTCTACACGAGATATAAAATCAATGTTGGTGTCTTGTTGCGCCATCGATTTGTTTAAACAACGAATAATTTCTTGTTTGCACTTGAATTTGTACCGTTGGTCACACAATGATGTCTGCCATTAAGTAAAATGTTTTATTTATTGTTTAGAGGCATTACTAAAATATACATTTGAGGGTAAATTTTAATAGAAGAGAAATTTTTTCCAGCAAAAACTAGTAACATGAATTTTAATTCAATTATAACGTTCTAATATTACCTAGTATTCGACACTGACAGAAAGCGTCCTTTTTAACTACGTTTGAAAACGGACGTTTCAAATCAAGTCGACATAGAATGGTCACACACAGACTGCCAAAAAAGAACGTAGTACCAATAGACCAAAACCCTTTAGAAATAATTTACAATAAGCTTAATTTACAATAAGCTTAAGCCTTAAGCTTTAAAAAAACTTGAGAAACTATTGAAAAACGCTTTAAAATTATTGTAGAAAAAACAAAAAGGAACCCTCGTGAAAATATTACTGAAATAATAGTTTAATAAGCTTATGCCTCAAATTATATAATAAGCTTATGCCTACAATTGTAGAATAAGCTTTTGCCTACAATTGCAGAATAAGCTTATGCTTGCAATTGCAGATTAAGCCTATGCTTGTAATTGTAGAATCAGCCTGTGTTTGCAAATAAGAAATTCACATTTTATTGCATTTTTTTTAATTTACTTTTATTAAAATCAAAAAACTTAAACAAAATACAAACTAAAAAAAAGAAACATTAAACACTAAATTAAAAAAAAAATAAAAAAATTAAAAAACAAAACAACAAAACAACAAAAACATATTTTTAAAGTATATGCACTCTCATGAATCAAAATTAAGAATGATAATGAAATGATGATGAACTTATGGTAAAACTTAAGGACCTTGACTGGAACAAGACTTCAAACAGTTTAGGAATTATTGTTTGCAATAAGTCTTTTATAATCATGCTTGCAATGCTGTTGAGAAAATGCAAAATATAACAAGCATTAACCATAAAATATTAACGAACTTGAGATTTGAAACAAAATTATAACAAAAAGTTTGAAAAAATATTGTTAAAGACAATATTTTAACAAACATACTTGAGATTCTGTTATGATTTTTGCTAATACATAGTAACTTTTTTACAAGTATGTTAAAAAAATATTAAGATGGAGGATAGTTTCTCAAACAAGATTAAGAAACTCTTAAAATTTTTACAATAAGTAAGCTTTTTATATACTATGTTTAAAAACATATTGTGAAGGATAATAGTTTCTCAAACATGATTAAAACAGACTTTAGTATTTTTTTTTTAAGCTTCTTCCAAAGAACTATTATACTTTACTTTTTATTTGTCTATTGGGCGTGTATGACTGCCTTAAAACAAAAAAAATGCATGCAAAGCAGTAACAATTTGTTTTTGTTGTTAAACTGCATTTGCATTTTGCGCTCGATATCTAGTTTAAACTGGATTTCGATCATATGATTCTGTGAAATATTATACACGAATATAATTTCGAAATCAAGTTTAAACTAGATTTCGAGCGTAATGTAAATATAATTATATTGTTTTGAATGTATTTTTTGTTTGTTTTAACATTGATTTTTTATCTCATGTAAACGTCAAGTAAAAACACGTATAGTTTTATATAAATACATTTTCCAGAACAGGGGTCGAATTATGGCATTCGTGATAGTAATTTTTCGATCGAAATTATTTTTTTATTTCTAAAAATAAAACATTTAAACGAAATTTTGTCGGGGATGTTCTAGTTCGGTCCTAGATTGAAAATAAAAGTTAAAGTTGGTGTTTTTTATTTTTTATATTATTAAGTATGTTCGTTTACCCAATAATTTGTACAAATTTGTACAAATTTTTACTGCATGTCGTTCGTTTACACAAATACTTAGTAAACATAAAGGAAAAAGAGAGAATAAAGTGACAGTTTGATGTTAAGAGTTCTTCTTCTTTCTTCAAATTTTTACTGGACAAATTATTGCCAGCAAGAATTTACAAGCAGAAAAAACATATGATTGAAAAAAATGTGTTTAAATTTTTGTAAACACAAAAAAAAATATTTTACAACTACGTTGTTTTATGCAAATGCAAAGCAACAAATATTGTTAAATGAATTATAGAAAAGATAAGAAAACCTTCCAAAATGTTTCTGCTTAAGATTTTACAACAATAATATTTTTTTTTTTCATATTGACCAGTTATATTTATTTTTGCATTTGGTTTTACAATCAGCTGTTTAACAAACTTGTAAATTATTGCAATTAGAAAATTTTTATTTTGAGATTAAATTTGTTACTGAGTAATTCTTACTGGTCTTGACTGAGAAAAGTTAGCGAATGAAAATATTGTAGTTATATATTTAAAAAAAAAAAAAACATTTTTCGAACAAATTCATTCTATCACGAATACCGTTATTCGGCCCTAGACGTGTTTGTGCGGCAATTGATAGCTTGTCACATATACAGTTAGCTTATGTCCTTCCCATATAAATTTGACACAAGCCAACGTTTAGTGTTAACGCTTGCCATTATTTATGTCAAAAACACAGCTTATGTAGAAAGTTTATTTTAGTAAAATATTCGTTTTTGAAAATTGGCAAGAAAATAAAAGGCCGGTTGTTGTAAACAAATATTTAAGTTTGTTTTTATATTCATGCTGATGACATTAAAATATCTGAAATTATCCTCAATATTAATTT
Organism: Eustalomyia histrio; assembly: GCA_949748255.1. NCBI lineage: Eukaryota > Metazoa > Arthropoda > Insecta > Diptera > Anthomyiidae > Eustalomyia > Eustalomyia histrio. Next base: position 225,500,453 of record OX456523.1, read on the forward strand.
TCAAATTTCGAAAAAAGAAATATGGCGTTTAAAGTGTTATGTAAAAAAAAAACAGTGGTTTTCATTTAACGTCGTACCTTGCTGGTATATAATGTAAAGTAGTTTATACTTATTAGTTAAAAATTTTGAGAATTGTAATATTTGACATTTATTTGATTTTCTTTTGCTTGTTTATATTAAAAATTTATTTAAAGTAAGAAAAGAAATTCGATTAAATAAATTCCTGTGAAATATTTGGTAGCAAGGAAAAAATTCAATATACGGCTGTGAATATAAAGTTTTTACCATTTGCGTAAAAAAGGTACGCTTAAATGAATACCATTTACCATTTTTTTTTTGTGTTTTGGTTCAAATAACTTTTGCTAATTTTGTATGTTTAATGTTATGTTAAATAATTTCCTATTTTGGTTTGTGTGTGTGTGTGTTTTTTTTTATTACGTTTAACAAACGTAAAATATAGCATTTTTTTAATCTTATGTTAGTTAAAATACTACATTTTTGTTGTTATTTTGATATCGAATATTTACTAGATTTTTGTTTTTTAAATTTATGTATATGTATCATCATATCATATTATTTATTTTGTGTTTTTTTTAGTATTTTTACTTAAATTTATGCATTCTTTGTTAGTTTTTTTTTTTAATTTTGTTACTATAACATTATAAACGTGTTAAATTTTTGGGTTTTTACGATTTTGTAACTGAGAATACACGAAATGTTAAATTTTATTATTTTTATGCACTTAATATAATTTTAAATTTATTTATTTTTTTTTTTAATTTTCTTTGTATTTCCTTTTTTATATATAAAGTACAATGAAATCTATTTTATTTTTTTTTTGTTGTTTCTTGTTGCGTTTTTTATTTTTTATATTTTGTTTTCACATGTCTAGAATATAGTTTTGAATATAATTTATTGCGTATTGTGTTTTTGTTCTGTTAATTTTTATAGTGTTTTTTTAATTTTTGTGCCTTAAAGTTTTGTATTTATTTTTGTTTTATGAAATGCTTACATTTTTTAAATACAAATCTTTGAATTTTTTTATTTAATATCCTTTTGTTTAATACTTTGTTCAGAAGTTTATTTTATGTTCTTTTTTAATATAATTTCTATTATTGTTAAACTAATTTTATTTATTGTTAAAAACTTTTGTTTAATTTTTTTTTGTTACTTTTGGTGGGTTTGAGTTTAATAATAAAGAATATACAACTAAAAAAAATTATTTAATAACATATATAAATATATATACATATATATACTGAAAGGGAGGGTTAAACAACAAATCAGATGATTTGAAACAATGATGAGATTCAACTAAAAAAAATATATATATATATACATAAATCTATGTATTTTGTTCTAAAAGTTTTCCATTTCTGATAAGACTACTCAATATCAAAGTATCATTTCCGTTAGTAATAAAAATAGTTTGTAAACTGTAAGCCATCTTAACAATATATAAATTTATTTCTGAATGCTCTGAAGTTTTAGAGCCTTTAAATTTCGGAGTCAAAAATAAGTAATAATTCGACCCAACACTTGCTTAGTTACCGGAAATCGAACTGTTAAATTTCGAAACTGGATTTAACTAGATTTTGAATAAGTGTAAATTCAGTATAACTTAATCTGCTAAATCTAGCAGAGAATATGCCAACATGGCAGCACTGAAACAACACTGAAAGTTTATTATTAATTGAAGAGCCCGAAATAATAAATTGATTTTCGTTTTGTTGTACATGGTCTTCAAAGTTTTCCGTTATCTCACGAAGATCAAAAATTTGATTTTTCTACATTTCTTTAACTAAAATAATTGAATATGCAGTAAAATGGCCTTCTGTACATATTTATTTTCAATTGTCAAAAATAAATTACAAAGTAATAAAAAAAAATATTATCAGAAATGATAAACTATTACTGAGCAGTGTAAAGGGATTATTCTGTAGCTGCGAAAAAATTTGTCACATTCAGATATGTAACTCTGATATATTTAGCACAGGTCGAGTCACTTATATCAAAATTATATTTAGGTAAATTTTTGTATATACCTTTAGGAAAATTTAACATACGGTCTGTACGAGGTAATTTTGGGTAAAGTCTGGTAAAATGAGAGTAAGAAAAAAATTCTCTCACAAAACCATAAAAATGCCCAAAATACTGCGAACGCACAAAACCACATTTCATAACCAAAAATAAACGTCAAATTTATTCATATTAAAAAACAGCTTAATTAATAAATATATTTGAAATGGCAAATATCTATTTACATTTTCAAATGTATTTTTCATTATTAAGAAGAAAAAGTTGTTTATAGTAAACTTTTATTTAACTTTAATTTATTTCAAAAATGCAAAACGGTTAATTTATTAGCAGCAGCTGATGATTTGACAATTTTACCATTTTACCCAAACAAAAAGTACGGGTAAGTTCTGGTAAAATGAGAAACACAATTACTCTCTCATGAACGCTCTCATTTACACATTTTTTGTTACCAGAAACGCTTTCTGGTAGGATTGGGTTCCCGCGGGCGCCCGCGGTAACGTACGTCGAACAGACCTATTATGTGACTCTCTCTCTCTCTAACCTAAATATGGTAGAGTTGCATATTTTGATACGCAACTTTTCATCTAGTTACTGAATACGTCAAGTTCAAATTATAAGATAATAAATAAGCTAGATTTTTATATTACTTTAAATTTGTTGTAATAAAAGTTTTAACAATAATAAATATTTCCATATACTTAAAACTACAAAAAAAATCATAATTATAATAATTATAAGAATTATATTCTTACAAAATAAAATCTCTATAAATTTGTTTAAAATATTAACAACAAATAATAAAAATGCAAATTGCAAAGCAATAAAATATAATTGATTTATCTAAGAAAAAGAGCATTTGACTAGAATAATAATATTTAAAATATAAATGGCAATAAAAACATAATAATAAAAATTTAAATAGGATTTAAATACAACAAACTAATTGTAAATAATTAAAAAAAATAATAATACTTTTAAGCTAAATAAGGAAGATTTCATCATTCTTGACTAATCGGTGCATTATTTTTACATAAAATTAAATAAGATTAAAAAAAATAATAATGAAAATAAAAATGCATAACAATAAGGAAAATAAGTTATTGATAGAAAAACAAACATCATAATAACGCAGGGTTTTATAGATGTTTTTTTTAGTTAACTATTGTATAAATTTTAAGACATTTTCTTTTGTTTAACATTAAGTTAAATCTAACACTTCAGTATGAAATCCAGCTTAATTAAAAAAAATTTAAGCGTTTCGAAGAGATTGAAAAATATATAAAGTAAAAGAGATTCGTTACAGAAATTTTTAATAAAAAAAAATTTAAGGTCGTTTTCATAATAAAATTTTTGCTTAAGGAACACTCTGCAGACCTGAGCCACAGATGCACCCCAGACTCTAAATTCGGTACGTCTACTTACATGTAAATATGGATACTCAATAAAAGGAAACTTCTTCACAGAAAATGGTAAATTTTTTTTATATGCAACCATGGTACGCAAATCAAAGGAAGCTTCCCTACAATTCCAAAAAAAAAACATTTTTTTTCGTGATCTACAAAAGCAATTTAAGAGAGAACATCTTTCCTAAAAAATTAAACGTTTTGTAGAAAAAATCCCGCGATTTTTACATATTTCTAAAAAAATAAAATCGCTCGATTTTTTCAAATTTTTTCCCTGTATCGCTTTTATATTCAAAAGTCACACCAAACAAAAACCACCAAAAAGTTTATTTACACTTACAGCATAATGTCGGTAAAATTAACTGCAATAGCAGTCAAAAAAGTATAAACTGCAATTTTATTTAAAATTATCTAGCATTGCAGTTATTTATTAACTGTACGTGTAGTTAAAATAATTTAAATACCATTTATAATAATTTATAATAATCAAATTCGTTGTGACAGTAATGAATAATATTACCCGAGAAGGGGTCAATTTTGTACTATTTTTTTACTATATTTTTGACTATCACGAAACAAACGCCTAATAAATTTTAAATGTACTAAAATGGCCTTGTACTGGCCGTATTTAATGGATTTATATAATCGTAAGCAAAATTCCTTTCATTTGAGTACCATGTTTGTATATAAGCAAAGTGTAACATTTCCTGAGCCTAGTTGTGAAGAAATTTATTTTATTTCGAGTAGCCACACTTATATGCAAGTAGGTGTGCCGGTTTTTAGGTATGGCGTCCTCATGCCCCTTAGAAATAAATTCTTTTCATATATTTCATATTATTGCCAATAAAAGTTCAATTCAAAAATTTGGTTGATTAATTATTAATTAATTTTCAATTTTATCTGGAAAAAAATCGAATTTACTATTGTGTAAACAATATAAAAAACTCTTGATATGTTTTGCGTACACATACAAAATTAAAAACATGTTTTAATTACGAAATTGGTGATAAAAATAAAAAATTTAATTAAATTTGTATACGATTATTGAAACAAAATTCAATTTAGGTATTAATAACATCAATTTTATCATTAATTGAAAATTTTCGTTAATTTTTTTATAATATCCAAAAACTGTATGTTAATGACACGTTTATATATTTGAATTACTGTTTATTTTTTCCATTATTTTGTGAACTTCATTTTATTTTAATCAAATATTAATTAATTAAATGAAATATTTAGATATTTTAAGTTAATAATTTTTTTCCGAGCAATGTAATATTATTTTGAATTAAGTGTATCTTAAATCTCGAAATTATAAGAAAAGAATATTAATAGTATTACGCGTTTTAATAAAACCGATATAATTTTATTTTTTTTAATGAGTGTGCAACACTCATTGTCTAAGTTTACAAAAATTCAAATCATGTTGTTTTTTATTGATGTGTTAAAAGCTTTAATTGAAATTTGTGGAGATTTTGAAATTTGTTCTTGATATGATTAAAAGTTTAACTAGTTAAAATTCAATAAAAGTTTTAATCGTATTAACAAATACTGAAGACCATAACCACGCAACACTGGTTAAGAGCATGCGAGTTTTTTATTTAAAATAATAACTAACATGGTGTTTCCTTAAGAAGTTCGTAGCGAGACGAATGAGTGCCTTATTGCATTTTGTATTGCATGTATTTTATAATTGTATTTTCGTTCGTCTGAAGCAAAATGTGATTTGCAAACACTACCTAACACTCATACTTTTTTGGTAGAAATTTGATATTAACACTCATACGTCTTATTTTTTTGACTAATGCCCTTAATTTCAAGCAATAGATACCTACCAGCGCTTAGATATCTTATGGGTTTTGTTCGTCTACACGGTAGGTAGGTCTCATTTTTTTTATTTTAATTAATTTAAATTTAAGTTTTTTATAAAATATATATTTGTTTGTCATAATTTTGATTTAAAAATTTTTACTGAAAATTGTTGACATAAAAAACTTCGAAAAAAAATGGGAGACTATTATTTTTAAATTACGGGCCTAAAAGTCATTAGTTCTTTAATTAATAACATCCTTAGGAATGCGTATCCCATCAGTACTTCCCTATTGCTTGAAATTACGGACATAAGTCATTTGTTCATAATTTAATAACACCCATAGGTAATGAGTACCCTCATACAGTACGAGTACTTCCCTATGCTTTCTAAAATGTTTCGTGATTGCCTAAAATTTTCTTATGAAAACGATCTTTAGAATTTAAATCAAATTTTGATCTTTCTGTTTGATATTTTGTAAAATAGTTAAAAAAAAAATTTTTTCTTTTTGTTAATACGAAAATGAATGAAAAAAAAAATAAAAATTCATGCAATTTTTACTACTATAAATTGTTAATTGTTGTTTATGTTATTTTCGTTATATAATATAAATATAATGATGCACTTATTTGTTTGTTCTAAAAACTTAAATCAATTTAATGTATTTTGTTACTAATTTATATTCATGTTTTGTTTGTTTTTGCTTCATTTTTAAAATTTTCTTTGGAACATATTTCAAGATTATTTTTTTTTATCTTTTTGTTATTAATTATTTATAGGCAATTTTTGTTTTGTTTTTGTTATATTAGACTCTAATTTTAATCCCTAACTTTCTATACTTATAGAATAGTATTAAAATAATAATTTCGATTTGAAAATGTAGTGTAAAAGAAACGAAACATAATATTGATTTTTTTTTGAAATTAAAAATGAAAAAAGTATTAAAAATAGTTTCATCATTATCCATATAAAGTGTTTGTTGCTATTAAGAATAATAATAATTTTTGGTAAAAAGTTTTATACTTTTTTTGCATTTTTTTTTAATTTTTTGTTCTTAATTAATTTGTTAAAATAAAATTGTTATTAAATTTTAGTGCGGCACAAGTTACCACAGTTTTTAAAAAATATATATATTTTTTTAAATAACAAAAACAATAGTAGTTTTCATTTAACGTCATTTTCATGCTGGCATATCGTGTAAACCCTTTATTTTTACATATTAAAAGTCTAAAATAGTTTGTGAGCCCTCAAACTTGTTCAGCTAAAACACATTTAAAAATTAGCAAATATGAAATTTTATTTAAAAAATAATTTTAAAATCTAAAGAAAACAATTCTTTTAAAAAAACTTGTGCGAAATATTTGGGAAACACGGATTTTTTTATTTTTAAATCAGAAAGTTTTTTTTTTGCAAGATATGTTCTTTAAAGTTATCGCTTTAACATATGAAATTACCATTTTCGTAAAAAGGTTCCGTTAAATGAATACCACTAATATCATAAATAAGTTTTAAAATGTTTTGTGTATAAATAATTATACATACTTTTGTTTTTGCCAAATCTTTAAATTATATTTCTAATGAAAGTATTTAGTTTTTGGATAAAACTTTTTACTTCCTTCGAACGCGACTAGGTTTTTAGGTTTGTTTGTTTTGAGGGTTAGATAGAAATTTGTTGTATTTTGTTTCTAATATACTTTACGTTCTGGTCCAAATTTAGGATTGACAAATGAAAAACCAGCAAACTCATCTTGATTAATACATCGTACGACATCATTGGGGATGGGCGTTAAAACTGGTTCTTCCTTAGTAAATTCTGTATCAAAATTATTGGCATCTCGTGGATTTTTCTAAAAAAACAAAGAAAATGGACATTTATTTCATAAAAACGAACTTTTGAATTAATGTTTTTTTTTAAGTTGCAATTCACAATAAACTAATACCACATTCATACAGAGCTTCAAAACACGTATTTTTGTAATTTTCAAGTTTATGATTTAAAATTTGTATGGAATTTGGAAGTTGAAAACTTAAAAATAAGAAAATACTTATTTTGGGGATAAGTGTGTATAGAGTTTAACTAAATATAAAATATTTTTAAATGTAATTACAAATTAATCTAAAAAAATGTTCAATCTTTACAGAAAAAATATCACAAAATATTGAATAATTTAAAATATTTGCTTTTGAATATTTGAGTTTGAATACTCGATTGCTAATAATTTTTTAGTTGAAATGGTTGTAAATTATTATTGTTCATATAAAAAAATCTGTATGTATTTACAAATTCCATTGTTGGTGCCTTTTTTAAAAATGTTTTATTTTTTTTAACAAAAATGATGTTCAATAATACAAACAGAATTTTGTAATTTTTTTCTGTGTACCTTGAATACTTCACTGTTATTTCTAAAACTTACCATTTTCGGTCGGAATGGTGGTTTAATATTACGTTTTTCTAATTCATCCCAATCTAATTTACTAAAGAATGGATGACGTCGTATTTCATTTTCATCACCTGAACAACCTAAACGTTGTTCAGGATTTTTAGTAAGAAAACCTAAAGTTAAAGAGAAAAGGTAAAAAATTTATTAAGAATCATAACTAAAATCTCATAATTACCTTTCAAAATGGACACAGCTTCTCTGGATAACCAAACTGGATATAAAACATCATCGTGCATTATCGAATCGAATAATTCATCTTCGTTATCAGCCTCGAATGGTGGCTGACCAGCCATCATTTCATACATAAGAACACCAAGAGCCCACCAATCAACCGAAGCTCCATATTCTTGTTCTTTTAAAATCTCTGGTGCAATATAATCTGGTGTACCACAGAATGTGGTTGTTAAAACCCCATTCATAATACCCTCCTAAAATATAAAAGTTTGTTTTGTATTGTCTTTTTTATGCTGAAAATTCTTTAAGTATCACCTACAAGAATCAAAATTCTCGAACAATCGTACAAGCAGAGAAAATAAGTTTGTAATGATCACAGTATAATCTTAGTGATCATAATATGATCCCAAATAATGATGAAATCGCCTTTCAGTGATCATATTATCATTATCAAGAATCATTTATATGATCATTAGGATCATACTATGATGATTTCATGTAAAATTATGAAATCAACATATTTAGTGTGAATTAAAAAAAATCAAAACCATTGATTTTATTCTAGGACGCTTGTATACACATTACATCTAATGCAGTTGACTTTTGTAGAATTTTAAGTTTATAAACTTAATTATAAATTACCTTGCACATGCCAAAATCAGCTAATTTACAATGACCTTCTTGGTCCAATAGAATATTATCTAATTTTAAGTCGCGATAAATAACACCATGAGAATGTAAAAATTGTAAGGCCAATGTAACCTCGGCAGCATAAAAGGCAGCACGAGCAGCCTCAAAACGGCGAGCTTTTTGTATTTGAAACATTAAATCACCACCATTAACATACTCCATAACAAAAAATAAACGATCCTAAAATGAAATAAATAGAATATTAAACATTTTGAAAAGAAAATTTAAAAGCAATTACGTAATTCTGCGCTGTGGTTTTATACAATTAACCACCTTTAAAAAATTCAGATTTCTTGTCAATGAAAACAAAGCTTATAGGCGTCACACATGTTGTAATAGGGTTAAGGAAAAATATGTACAGTGAGCGAATATTTTAATAGACGCAATTTGAAAATGTACACTGCGCTTCACATGAATAGGTGCAGTGTTTTAGCAATCAATTTAAGCTTGCTGCTGTCAAGATAATTCATGGAGAGGATTATGTTTAACTTTTTATTAAAGGTTTAACAATTGATAAAGTTCCGTTAGATTTACTCTATGCTTCATTTTATATGTGAATTATTTTTTCGCCAATTGAATAGGTGCAGTGATTAAAAAGTCGTTGAATAGTCATTTGTGTCAATTTTAAATACATAATAGTTGAAGAGAAGGCAAAAATTGATTCCTATAATGATCAAGGTCTGTCGGGACGTGAAATTTCCATAAAAATTAATAAAAGTGCTAGCGTTGTGTTTAATTATTTAAGAAATATGGAAAAATATGGCAAAAACATCAAGGAAAGGCAAACAATAGCCACAACAGCTATGGAAAGGCGAAATATTCTAAGAATAGTCGGCAATTCGAGTGACTCCGCTGCAAAAATTAAAGAAAAATGTGGTTCCAGTGCCAGCCTTCTACAGTTAGAAGGGTAATAATTGCAGCAGAACACTTAAAACAAATTAAATTACAGAAAAAATCACCATTAAATCAGCAACGTAAGGAATTACGGATGAATTTTTGCAAAGAATACATAACTTGGAAGACTGAGTGGAATTAAGTAGTTTTCTGAGATGAAAAAGTTTAATTTTGATGCACTCGATGGTTTTTACTACTATTTTCATAATTTATGAAAAGAATAACGTTTTTTAGTCCGTCGCCATAGTCGAGTAGCTGTCGTTATGGTCTGGGATGCGATAACGTACTATGGAGTCATAGACTTGCAATTTCAAACCACGAAAATTACAGCAAATTTTTATCAATCTATTCTACAAAAGGCGTTTGCGAAATTTCAAGACTTGTTTGGACCCATCCCATGGAGTTTCCAACAGGATAATGCTCCTATCCACACGGCAAGGATTATAAAAACATGGATAAGCGAGCAAAATGTTGAAATACTGCCATTGCAACCAAACTCTCCCGACTTAAACATAATGGAAAACGTGTAGGGATGGTTGTCTCGGAAATTATACGAGTCGGGACGGCAATTTGATAAGCGAGAATCTTTAATAGCTGCAATAAAATCGGAATGGTCGCGAAGTTCCTTGCAATATTTATCGCAACTGTATGACTCCCTTCCAAATGATAAAAAAAAAAGATTCTTAAAAATATATTATGAATAATTTTTGCGAAACAAAGTTTGCTAGAACTGCCATTGTTACCTGACTCTTTCACTACCTGGTTTAAGCTTTCGAGTTAAGAAAAAGATATAAAAATCACGCATATTCCTGACAAGTCCCCACCGATTTTTGGGAATTCAAATAAGCAAATTCTTAAATATTTTTGACTAAACATTTTAATTTTACTGTAGTTGCTACTTCATCAAAATTTGTTGATAAATCAAATCAGAAACAAAATTCTGTTTTTTTTTAGAAAACACAGTTTTCGAATTTAAAGCAATTTCATATTATTATTTTATAACATAATTAACGTCATAGTGCTTGTTAGAAATAATTCTATAATTGCTAAGGAGAAAAATATGTATTTCAATAGGTTTTTTGTTAAAGCTTTGATTAGAGGCTTCGCGTCATGATGAGATCTTTTGTCAGCTCGAAATACATGTTTACGTAGGTTGAAAGCTCTATTTAAATTTTTTGGACATGAAAATATAATTTTATATTATTTAAAAATTGTTTTTAAAGCAATTGAAACTATAATAAAAATTGTCTAACATATTTACTAAAGCCTATATAAAATTTGCTTTGATTCATTCAATTTGAAAAGAATTTGATTGTATTTTAGTTGATGATTTTTTCTACGGTTTTCTTGCCAAAGTTAAGAAAATTAGGAAGTTTTAAAAAAAAATAACAGAAAAATTCATTTTATAAATTATTAGGGTCAAATAATTATTTGAGTTTTAAATTATTTTTATCGACATTAACCGAAAAAGAGGCGATTATTCGAGGAATCGGTTAATCGATTAACCGAACTGGAAACTCTAATTTAAATACAACCTAAAATATTAACAGTGCCTAAAAGGCAAACTAGAGCATTTAGTTAAATTCACGAACTGAAAATGTAATTACAAGATACTCTAACCAAGAAGCCTTAAGCTTCTGGAAGCCCAAAATTTAAATTCACTTCTTTCATTCTTCCCCAAGTATCCGTTAGTGAATTTTTATTGATATTTAAGAAGCAACTCTGAAATTACTTATTTCATTACTTCCAAAGTATCCGTTAGTATATTTTTTAAGCTTTTATAGAAGTAATGCTTAACAACATCAAAAATATCACTTAATTATTGCTTATTATTCTAAAAGAGAGGTAAGATGTGATTTGAATATTTTGTTTTTGTTTTAATGAACAAAATTATAATTCTTAAACAATTTTTTTTGTTTTAAATATTTATAAATTCAATATTATTCTAATTTTGAAAAATAAATAAAATAAAATAACAAATCATAAAAAATTGATTTTAACACACTTGAGAAGTACTGAATAAATATTGAATTGCACTTGTTTAAAATTAATTTTATTGAATAGAAAAAGACAGAAGATCATGACATAAAGTGGTATTTTTAAACCAGTCAACATTCATGTCAAAGAATAGTTCAGCAGTAGAGGGTGGAAGTGGCAATATTGAAGTGGTAATAGGCTTTTTCCACTGAGCTAAATCTTTCATCAATTTGCAAAGATGTTAACATCTTCCCATAAGAATTATACAGGCCAAAAATTCTACATCTTTCTACATCTGCAAAAATTGATTCTTTCTCACTTAGTTCTATCTTACATCGTTCGTTATTTTAAGTGTCATCACTAAAAAAAATGGTAAAAAAATCGATTTTCTTTGTGCCATCACTAGCAGACATTGCAGAAAATAAACACAACAAATTTATTTAACAAAGAAAAATTAGCGGTACAAATTCGAGTTTGTTCTTGCAAAGCAACAACTACTGAAATGATTAATGCTTTCTCTAATATTTATTTTTAAAAAAAATTATGCGTCTTTTTCTTTTGCAAATGTAAATTCATGTTTCACGTTTTCAACATCTTCCATGCGTTTCACAAAGATGTTGTTCAGTGTAAAAAGCCTAAAGGCAATAAAAATATTAAAAAGAAAATATTTGTTTCTAATTTTTTACTTCAACTTCGCTCTTATTCAAAAATTAAGTACTAAAAAATGATCTGACAACTCAATGTTAAAATCGTTAGAATATCTATTTAAAAAGAAGTACAACTGGATCATTAATTGCACTGTTTTTTTACATCCGACTATGATTATATTTCCTAAATTTACATTCTGTTCTTAATTTAATTATTTTGTTTGCAAAACGAACAACACAAAAACACGTCTAACCAAGATCATGTTTGTACACAGAAGAAGTAAGTTTCAAATTTGAACACTCTCTCGAAAAGTTTGTTTGTTACTGTATGTCAATTATTTGCGTAGTATTAGTTGATTTAAATTGTTATTTAGCTTTTAATTCTTTTAAAACTTTTCAAAAATATCTCATAATGTTGCACAATTTTTTTTTAATATTAAAAGCTATTCCAATTCCAAGAAATTAAAACTTACCGGAGTTTGAAAACAGGAATGTAAAGCCGTTAAAAATGGATGATTTGCAGCCAAAGCTAAAATGCGTTTTTCCGTCATTGTACAATCAACATCATCATCTTGTATGATTGCATCCTTTTTCAAAACTTTAATGGCATATATCTCATCTGTACTCTTCTTTTCGGCCAACATAACTTTGCCGAATGAACCTTTACCAAGTACTTTAATAAAATTGAAATCTTGTAAGCAGGTTTTACCAGGACGTGAGTCATAACAACGATTCGAACTCGACATTCCCATCATATCACTGCTACCGCCACTTATGTTGGTGGCACCAGAACTGCCCGACGATGCAGTATGATGCGACATTGTTGAACTACGTGTAGTAGTTGAAATACAATCACTATTATCGCCATGAATACTTGCACCGAAATTATCCTCACCGCCAGGTTGACTTAAATACTAAAAAGCAAAAATAAAAAAAAAATAAAATATAATTTAGAATTCCCTTTGAACTGTGTGAAAATATCACATACCTTTGATCGTCTAGGTGCTTGTTTATCTGGTGATATACCCAGTGAGCTAAGAATTTCAGCCATTTGTTTAGTATTGATGCCACATGTATTTGCTACATTCTTTTGACAACGTTTGTGCACATTCATATTACACACTTGACACTGAAGACCCTGTTTAATTAGACCATATAATAGGGAACCACAATGATCACAAAATGTAAAGCGTTTATAATTGTGTACGACAAAACGATGTGGCACATTAACATTAAAACGTTGACCAGCCGGTACAGGTTCCAAATTGTTTTGCTACAAATAAAAAAAAAGAAAACAAATTAATTTAAAAAAAAAAAACAACATTAAAAATATTTTCAAAATCATTACCTCTTCTCGCATGCCAGGACATTTGGTAACCACCGAACGATGACATCTCTTATGTACAACGCAGGTGCAAACTGGAAGTTGTAGGAAAATAATAATTTTTTGTTGCGGTTAAATTATTTATACAAAATATGTATTTATTTTTGTTATTGGCAATTTGGTGTTTCAACAACATTCATTCAAAAATTACAATTTTGTGATTAAGCATACATTTGTGTTATCGTATGTATAAAAAATAAATTAAAATATTTATAAGAATGGTTATTACAACAAATAAAATATGTTAGTACGAGTAATTTAAATAACAAAATAAACAAAAAATGTTATGTTATATTTTATTCTTCAGCTTGATAATACGTGGAATTGAACAAACAATTCTGAATAGTTTTTATGCAACTTTACGCACAGCTTTTTTTCAGGGGAATAAGTAAAAATAATTTAGTAGTAAATTACTGTAAAAACGATACTAAACTTTAATACAAAAGTTTTAAATTTTTGTTTAATAATCCTCGGTTATTTAATAGCTATTTCGGATGTTTAAATGCTATTCAAAATACGGGTAAAATTAAATTCATTTCGTTTAATTTGTTTTCATAATTATAAAACAACCTTTAACCAATAAAGTATTATCAACAACTTTAAAAATTTTGAATGGATGAACGAACAAAATATGCTTGAAACTTTACATGTCAAACATTTGGCTTTCAGCCGGGTCAAAAGTTGGTTAGCAATTAAGCCTTAATCTTTACTTTTTAAACTTTTCGGCTTTAAAAACGCTGCAAAAAAAAGTCGGAAGGAAATGAGAAAAAGTTGAACCCGTGTTTTTTTTTAATCGGAATAAGCATTGTCCGATTTATGAATAAAATTATAAAGGACCCATGAAAGAAATCGCTTTTAGTCGCTTTGGTTTGGTAATACGAAAATATGGAACGATTTTAAGCATTTTCAATAGGGAATTGCGACCTTTAGCTTGATTACAAAAAGAGACGGACCGACATAACTAAATCGACTTAGGAAGTGGAATTATTTTTGGTAGTTACAAATATCAGTATGGTATAAAAATTAAAAAAAATAATTGGTCAATTCACAGCCGGTATTGTATTTTGCATGTTGTATTGAAATACACTATACAAATATTTTGTTGTGAACAGTCAGTTGTAGTTTTATGTTGTAAAACGTCAAATAGTAAAGAAGAAAAATAAAAATATTTATAAATTTATAGAAACAAAAAAAAAAATAATAATAAAATGCCAAATAAAGGTGAAAGTAAAAAAAACTGACATTCACTTGAGACTGATATGTTACGATACACAATACGACATTAATAAACACAGCAAATGAAATTAAAAAGTTATATCAGATTTTTAAGAGTATATTACCAACAACAATTTTAAACTACTACAGATACAACAATACAATACCCGTTGTAAATTGAACAAATGTTAATAAAAACTGCTAAGAAGCTTAGGAATTGGTAATGACAAAATATACGGTTTTGGCATATCGAGGACTTATATTCAGTAGGGGCCATCTATAATACAGTGATATTTTTTAATATTTACTTTTACCTAAAGCTCTCGCTAGATGTCGCTGTCATACAAATTTTGCTATTTTTTGTAGATTGTCATAAAAAACGGTGTTTTTACTTTTTTTAAGGCTAAAAAATAAAGTTTTTATATTTGCTTTATTACAAGACATATTTCTAATGATATTACGAAGTACAAGGCCTCTAAGCAGAGCTTTAACGAAAAACCTATTAAAATATATATATTTTTTCCTTAGCAATTATAGGTGTATTTCTAACAAGCACTATGAAGTTAATTATGTTATAAAATAATAATATAAAATTGCTTTAAATTCGAAAACTGTAGTTTCGAATACAATTAAAAAAATTTATAAAAATTAAAAAATAACATGGAATTTTGTTTTTAATTTATCAGCAAATTTTGATGAAGTAGGAACTTCAGTAGAATTAAGTTGTTTAGCCAAAAATACTTAAGAATTCGTCTATTCTTATCGGTGAGGACTTGTCAGGAATTTGCGTAATTTGTATATCTTTTCTTATAGAGTACCTTTTTAATTCTAAAGCTTAAACCAGTTAGTGAAAGAGTCAAGGAACAGTGGTAGTTCTATCCAACTTTGTTTTGTGAATTTCGCAAAAATTATTTAAGCTATATTTTTAAGAATTTGTTTTTTTGAAGGTAGCTCTTGTTTATTTAGGCATTTTTTTTTTATTTTGGACAGTTTCATATAAAGAAAATAAAAACCAACTTAACCGACATGTCCCTCATCGGTAAAACACTATCTACGTTTTTAAGGGTTTACTTCCACTGAACACGTCTGACATTTTCTTTTCATAAAGTCGTCAGATTGCTGTGAAAAAACCCAAGATTTTAAGGCATGATTCTTTAAGAAATCTCAGGATGCTTTCAATTGTCCTAAACAAACACTTTAGAAACCAATGCAATAGACTTAACTTTGTCTTCTTATTGATGAAAGAAATACATTTATTTTACATTAAACGATTAATCGCCAATTTTTCTGACTAATAGACCCGAATAACCGATTAATAAATTTTCTCCATTTTACGAATAATGAGATATCACGCAAATATGACTTCTAACGTAACGTGACAAATCAACTGATTCAATCTAAGTTCATGAGTTAAAAAGAGATAACCGTATGGAGATACGTTACGTATGGCTAAATGAACCTGCATAGAGATTGCGGCTTGTTAGCTACTGTAGACTTTTACTTTTAAAATCTTTCTAGCACGTCAAAATTTCGATAAATTACACAAAAAAAAATTTTTAAGACTTACTAAAAATACTGGACTTTGCTTTTTATAATTGATGAAAAATATTTTAAAATTGTTCCAACTGTATATTTGCAAATTGAATTGTAAGTAAGCGGTTTCTTAAAAATTGCAAATTTTTTAAAACTTTTCCGAATAAAAATTACCGACGTTTCTATATACAGTGGTGTTCAAAACATTGGTAACTGAAATCACATTTTGCCTAATTCTTTATTTTTTTAACAAAGACTTCCAGCAAAGGTTTTTTTTTTATTAAATTCAGTTATTGTATATTATTTTACAAAATGTCTGTGAAAGTTGCATTTCCCATTCAGCATATGGAAGCATAACTAAGCTCAAAAGGTCTCTATATATTGTGGCCTTCATTGTATTAGTAATCCGGTGAATTGGGCCAATCCCATTTCCCGAAAAATATCCCCACAATAATGTTTCCACCTTCGTGCTTCACTGTGGCGGTTGTGTATCTGGGATTAAACTTTTTGCCTCGTGGTGGTCGTCGAATGTAGGCTTTTCCATCTGAAAACCGGAGGTTGAATTTGGACTCATCGAACCATAATACGTTCATCCATTGCTGTTGAGTCCAATTCAAATGGGTGCGGGCAAAGTTAAGCCGAGCTTTTTTATTTTTTTCCGACACAAAGGATTTTTTTGTGCATCCAAAACTTTTAAGACCATATTCTCGGGCTCTTCTTTTAATGGTCGAAATTTTGGCATCTATGGAAAGTTCAGTTTTAACTTCACTAGGAACTGCTTTAGGATATTTCGTGAAAAAACTTCTTAATTTTTCTGTCTACTCTTAGAGTAGTAGTACGAGGGACTTGTATGGATGTTACCACTATTAACAATGCGACAAATTGTTGATTGTGAAACGGAATATATTAAGGAAATGTCTTTTTGAGAGTCCAATCCTTATAATCAGAATTGTATTTCTGAAATGCGATCTTAGTTCAAAATGTATTGACCACTACTGTATATCGAATAATATAGAAATTCAATACAATATTCTAATTTTAATGAAATTTTTAAAGAAAAATTACCTACCAATCAAAAGTTTTAATATAAAAATATAAAATATTCGAGGCTATGTACACTAAAAATGCGAGAAACATGAAACTTTTACAATAAATGTATACTTATATAGGTAGAATGTAGTTAATTAAAAATGTAGAACATACAATTAGTCAAATACTTAAAACACGTGAATTAAACGGTTTTTGGCTTTCCTAAATAACAATGTATTCGTAGGTGGCCGCTACAGAATATAAGCTTTTCATATATTTCTTTTGAACATTTTTACACTTAATCGTGAGATTGGGTATCTAAAAAGGTACACATGCTGATTTTATTACAAATTCAAAACGGATTAAACAACACCGTAGATTTTCCTTGTTAGTACACAGTTGAGATATAGAAAATTTAGTACTTTGGTACTTTCTTTTCACTCTCAAATATACAGCAATACGCTCAGAATTCTGTAAATTTTGTGTAATGAGAAAAAAAAAACGTTATTTCTGGATAGTGTTAAACAAAAAAAAAAAAAATAATAATAAATAAATAAATAAATATTTGCATAATACAACAAACACATAAACATATAATTTAAAATAAAATATTGCTAATGTTATCTAAAAGATGAGTAAACAACAATATGAAAAACAAAACAGAAAAATAGATTTATTTACATTTGTGTGACTATGATAAGAAAAGATGCTGTGTTACATTAAACAATAATCTCAATTTAAAAGATTTTTATAACATTTAATTTAAACAAAATGTATTTTATAATAGCAAGTAGACATATAAAAATAAATATAGTTTTTGTAGGCTTTTATTATTTATGTAATCTGCTAAAATTTATTATTATGCATTGGAATTAGAAAAATAACATTTAAAGCAAAGAGCTTAACATTAAATACAATTATGATTCATTAAACATTTTCGTTTTAATTTCAACGAGTTAAAAATTTCAGTTCAGATGTACTGATCTTGTGTATTTTCATCAGCAAAAGATAAAAGTTGACATATAAAAGTCTAGAAAAATCATCTTTGTTTTTTTAACATAATATTTATTTGTACGGAACGATTACCGATCTGTAATTAAAATATATTGCACTAAATATGTATATGAGGAACGTTAACCTCAAAATATATCTATTACGTTTCATTATATTAATGAAAAACTTCATAAATATGATGAAACCTTCTCAGTTTACAAGATATGGCTCATTTAAAAAAAATATTTATATATTGATGACATTTTTTTATGAAGTGATAAAGAAGTTATGAAAAATGTTTCATAAAGTTTAATGACAAGTTTGATAATATTTATGATGTTTTCAATTATATAATAAAGTTGAATTGATGACAAAGGATTTATAAAGTATTTTCATAAATATGATTGTAGAAACAGAATAACAACGTGCAGTATTTTTATACCCTTCACCATAGGTGGAAGGGTATATATAAGTTTGTCATTCCGTTTGTAATTTCTACAATATTGATCTTAGACCCTATAAAGTATATATATTCTGGGTCCATATGAAGAGTGAAGTTGATTTAACGATGTCCGTCTGTCCGTCTGTCCGTCTGTCCGTCTGTGTGTTGAAATGGGTTTTCCGAAGAACCCAGACATGATGAGGACTTGATTCTTTTTTATTTCTGTTACATGTGATCCATTTCTGTTTGCTATTAAAAATCAGACAGATCGGTTAATAAATGGCTGAGATATTAGCAAAAAACCAGGACTACCTCTAATTTTTCCAGTAAAATCCCTTTGTTTAATAAGAGTGTGAAGATAAATACGTAGGTTAAATACGTTTCACAACTATTGTGAATGATATAAATAAAAAATAAATAGTAGTGTCGCCAACTTTTTTTTGCCTAGAAAATGCCAAATTTGACAAGAAAAGCGCTGAAACATATGGAAAAATATAAATTTGAGATTTTACATGACATATTATTTTGGATTAAAATTTTTGGACATTTAAGAAAAAATAAATGGGGATACCGCTTGTTTGTGGAGAGCTATGAGGTAGTAGATTCCAACGATGTATTCATCTCCTTCAGAATACCATGGTGAAGGGTATATAAGATTCGGCATAGCCGAATTTAGCCGCTCTTACTTGTTTTAATAATGAAGAAGTTATGACCTACGCTAGCAGTTGTGAGATTAAACCTTTTCTTGAAAAATTTAAATTTTTTTTAATAATGAAATAATTAATAATTTTTTAGGATGTATTTGCGTTATTGCTCTTTAATTAAGTAAATATAAATACTTTTTATTCCCCATGTCTGGTATTAAAAACTTTGCAAATTTTTCAAGGAAACATTTGATCCCACAAGTGTTTGTTTAGGTCTGATGTAATTATTTATATGAACCGATTACACAAATAAATGGTAATTGCAAAATCTAATTGGGAACCCCCAGGTCTGATTCTACTATTTATACTGGTTAAGGAAAGCAGAAGTAACGCTGGCTTAGGATCGTACGATCTCCACATAATTTGTTTGATACTCTATATGATCGATATTCCTTCGAACTGCCTCAGCCCTGCCCATTGTCTATACTCCGTTTCAAAAACTGGAGAGGCACACAAATGTATATTGTCATTTCGCCAGGCTGTCGGACCCCCATTTCGCCAGTTCGTACCATCGCTCAGTGCCTCGGTGTTACGAACCCAATAGATGTGTTCTCTCCTGTTGATACAAAGTCTACCCAAAGAGTCCTTACACTCTTGGATAATCGATGATTACGTCAGATTGGCGGAGATCGCCTTTATAGCCGCTTGATTATCAATATAGAAATCAATGTAAGGAGAATTTTCGTCTCAAAAATGCTTAAGCCCCAACTCTAAGAAAAAACGTTGAAGAAATTAATTGTTATGTGGTCAGAGCGAAGATCTGCCAACCATCCATACTCCCACATAGTGACACAGTCCCTCAGTGAAGCCCCATCCAGGGATAATGTCACTGCTGCAATTTGCTTCCCCAATGACCATTCGTTAAGTAAAATTGGCCTACCAACTGCCGTATAAATTCAATACGTTAGATTAGGTGAGAGAACTCAAGTTTTTCCTAGCATTATCCAGCATGCATATATCACATTTGCGATCTTCCAAGTTCTGTCATTTACTTTGCTTTTAAAAGCTGCTCAAACATACAACCTCGTGCATGTTTTTGAAAATGCGAAAAAACCGCCGAACAAACCAAGGAAAAGCTTGATAAATACATTGGGGACTCTGCACCATCGATTTCAGTGGTAAAAAGTGGTTTACTGACTTTCGTTGTGGCCTTACAATCACGAAAGATGCCGAACGTTCTGGACGCCCAGTTGAGGTCTCTACACCCAAAGCAATTGAAAAAATTCACGCTATGGTGTTGGCCGATCGGAGATTGAATGTGCGATAGATTGTGGAAGACAAAGGCATCTCAGTGGTTTTAATTTTGAACAATCACTTGGCTATGAGAAAGCTTTTCGTAAGATGGCTGCCGCGTTTGCTCACAATCGACCACAAACGTTATCATGTGACAACTTAGTTTCCACGGCAAAAACCCATAAAGTAGACTACAAATTGCCCCGTCATTCGACATATTCTCCGGATTTAGCCCCCAGTGACTATTTCCTATTTCCAAACCTAAAGAAAGAGATTTAGCTACAACGATGAAATTATTGATAAAAAAATGCCTATTTTAAGGACCTCGAAAAAACCTGCTGTTAAATGCAAAGTAAATCACGGAACTTGCTCAAAATTTGACAGTAGTCTATTAACAGGTGGTACTTTATGAAAGCAGTGTTGCATTTCATATAACTACGAGTGAAGTTCGAAAAGCCACGGACTTATTGATCCGCCCTTGTAAGAAGCTCTTCTAAAATGTTTCTGCTTAATATTTTACACCAAGAATCATCTTTCTCCTTATCGACCAAGTTATAATTTTGCATTTTGTTTTACAATCAGCTGTTTAATAAATTTGTAAATCATTGCAAATTTTCCGTTCACACACCTTTTTAGAACATTTTAATTTTGAGAGTAAATGTGTCTTACTCTCTGTAAGTTTGTTACTGAGTAATTCCTACTGGACTTAACTGGGAAAAGTAAACAAAAAAAAAAAAAAACGTTACAACAAATCCGTTTGTGTACTCAGTAACAAAATTACAGATTAAGATAAATTTACTCCCAAAAAGAAAAATATCCAAAAAAGTACGCAAACGAAAAATTTGTAAGAATTCGTAAGATAGTTAAAACAGCAGATTGTAAATATCAAACAAAAAAAATTCAACCGGTCAATGTGGAATATATGAATAAAAAACGGAAATTAAGTAGGAAGTGTTCTCCAGGAACATTTCGGACTTTTATCTTACTTCTTCCATTGTAAATAAGCTGATATTTACATTTTTTTTCTTTTATAAAAAAATATTTAAATTAAATTCTTTGTTTTTTAATTATATTTTTTTCAGTCAACTGTTTTTTTTTCTTACAAATTATGAGTTCCCGAACACATTTTTTTAAAATTAAGTATTTTGCATGGAAATAATAGCTGAAATAAAATTGCCTAATGTTTGGTCGACTTAAGTGCCTTTGTCAATAATTAGAGTATTCAAAAAACCGGCCTTTTGAAAAAACCGGTTTCGGTTTCGGTTTTTGCAGAAAAAACCGGTCAACCGGTTTTTTTCGGTTTTTTTTTAATTTGAATAAAAAGCTTATATAATTTGTTAATTATGTAAAAAAAACAGAAATTTAATATATAAAATAATAAAAATAAAAAAATACATTCTTTGAAAAAAAAAAATAATTTTTTTATTGTATTTCATTTCAACATTTCATTCATTGGTTTTAATATTTTTTAATATAATATCTTAAAAATTAATATTATAAAACTATATTCATATCAAATGAATAGAGATCATTAAGTTTGTAAATTGGGTAAAATAAGTACGTTAGTAATTTGAACGTTTAAAACGTTTGGCATTAAATAAGTTTTTTTTAATATTACATTTTAAATATGTAAAAAGAAAATCTATTTTTCAGTTCTAAAATAATATTTTAGAAATAATATGCAATTTAAATGTTTCGTTTTAAGACGATTTTTTTTTTTTGTTTGCTTTTAATAAAGCTAAAAGTGAAAAATACTCTTTCACTAATAGCAGATGTTGGACAAATAGTCAAAAGACAATTTTCCAACTTTTCTTTTGTCGCATTTATCAAGATATATGAAATCATCATATAATGATGAATGATTTTGTATAGTCTCTTTTTTAGGATTTTGAATACTGTTTATTGTGTTTTTTAGATCAGAAATTAAACTATTTAAATTTGGAATATCCAAAGTTAAGTCTTCATCGGAATATGTCGGACTTACATCTAAATCTTTATAACTAAACGATTATAAAAGTGTTCGGAAAAAAAAAAAGAGACCAAGTAACCCAGTTGGTGATGTAATTAAAAAAAAACGGTTAACCGAACAAAAAAGACCGGTTTTCGGTTTTCTTCGAATTTACAAAATATTCGAAACCGATCGGTTTTTAAAAATAAAGAAACCGGTTGACCAGTTTTCGGTTTTTGAATACTCTATCAATAATCCAAAGATATTGTTACAGAAATTTCATTTACTCGTAGAAACACAAATCCCCATATGTTAGCCCTGAAATGTAAAACAATTAAATGGCAGCCCTTCACCATAACTAATGTTTCTTATGTCAAACTGTAAAAGAACATTCTCAAAGTTGCCAGTATGCAGCTTCCAGACGGTGCTGCCATATTCTAATTATTTTAACCCGCATATATACAAACGCCAGCATGGTGGCATAGCAGTGCAGTTGATAAGTAAAACGCAGAGTGTGAAGAACTAAAGAAGTGTGGCTAACGTTTAGTCTATCTACGCCGTTTAAAAAAAGTGTGTTATTAACGTGTTTTTCTGTTATTTTTAGTGACTGTTATAAATAAATAGAGCTATAAATATTTTCAAACAGTGTCTATTATTTGCAATATAGAAAGAACTCGATTTATTTAAAAGGTAAATAAATCAACGATTTTATAAAGGGTAAAATCGTAACAATATGTATATTAATGTCCTTTGACAAATTTATACCGAGTACATATTTTTTTATTTTTAAGATCTTACATCGCTTTCAAAAGGCATGTTAATAATGGTCAATAATAAATTATTTGGGTGAAAAATTTTCAATGATTTATTTTATATACATCTCTCATTAATATGTATTGTTTCGAAAGAACATATAATTTAATATTAGTAGAAATGTTTCAACTTTTTAAGAAAATGTTTAATGTCATTTAAATAAAAAGTGTTACAAATAAAAATAATAAAAGTATATTACGACATGATATTCTTTAGGAAAAAAAAAGAAAAATAACAACATTCATAGTTTACTTTCTTGAAATTTCTTTTAGATGATTTTTTTTTTTCATTTTTAATTTTTATAAAACAATACACATACCTTGGCACTGATATCCTTGTTTACCAATTCCCCTGTAAAGGCAAAAAATGTCCGTAGCTTGTATATATGTATATACTCAAGATATTTATGTTTTATATAGAGGTAGAGGTTTATTTTAAATTATATATATTGAATGTTATGTAAAAAGAAACAATAATAATAAATTTTGCGAGCACCATAAAAATGATAAAGTTATGATGAACAGATGAAAAAAAAAAGAAACATAAAACGTATTGTATAATTAAGAAAAAATTCACCCTCTCTTTCTTAAAATTTAAAGTATTAAACTATTAAATAAATTTTAAATCCAAAAAAGCATACAAAAACACAATTGAAAAAAGCAGTTGTAGAATCCAATAAACTAAAATTTAAAACTAAACTATAAATTAATCGTACAGTAAATTAAAACAATTCCTAAACTAAAAAACCCAAATTTATACATAAAATTAATGTAATCCCACAAAAAAAGGAAAATATTAACCAAAATTTGTTAATTACTAAAATAAAAGTGTTTTGAAAATTGTAATAAGTGAAATAAAAATAAAAAAAAAAACAAAATATGGATGATTTGAATAAATAAAGGACGATCATAGCTTACCAAATGAATTCGCGACAATGTGAACAAAATGTTGGTTGACGTAAAAATGTTGCCATGAATTTGTGACCATTAACCTAAAGAGAAGAAATGAAAAGGCGAGAAAAATCCAAATTATAAAGCTGACAAAAACATCAATTGTTTTAAAGGTAACCCACCTGATGTACACGACGGCGCATAGCACCACGTCGGCGATTAAAACCTGCTCTTTCTTTAAATTCCTTATTGGCGCCAGCGCCTCCAGTAACAACATGATCCACTTCAGTTGTATCTTTGGTAGTATCTGTTTTGTAAACAAAAGAAAGACAAATTAATTATTATTATTATTTATATTAATTGTAGTTATCAGTAAAACATTTTCAATAATAATTTGGAAAATATAAAATAAAGTTTAGGAATGCAAAATGTTTTGGTGTGGAAGTTAACAAAAACAAATTTGTTAATATAAAAAAAAATTACAAAATAAATCAAAATGATGAATGTACATAGTGTAGATCCGAAAACAATCGGAAACAATGCCTTAATGTTGTCGTAAATATAAATATTTAACATGCACCAAAATGTTTAAGTTAAAAGAAATCGGCTACCAACTTATGTATCTCTAAAGGTTGTACTGCTCAAATGTTTCGTAAGTAACGCTACTGTGGTTTTGACAAACATTATAAATAGAGAAAGCAAATTCCTTAAGTTTAAAAAGCATCTGAACAATAAGCTTTAAGTTGAAATTTCGATTCCCTGATACTGCGTTGATAGAGAACGCGTTCTTGAGGAGCCTTCAATAACATAAGGATAAGTTCAAACAATAAGATCTTAGTGAGTATGAATGTTGAGCGTGCAATGAAAAGAGCACCATGATATGATTGAAATTCGTAATTTCATAGTATGATCCTAGTGATCATAATATGAGCCTAAATTATGATAAAATCGTTCTTAGTAATCATAATATGACCAGTAAAAATAATATCTATGATCATTAAGATCATGCTATAATAATTTCGAATCCACAATCATGTTCAGATCAAACATTTTCAACACATGTCTGGAGAGGTAGCGAGATGTCAAGTAGTGTTGGACAAGGAACAGCTCAGGGTGGGTGATATAACTTCTGGTTATCACCCCAGTCCTCAGCGAATTCGACAATAGGGAGTCATATTAGTATCAGGTTTGTTTCTGGATATGGATATAAGTGATATTATGACCAGCGCTATGGATTCACTCAGTGGTCTAGACTTAATCCGTACAAAATAGAACTAGTACTTTTTTAAACTAGAACCAAGGCACCGGGCTTCAGACTTCCGCTTTTTCAGAGCTGCGAGCTAACTTAATCGATCAATGCAGCGCATTATATTTGATTCGAAACTCTCATAAAAACTTAACATGCGCACCTTTTATAAAGGGTGGTTAAATTTTAAGGGCCCATGTTAAATGTGAACCTCACCTAAATGTCAAGCTTTTTTCTGCATTTCATTTGACATTTCTCAATTTCAGACTAACTCAATTTAAACCATGGAAAGATACACAATCGAGCAACGCGTTAAAGTTATTCAGCCTTATTATGAAAATGGGCGTTCAAATCAAAATGCATATCGTGGACTTCGTGATTTTTTCGGTCAATTTAATCGTCCAAATGTGCGTACAATCGAAAAAATCGTGCAAAAATTTGAGCAAACCGGGTCTGTAGGAGATGTGAAAACACAAGTGCATGCTCGTACAGCTCGTACTGCAGAAAATATTGCTGCTGTTCGCGATAGTGTGGCTGAAGAGCCGTCCACCTCAACTCGTTGTCGTGCCCAACAATTGCACCTCTCACGCTCGCCGTTGAGGAACATTATGCATACAGACTTGCATTTACACGCTTACAAGGTGCAATTGACTCAAGAACTAAAGCCTCTTGACCATTCGAAACGTCGTCAATGGTCAGAATGGTGACAATGGTCAGAATGATGATGCACATTTTCACCTCAGTGGATTCGTCAATAAGCAGAATTGCCGCATTTGGGTGAATGATAACCCAAGAGTGATTGTCGAAAAACCAATGCACTCATAAAGAGAGACTGTTTTGTGCGGCATCATCGGGCCGTATTTTTTCCAAAATGAGGCCGGTCAGGCAGTTACTGGGAATGGTGTTCGCTATCGTGAGATGACAACTAACTTTTTATGGCACAGAACCTCAATTATGCCTCAGAGTCATCGAAAACTTGGACCATCGGATGGAGGTGTGCCGCCGAGGTAGCGGCGGCCATTTGACCGATATTTTGTTCCATACATAATTGAATTATAGCATATTATCATAATAAAAAGAAATGACAATGATTTCCTAAATAATTTGTGTTTTATTGAAAATCAACATCGACCCTTAAAATTTAACCACCCTTTACTTGCAAGAAGATTTGCTTCTAAATGTGGGTTGAACCTTAAAATAGTGCTGTGGATGTACACGGCTATAGAACATCCGATACTTACTTATGGCTCGCTTGTGTGGTGAACGACCACTGAAAAGGGGTATATTAGGACTTAGCTATACGGGATGCAGCGCTTGTCAAGTATTGGGGTTACTGAGGTACTTCTTACGTATCCTTCGGAGGCGCTTTGCACTACGCTTCCCACTATTCCTTTTGATTTGCATATTGACTTCTGGCTACTCCACTCTGAGGATGAACTTCGAAAAGTCATTTAAGGCGATATACGTATGCATTACTTTGTAATGATAGCTCGTTATCTTTTGCATTATAGGCAAGCATAAAGTAAGGAGTTACCGACCATTGATAACGTATTGCATGATTTATAAACGCAAAGTAATAATTAAAATATTTTTGAAAATCTATTTTTAAGAGTTATTTCTTCTTTTTGTAAGCATATGTTTTTGTTATGTACATACGTTTCAACATTAGGAACAACAACATGTAGAGGAACAATTAATTTATGTTTACTTTACACATTATTTGGTAATGTGTGGTTTTGTTGGATTCTCTTCAAGTAGGGAATGGATAGTGGTAATGTTACAAGTCAGGAACTTCTGTGGAAGTGAACAGACAAATGCGCTTACAAAGGCGGGTTATGTGTTAGATGTGTCCTTATCGGTGGCAGCACTACTGGGAACTATAGAACATGCAAGATTCGAGCACAATATTGTGAAAGCAAGGGGTATGTGAACCGCCAAACAGACCTGTCCCGAAACTGATAATGAACTTCGGCTTAAAGACTGATGGGTTTAGTCAACATTAATAAAATAGTGATGTTTTTTGATGAATTTTTAAAAATCAATCACAAAAGGAATGCGTAAATCAAATTTTGTATTAATCGAAAGAGCTATAATGCTAGTTATACATATATATCTTTTTAAACCATCCTTTACTGTTTAGTTTTCAAGAGAAGCGACCGAATTTCGGTCAAAATTTGTATGATTTTGTATACAATTTTTAAATAATAATTGAAAATGGCACAGACTACCCAGGCAGGAAACAGCTGATTGAATCAAAATGGCGGCTAGAAAACGAGTAAAAGGAAATGTCAAAATTGCAGCGATACACAGAAAGGGATAGATATACAATAATATATGTACCATACAACTTATATAGAGTTTATGTTTTCTATCGCATTTTGCAAATCACTGCATTGTCAAAATAACCATACAGTTCGAGAATTCTTGTTTGACATACATATGTCATTGGTAACCTATCAATGTAGTCTGAGGAAAATGGTTTCATTTGTTTTATCATCTTACCATTTTTATTTTTTAATTCAATTATTACATGAAGTTTTCCTTGAGGTTCTAAGTTTACCCACAGATCTGGTATATTACTTTCATGTTGTAAAATATCTTCCAATGGTATTGTACAATTTGCTACAAAATCATCCGGTGGGAGTGCTGCATCGTGAAATACCGTTAAATTTATATTTTTTGCATTTACTACATCATGTACAAATTGTTCATTCCAAATGGGATCAAATGTTTTTGTGCGTGTTGTTGAGCGATCTGAAAGATGAAATATAAAAAGTATAAATTTAAATAAATTTTTTTTATGTTATGTTAAAAGATTATGGAATCTAAGGATTTGGTTTCAAAATTTGTACCTATATATGAACATGTATATATGTAAATATGTTTTATAAGAAAGTTTTTATAGGAAATTTTTTAATGTCATGAGGGTTTCTTCCAAATATACATATATTCGAAATCGAATTATAAATAAAACAAGTAAAAAAGGCATAAATTCGGCGTGAAAAAAAATTTTGTGGTGAAAAAAAATTTTTTAAGGTGAAAAATATTTAATGTGAATACAAAATTTTATTCACCTCTAAGCGACTGGTGAAAAATATGTGAAAATATATTATGTATCAGTCGCTACTATGAAATCTATGAAATTGTACGAAAATGCACCAATTTGTATGGAAAATTTAGAGGTATCTTCATACATTTTCAGTCATAACTTTTTAACCGCTGGAACGATTTTGCTCATTTTCAGTAGCAGACTGCTTGGGAGAATGTCCAATAATCTGGTAAAATTTACGACAGACAGACGGACATTGCTAAATCCACTTAAAGTTGCATAAGGATATTAAGTAATAAGAGTGAAATAAAAAAAAAAAAAATTTAATATTTCTTCAGCGAAAGTGCTTTTATATTTAAAAAGGGCAAGGTCAGACCTTTGAGGTATCACTCATATGTGTACCTCGTCCGGTTTGGCTACAGTGAGCAAAATCCTTCAGAAGAATTTCGTACCCAACAATCAGTTATATGTTTGAAATTAAAAAAAAAAATAAAAGTTTTCTAAATATCAATTCAGGAAAAGCGTTTTTCGCATTTTTTTTTTTTCTTTTTTTCGAATTTAACTTCACACTTAGCGTCAAAGTTATCGAATTTAGCTTTCGATAACTTTCGTATTTATCTTCACATACTTAACTAATTTTGTCTTTCCCTCAATCTGTTTAACTATCTTTTTTTTATCCAGAGTTTAGCATGTTTGACTTTTGGGTGTAGACATTTTTTCAGAGTTGGATAACGTTTCATACGGTAAGTGTTATTGTATAACGATATATCAAACTTATTTCGTTGGGTTATTTAAGGATTATTGTCATTTTACGTTATTTCGTTAGATTAGTTTAGCATTAACGGTGTTTTTAATTATTTTGTAATTATTTTAAGGTTCTCGGTATTGTATGTCATTTTGTTATTGACATTTTTGACAATTTCGCGGACCGTCACTGTGTTAAATCTTATGCTACGTTTTCACTGGCGTGTTTTCAGCAAATCATGTTGTTATAGGAAAACCAGTAAAAAACAGTATTTTGGTTTAAAACACATGCAAAACATGTTCATTGGAAACGTAGCCTTATGTGTGAATGCAGTGTACATTAGTTCTTATTTATGGGGCTTTTGAGAGGAAGTAAAATTTATAATTATTTCGTTAAGGTATTTTAAGTTAATTCTTTGTTATTTTAGCATTAACAGTATTTTAAGTAATTTCGTGGAGGTAATTTAAGGTTAAAAATAGTAATTTGCATGTGTTTTGACTTGGTAACGGTATTTTGGGGTTAGTGTATGCCAACCATATTTTTACCACTTAACATTGCTAAAGTATCAAATATATTTTTTAAAGTAACTGCACTCTGCATTTTGCACTCTAAACATTTCAATCTGTGCTGCAGTGTAGAGTAACTCCGTAATTGTGAACGCGGCTTAAAAATCACCACAAACTAAAAGATCTGTGAACGCGGCTTAAAAATCACCTTAAATGAAAAGATCTTAGGGAAACCCCCTAAACGGGTAAAACTGATTTAATAACAATCTTTTATATACCAGTAGATGCATTTAGATATATACAGGGTGGTTAAATTTTAAGGACCGTTAAAGTTATTCAAGCTTATTATGAAAATGGGCGTTCTTATCAAAATGCATTACGTGCTCTTTGTGATTTTTTTTTTGGTTAGCATAATCGACAAAATGTGTCCACAATCGAAAGAATTGTGGGCAAATTTAAGCAAACCGGGACTGTGAAAACACCTGTGCATGCTCGCCCAGTTCGTTCTGCGGAAAACATTGCTGTTGTTCGCGATAGTGTGTCATGAGGTCGGCCAAGCATTTACCATGAATGGTGTTCGCTATTGCCAGATGATAACGAACTTATTGTGGCCAGGAATTGAGGATATGACCCTGGACGATATGTGGTTTCAACAGGAAAGTGCCACTTGCCACACAGCTAACGAAACAATGGCTCTTTTGCGCGACAAATTCAATTACCGTGTATCTCGCAATGTCAATTGATTTGACACCGTTGGACTTCTTTCTTTGGGGTTATTTGAAAGAAAAGGTGTATGTCGATAAGCCAGCAATAATTCAAGAGCTAAAGGATGAGATAATTCGGCACATTAACGGCATAGAACCTCAATTATGCCTCAGCGTCATCGAAAATTTGGACCATCGGATGGATTGGCCGATATTTTGCTCCATACATGATATTATAATAAAATGAAATGATAATAATCTCCTAAATAATTTGTTTTATTCAAAATCAACATAGGCATTTAAAATTTAACCACCCTTTACATATTTTTTTTATTTGTAGGCAATATATTTAAATAAATGAATAATTGGATAACTTTTGATCCCAATTTTTAACCTATAAACATGAGATTGTCCACTTAGAAAAAAAACATGTGCCTATTAGTTTTTTATTCTCTACAATATATCCATATTTCATTAATATCTGTGGGGTTTACCACTGTGTAGTTTCCTCTTTAGCCACTTGCATTGACTAACTTTTGTTTATTACTTTGTAATTATTACAAAAAAGAAAAAAACACCGATTGCCAAACATTTGTTTAAAAAAAAAAATCACACACAAGGTTTCTTTTTTTACATTTAACAAAGAAATGTTTCTAAGGTCAAAAACTATCAACTTTGCACAACGTAAGTACTCGTACTAAGGTTGACAGAACAGCGAATAAACATTAGAGTGGCCTGAACTTGAAAATGTTCGGTTCTGAAGTTTTTCCAATGCGAAAAATTTGTAGAAATATTTTCCAAATCGGGGGAAAAACCCCAAACGGTTAGGGGAGTACAACATTTTTACGGAATCTAATGTAATTCGAAAACTTTATAATTAAAGCTAGAATTTTAGCCATACGTAACGTAACGTGACGGATCAGCTGATTCAATCGAAATGAATGAGATAAAACGAGACAATCATATGGAGATACGTCTCATTACTTATGGCTAATTCTAGCTTAATCTTTCAAATTTTTTATTTGTCTAAATCATTGATTTAAACAAAGATTTAAAATTTCCTTCTTTCCTTCTTTCCTTATTGCTTGCTTTGAAGATGTTAAAGTTTAATTTTGCTTGTATATTACGAATTGTAAGAGCCAATTTATACGATACAATTACGTGCAATTTTCTAAATTCCCTTTTCAATGTTGCTTCTAATGTTATGTCTATTTATACGGTGACTTTAATTGCACGAAAACTGAATGTGAATGAAGCAACAAAAAAAGAATACATATGAGTGTGACAGAGAGATAACAGAAACATGCACGAAAAACGAAAACCATACCTTTTTTGTTACCCCGCTTGCTTCTCTATCCCGTTCGCAAACAAACAAAAATCGCACGCAACAAAGTCACCGTCTAAATTGGCTCTTAGAGATTTTAAACACTCAATTACGATTTATAAGAGGTTTTGCATTGTGATCGTTTTTTTTAAATTTCAAAATATTAAAGTTTTCTCAAGGGACCGACAGTTTGTTACGAATTTTCGTGGTACGAATTACACAATTTTTGGCAAAAATATAATACGATAGTTTGATGTCTCTGAAATTTGGTATGTAGGTTCCCCCTCCGGCGTAGACATCCGCTAAGACGGGGTTTTTGGAAATTCCTTCGGGGAGGGGCAAAAAGGGGGGAAAACTCCCCTTTCATGGCCTGCCTAAGCCCCTTAAGCTAGAAAGCTGAATTTTGAAAAGTATCGCCCTTTACGGCCTTACCAAACGGTTGGACCTGGGAAGTTGAAATTTGGTATGCAGGCTACTTCTCTAGTGTAGATAACAGCTAAGACGTGATTTTTGAAGAATACAATGGGGAGGTGCAGAAAAGGGTTAAATTCTCCCCTCGGTGGTCTTCCCAAACCGTTGGACATGAAAAGTTGATATTTGGTATGCAGGCTCCTTCTCCAGTATAGATAACAGATAAGACGCGATTTTTGAAAAATCCAAGGGGGAGGGGCAGAAAAGGCTGAAATTCGAAAGCCTGCCAAAACCGTTACAGCTGGAAGGTTAAAATTGTGTATATTGGTTCCACCTGAGGTGTAGACATTCACCCAGGTAGGATTTTTGTAAATTCCTACGGGGAGGGGCAAAAAGAAGAAAAATCTCCCCCTTAACGGCTTGCCCACACCGAAATAGCAAGATACCTGCAATTTTAAATATGTAATACCTGGAGTATGGACTAACTCACTGATAACCTACATTTTAGAATATTAGCCAGCTTGGCGAAACCGCTGGAAGTTGAAATTTGGTATGCAGGCTCCTTCTCCAGTGCAGATAACAGCAAAGAAAATCCAACAGGGAGGACAAAAAGGAGAAAATCCTCCCCCTTGACGGCTTGTCAAAACCGCTAGAGCTGGGAAGTTAAAATTTGGTACATAGGTTCCCACTCCAGCGTAGACATCCGCCCAAATTGGAATTTTTGAAATTCCTGCTGGGAGGTGGAATAAGGAGAAAAGTCTCCCCCCCGAACGCCTGCCCAAACCGCTGAAACTAGAAAGTTAAAATTTAGTATGCAGGTTCCTTTATCAGTGTAAATAATAGATAAGACGTGACTTTTGGAAAATCTAACGCGGAGGGGCAGGAAAGCGAAAATTCCTCCCTTTAACGGCCTGCTAAAATTGCTTGAGCTGTGAAGTTAAAATTTGGTACATAGATTCCTTCTCCAATGTAAATGTGAATGTGCAAATTTTTTATTGTGAAAATGTGCTACATTTTAGAACAAGTGATATTATATACAAGAAATTCAAAACATTAAATTTAAACATCCACTTGAAAAGATAAAACAAATTTATTTATATAGTAAAATCTTTAGAAAATAGTATAATATTTTCTTCTCAACATATTTTGGTATTTAAAACTACCGATAACGAAGTATCGGGCTTTTAAGCGAGTAATTATATAAAAAAAAAAAATAAAAGAGGAAAACATTTTTTAAAATATACAATATTTTTACAGGAAAATTTTAAACTTTTTTGTCTCATAAAAAATATAAAGTGTTTTGTAAAGGGATTTTTGGTCCATTTAGAAAAAAAATTTATGGAGAATAGCATGCCTTTTACTTTTTTTAATTTCGATCAATATTACACCCTTTATTTAACGTAGTGAAGCAACTTTACGAAAAACATGCCATTGAAAAAAAATTATATTGGAATTGTAAAAACACAATCAAACTTAAGGTTTTAAATTCATAAGGCTATCGTTTTATAACTACTTGGAACTTAATTCTGGAAGTTAACGTTTCTATTATTTTTGTGGAAAAGTCCTATTTATGTGTGTAAAGTAATTTTCTCGATATCTTGATGAATCTAATTTAGGCTGTCCCCCTAAGTCCGTAAGACAAAATTTTTGCTCTGCAAGAGTATTATTATACTGCAATAATAACAATATGCCAGGTCCGGAAGACATATATATTTTATATAACAGCCACAGGGTGACCCATTTATTATACGAACGAAATGGAGCGGGAGATGAAATTTAATATAATAATATAAATTATTGAAAAATAGTTTTATAAAAAATCCATGAAACCCTTCGGGTTTAAAATTAAATTAATCGAGATTTAAAAAAAAAATATTTTAATTCAAATCATAATCGAGAATTAAAGTAATTATTTTTTTGATTTGGAAATCAAAATTAATTTGATTCTTTGATTAAAAATTGAATTATTCAAATTGAATTAAATCCTTTGATTTATAATAGGAATTATTTAAATTAACTCGATTCAGAAAAATGAATTCGGGAATCAATTTATCAAAATTTAAATCAGATTTGAAAATTGATTTAAGCAATTATGTTTTAAAGGTCTGAAAACCGTATGAAAAGGAATGATTTAGATTAATGAAATACTTCATCATACTAAGGAATACTTCATAAATATGACGAATAATTGATGACAAACGAGTTATGGAACAGTTTCATCAACAGACTTGTTATGCAGTTTTGTTTTCCAGCTAGGGAAAACTCAGGGTTGGGTCTTTTAAAGGCCTGCTTCCTTTAATTAACAGTATAATCGTTTCCGTAGGAAACGAGAACGGAAAACGATTTATGGCATAGACAAGTTTCTTTAAGAGTTATAGCGACACTATTCCCTGAGTCGGAGTATGACAGTGGGTCTGAAGTAACCCGAAGGTGAGTCGGTTTAATTCGTGAAATGCGAACGAAAAGGTTTGGTAAATATTTCTAACTAACTCACGTCAATAATCGGCAGGTGAAGGGAAAAGGGTTTTAACTACGATTAGAAAATATTTCTTAATAACACGAGAATAATCGGCAGGTGAGTCGAGTTAAATCGGTTCTAACCAGGGATGGAAAACATGGTACAATTGTACTTTTTTTGGTACAAACTTACCTTGGTTGATACCGTGGAACTACCGCGGATCATTTAGTACAATTTGAAATTTTTTAAAATTTTCAACTTATAACTTGAAAAACAACATAACATAAAGTCGACTTTTTTTAAAAGCAACTTTAAATTTAAAACCTGTTTATTTATTCAGCTACTATAGTAAAAAAATAAAGTCAGTTTTAAGTTGAACCGGCTCTAAATTGGTGTCACATCAAATGTATCAAATGTTTGCATACACATTGTACTAAAATATTCGGAAGTGGCAACATTGAACAGCTGATTTTAAATTACCTCTTAAAATAAAAAAGTGTATTATTGTTAAAAGCTATTAAATGACTTTAAATTTTTTAATAGCAAATCCTGAAAAGGTTAAATTGCCTTTTAAGGGAGGCAGACACACAGAAAAAATGTGTGACATTTATAAAAATTAGAGTAAAATTTTACAAAGTTTTATGGTTATTATACGACTACATAAAATTAACGATAAATTTTGTTTCACCCCGTCAATTTAATTTTTTTAAGTCTTTTTAGTGTCTTAGCAAATCTGACTCAATACGATAAAATTAATTAAAAAAAGCGGAAAAAATTTTGGTACCGTAAGGATCGAAAAAGTACAATTTGTTTGCCTGGTTGGTACAATAACAGAAAACATATTTTCCATCCCTGGTTCTAATTATGTTTACTATGTTAACGTGACTCACGAGAATAATCGGCAAGTGAGTCGGGTCAAATCGGTTCTAACTTCGTTTACGTGACTCACGAGAATAATCGGCAGGTGAGTCGGGTTGGATCGGAAAGCGGTTCTATGGTTAGTAAATAACTCTAAGTAACTCACGAGAATAATCGGTAGGTGAGTCGGGTTAGGTAGGGAAAAGTTTCTATGGTAAGTAAATAACTCTAAGTAACTCACGAGAATAATCGGGTTAAATAGGGTTCTAACTACGTTTACGTGACTCACGACAATAATAGGCAGGAGAGTCGGGTTAATTCCGGTAAACGAGTATCTGGTTGGCTTACAAGTTATACTTCGGCTGCTTGCCGAAGTCTAACTCGAACTCGTACTGGATCCTAGTCCGCCCTTTTGGCCTCTAAAGAAAAACGCAATTTTTAAATTTTAAATAAAACACAGATATTTAAAAAAAAATCGTAAAACTTTATTATATCGTAAAGTAGACAGAATGAGGTTATGTATGGAACAATATATCGTGCAGATGGCCGCCGCGGCTTTGCTGGCATGCACGCGATCTTTTAATGAAATTTTCAATGACCGTTTTGCATGAATGCTGCGGTATTTCATTAATGCAGCGTCCAATTTCTTCTTTTAAGGCTTGAGTCGTCGTCGGCTTATTCGCGTAAACCATCGACTTCAAAAAACCCCAAAGAAAAAATCTAATGGTGTTAAATCGCACGATCTAGGCGACCAATTCTGATCTCCAAAACGCGAAATAACACGACCGGGAAATGACTGATGCAGCAATTGAATTGTTTCTCTGGCTGTATGACATGTGGCGCCGTCTTGTTGGAACCACATGCCCTCCACATTAATTTCTTCAATTCTAGGTAAGAAAAAACTGGTTATCATTTCACGATACCGAACACCATTGACTGTTTGCGCTTGACCTGCCTCATTTTCATAAAAAAAAGGTCCAATGATTCCTCCAGCCCAAAAACCACACCACACAGTGACACGTTGAGGATGCATTTGCTTCTCGTGAATTACACGAGGATTTTCCTCACCCCAAATGCGACAATTCTGCCTATTGACGAAGCCATCAAGATGAAAATGGGCCTCGTCACTGAAGATGATTTTATCGGCAAAATCAGCATTTTCATGTTGTCTCTCCAATACCCAATTAACGAACTCCCTTCGCTGTCCATGGTCAGCTGGCTTCAGTTCCTGAGTCAATTGAACTTTGTATGCATGAAGATTGTATGCATGAAGATGCAAATCTTTTGGTCAAAATTCGCTGCAATGTGGATTTGGAGACACCAATTTGCTGAGCTCGGTGTCGAATTGAGGTGGATGGAGTTTGAGCGACATCATCACGTACAGCTGCGACATTTTCGGTCGATCGACCTGGTCGATGGCGCGTTGTTGTCTTTACATCACTAACAGACCCAGTTTCGGCAAATTTATCCATTAATCTCTTTA
The DNA here is from genome assembly GCA_949748255.1 of Eustalomyia histrio. Classification (NCBI taxonomy): domain Eukaryota; kingdom Metazoa; phylum Arthropoda; class Insecta; order Diptera; family Anthomyiidae; genus Eustalomyia; species Eustalomyia histrio. The sequence continues at coordinate 225,537,500 of OX456523.1, forward strand.
CAGTTGACTCTTTTGGAGCATTATTGTGACCCCAAATTGATCGCAATTTGCGAACTGTAGTCGCAAAACTTTCACCATTTTGGTAAAACAATTTCACAATGAGAATGCGTTGTTCATTCGTGTAGCGCTCCATTTTTACTAACCTCGTACCTTCTATTAGCAAACAATAACAATTGTTCAAATGTCAAACAATGACACTTCGAATGTTGCCAGATTTAAAAATTGCGTTCTTCTTGGGACACCCTTTATATGTAATACATTTTGTCAACTGAATGAGAATTACTAGAATAGAATGTTGGTTATGGGCATCAGTAACTGTTTTAGGTATATAAATAAGTAGGTTATTTGTAATGTCACGTTACAGGATGAAGCTTTTACCCCTGAGTGTAGGTGAAAACCGGACAAAGAATAATGGTAATTAAACTCAACTACAATTGCGATTAAGAGTACACAGCTGTTATTTTGAAACGTTTATCTAACGCAGTAAAAACCTGGTAAAAAAAGTAAAACCTAATGACTGAAATATTAGTATTAAATTAAATTACAGTGTACATATTTTTTACTAGCATTTGTTGTTACCGTTATAATTCTATTAGTGTGATTATAAGGGGATTTTTTTATATATTTTTAATTTAAATAAAATACAATTTATGTTTTACTTACCAAAATGATTATCATCAACATCGATCGAGACATAAGGATCAATTAATTGTTCATCCGCCAATTTTCCAAATGTTAAATTATGACGTTTTTGAAAATCAGTTGGGCGTAAACCGCTCGCCTCGCAGACTTTTATTTGTAATTTACCCGTAAACATTGTTATTTGTATTGGAAGCTGTGATTTTTTATTGTTATTTTAGTTGTTATTATTAAATATTTTTATTGTTTGTTGTAATATTTGTTATACGATTTTTTTTTTAATCACACAAAATATTGTTGAGTTTACTCAAACGGAAGCGTGATAAAAAAAACGAAACGGATACGGATGCAAAAGGTAGCAATATATATATAAAAAAAAACAATTTAAAAATAAGTATATAGAACGAATGAAGAAAAACACACACACACACAGGCAAAAAGGTACACTGACTGACGACGAGTAACTGCACTTTATTGAAGGAAAACTGAACAACAACAATGGCAACTTTGTACTACAAAATATTCTGACACAATTTAGTTTTAGTTATTATTTTACAATACTATTGCTTTTGTTTGTTACTATTTTTGATAATATTGGAGAGAGTGTTTTTACTTCAAAGGATGTTGTGGAGGGATTCTTGTAATTTTGTTTTTTTTTTTTTCTATTTTTTTATTTAACGATTTTCTGTTTTTATAATGATGCAATGTCGTAATTGATTTTTTTGTAATAGAAAATAAAAGAAAATTCAATATTATATTGTAGTTATTATTGTAGAAACATGAAGGAAGGTTTTTGTTTTTAGTTTGGTTGGTTTTGTTAGATAGTATAGAATGGATTCACTTCACTTGATTGATTTCGACAATGTTTGTTTAAATTTTTCTCTTTAACTTTAAGTTTTGAAATGAAAGCAAAAGCAAGCAACGTTTTAACGATATGGGTCACTATTTTTCTGTTCTTTTTAATAAGTGGGACATTTTAATATTGCATTTACAACAAAGTTTGTTGTGGTTGGTTGGTGGTGTCCTCCTTTCGTGTTATTGAAATAAATATTGGGTAAAGTATAAAATCTTTTCGTATATATCATACAGTTGGTTATATGATTTTTATGTTATTAAAAATTTGATAACTGATAACACGCCTAAACATATGTTGTGCGGTTTGCTTTTATACGTTTTTTAATGGATTTAAAACCCCCGATCAGAATGTCTTTTTTTTCAAATATTTCCTTATCTCACAATTTAATAAATGTTCGTGGTTAAAGTTGCGAAAAGTGCATTTTTTTGTACTTCTTTGAAGAAGCTCAAATTGTTATTTGCGCTCTCAATTTCTTTTGCATAAATGTCAGCATTAAGAATTTAAAGTTTTCTCAAAAATTGGACAAAAAAGCACTAAAAACAAATGGAGCAAAAACAAGTAAAAAAGGGCTAAATTCGGCTGTGCCGAATTTGCATGAACTGTAATATGAATATGTTTTGTCAATTTATGTAACGAACTTTTGTTATTTAGTTTTAGCAATGTTATTTACAGAGGTCTGCTCTGTTAGCGACTTTAACATTGTTCATTTTTACGTTAACTTAGTTATCATAGTATGTAAGACAATAAATGTAATCGAACAATAAGAAGACTTAATAACATTTTTACTTACTTAACAGAAAAAAAAAATAGCTACAGAAAAATTGTACAAATTTGTATGGAAAATTTAGAGGTACCTTCACATTTTCACTCATAACTTTTGAACCGCTTGACCGATTTTGCTCATTTTAAATACCAAACTGCTCGGGAGGATGTTCAATAATCTGGGTAAAAATAGGCACCCCCGCTGGCGTCTTCGCGTCGTGATCGTGATTTCAACAGACAGACAGACAGACGGACATCGCTAAATCGACTTAAAATTGCATAAGGATCACGAATATATATACTTTATGGGGTCTTAAACCTATATTTCGACATATTACAAACGGAATGACAAACTGATATATACCCTCACCATATATGGTGGAGGGTATAAAAAATAATGTACGTTCTAAAGTACGAATAATAAAATTTTTGTATATTTTCAAAAATAACTAAAGTTTAAAATGCAATTTAATTAAAATTACAGATTCATTGTGAGAACAGAATTTTAAGCCAAATGAATTGTTTGGTTGCAGCTACCGATATTGAATACATATATTTAATCGTTGATCTGTATACATACAAAAAAAGATTCCCTAAAAGAGGATGATATAAAATATAATAAATATTCAATGTTTCAAATTGTAAAACAATGAAAATTTTTTTTTTTTAAATATTTAAAGAGTTCACAAGGCGTACTAAGGGTGGGCGCGAACTGGCTAAATTAAAACTCAACTAAATGCAGGATTCTTATGAAATTTGAAAGAATTTCCAAATATTTTTTTAAAGACATTTCACAGCCTTTTGTTAATTTGAATTTAGTTAAGAACGTATTTAGTCACCTCGCACAGATCCTAAATTCAGGTTTCCAAATTTTTATGAAGTTTAAAAATTTTCTCAAATATTTTTTCAAAGAAAATTCAAAATCTTTTGTCAATTTGTATTTAGTCTAGAGTTCATTTAGCTAGTAAGCATAACAAATTCGGGTTTCACTTAAAAAAAACTGTTAAGGCTGCCATACACTACGTTCTTTTTTGGCAGTTTTGACCGTACGGGTAAAACTGTACGATTAAACATGAGCAACGGCCATATCTACACAATAGACTTTGTTTTTTAGTCAGTTCAAGACAAAAAAAGTTAGAGCAAAAAATAATCAGCTGGCGATGTAATGTTACCTGGTATTCTACTCTGACAAAAACCTTCCTTTTTCACAGGGTAATCACACATAGTAGCAGTTTTTAATGAAAACGTTTGAAAACGGACGGTTAAAATCAAGTTGTGATAGATATTTTTGAACACGCTCAAGCACGGTTTTTTTTGCCACACACCGACAGTTTTACCCATACAATTTTACCCTTGCGGTTAAAACTGCCAGAAAAGGACGAAGTGTATGTCCGACTTTATACTTCTAATAACAATAAAGAAATTCACTTGAAAATTTAGTAAAATTTGTTTTCATACAAATCTAATTTACAATACTATTATTTTTCTTCTAATAAGTCACATGTTGGATTAAATGCGATTGTATCTTTAATACAAAATACAAAATATTACTTTTTAAAATTTATAATATAATTTGAGTCTTTTAAACTTGGATATAAATTTTGTCATGAAAACAATTTACTGTGCATAAGCGTGGTTAACTTTAACTGATTTTCCATCTTATTTTACCTAAAGTAAATCAAATTAAAAATTCTATGAAATTATGCGTTTGTAAAAAAAAACTCTTTGGTAAGCCACTGTGCGATTAAGCCACTGTGCGACTAAACCACTGTGCGATTAAGCCGCTGTGCGATTAAATCACTTTGCGATTAAACCTTTAGATGCAAATCTTATGGAATCAGATGAAAACAGCTGTTGCTACCAATTGTTTTTTACCGACAATTTACTTTAAAACTCTTTTGTATATTTTTTTTTGTTTGTAAGAAAATGCAACACTGATACATACCATTTGATTTTCATAATTTTATGAAAATTTAAAAAAAAACGAAGAATTCAAACAAATATTTTATTCGGATTTTCTGTACGTATTGGACAAAATTAGATTACAGAATAAGATTTTAGCTTTTGATAAATCCCATGACTTGTGGTACAATGCAAACCCCGCCTTCTCAATAATACGAGGGCGCATCAATAAGTCCGTGACTTTTCGAACTTCCCTTGCAGTTATATGAAATGCTCCCATCAAGTACCACCTGTTAATAGACTACTGTCAAATTTTGAGCAAGTTCCGTCATTTACTTTGCGTTTAACAGCTGTTCAAAACATACAACCTCATGGATTTTTTTAAAAATGGAAAAAAAGAGAATTTCGTGTTCTCATTAAACATTATTTTTTGCGAAAAAAAAACGTCAATCAAACCAAGAAAAAACTTGAAAAATACTATGGGGACTCTGCACCAACGATTTCAATGATAAAAAAGTGGTTTACTGACTTTCGTTGTGGTCGCACAAGTACAAATGACGCTGAACGTTCTGGACGGCCAATACACCCGAAAATGTCGAAAAATCCACGATATGGTGTTGGCCTTACTCTTCGATCGACCAAGTGCGTGAGATTGTTGATGGCATAGGCATTTCATATGGCAGTGTGGTTTCGATTTCAAATGATCAGTTGGATTTAAGAAAGCTGTCTGCAAGATGGGTGCCGCGTTTGCTCTCAATAAAAGTAATTGTGTGACGTGTCTAGTCTCAATGGCAAAATTACATGAATTGGGCTACGAACTGGTGGCTCATCCGCCATATTAGCCCTTAGTGATTATTTCCTATTTCCAAACCTAAAGAAATGGTTCGGTGGAAAGAGAATTAGCTCCAGCGATGAAATTATTGATCAAACAAATGCCTATTTTATGGATCTCAAAAAATCCTATTTTTTGGAAGGGATACAAAAATTGGAAAAACGTTGGACTAAGTGTATTGAGCTAAAAGGAGATCATGTTGAAAAATAAATTTTTTACAAAAAAAAACTGTTTCACTCAAAAAGTCACGGACTTATTGATCCACCCTCGTAGAAGCAACTAAATATAGTGTTATACTATTAACTATTTTTTTTTTAAATGTAAATATATACCACTTATAAAAATCAATTAATATATAAACCACGGTTTCCCACATCCAATAAAGAAAACCCAAATATGTTCAACAGACTTTTGAATACAATGACGACAAAAATGATGATGTTGATGATAACTGTGAAAATATAAAAAGTGCAAGTGAATGCAGTCAACATACAAAAACCAACCGTCTCCATCTATCAACCAAACAACCAAACAACTACGAGCACCGCGATGATATATTAGTTGACAAGGTGTCTCCATGTAGAAATCATAGTAACATTAAACTCAAAGTGGGCCCATTCGTCAATGTACAAATTTTTAGGAGTTTTGAAGCGGTGGACGTCAACTCAACGTTTGAATTCAAAATATGAAAACATGATTTTTGGTTAAAATATGCAAATAGAATTCAACTCTATTTTTAATTAAGAAAAACTAACATTTGAATGGAATTCCTATCCCTAACTATTGTTGAGCACTAAAATATGGTTATTTTAAAATAAGTAAAAAAAAAAATAAATATGAGATTAAGCTAAAATAAAAAGTGTATCTAAGTTTTTTCAACTTTCCAAGTTTTATCAATATCTCACAGTTCGCCTAAGAATACCTGCCTTATGAGACATATTATTAATTTTCTTTACCTAATTATAATGATATTCTATAAAATTACTTTTTTTAAACAATTGATTATTTTTAGAGACAATAGGGTTTTGTTTGAATACAATAATCGTTTAATTAAATGTGTGATTCTTATTGGAATTTTCACTTTGGTACACTTTTTTTTAATTATATTTGCCTTAATATTTTATAAAAAATTTTTAAGATTCTTTTTTTTTTAGTACTGCGTCATAAAATTCTTATACTCATTTAGATAAAAATAAAAACTTCTTAGTTCTTTTTAATTTAAATTATTTGCAAATTTTCTTATTAGATTTTCACTTTAACTTATAAATTTGCTATTTGATTTTTTCAATATTCACATAAAAATTTATAAATTTGTAAAAATTTTATCAAAAAAAAAGTAGTAGAATGTATAAAGAATAAAAAAATATGTATTATTTGTCTTCTAAATTTTGTGGCAGCAAAAAGAAAATTTTTTCTCTAATCTCCTCCATATATTTTCACAAAAACATACACACACACAATATAACTTGCACAAGAAAATTTTTCTTTTTTGCCGTTTGTGTGTGCTGCTGAATTTTCTTTTCACTACTCTATAAACCAAAAATCGTCTGTCCGTCTGTCTTGTGTTCTGCTTGCGTCTAATATACTTCTTTTTCTCTGCTCTACCTTCTCCTCTTTTTATACAAATGGATTTTTTCACTACAACAGAATTTTTTTTATTCTTTTTCGTTTCAATGCCAATATTTATTTTTCACTTCACATAATATTTGTGCACATTTTATGGTAATTATTTTTATATTATTAAAACTTGTTTGTATTCTAATTAGTTGTTCGTTTTTTTTTAATTAATTCTAATTGGGATATTTTTTGTTACAATTTTCTTTTATTTTTGGAAAAATTTTGTAATGAGTAGAGTTGTGTCGTTAGTGAACGAACTAGTTCAATTGAACTACTTACAAAAAAATACTCTCTTAGTTTAATCGTTCATTAATTTTTCGCCGTGGGCAATTTTAGTTTTTAAATAATTTTTTACAAAGTACATTTATATGAACGATATTGTCGAGGTTTTGCCATGAAAGTAACTAGTTAATTAAAAACTTGAGCCAGAAAGAACACTTGCTTAGACTTCATAAAAATAACTAATTTAATTCTTTTGACACTGTGCTTTCTCAGTAAATGTGATTAAATGAAATAAAAAATATTTTGTAGTTCATGCACGAACTAGTTAAATTGGTCGATTCACTCAAACTACTTCACCTAGAACAGAATAACAGCATTTATGCGCGAAGCTATCGACGTTGGGTGATTATGTTGAAATTTGACATAAGTAACTTTAAAAAAAAAATTGGCTTATGTCAATTTATATTGGAATGACACAAGTCACATATGGTGATGGATAAAAGAAACAATATAACACCGAAATCGAAATTAATTTTAATTGAGATTTTTTGTAATAATTTTCTTTAATTTTTGCAAAAATTTTGTAATTAGGAAAATATTTTGCGTTGTGTTGTTCACAAACGAACTCGTTCAATTGGTTGAAACATTAACTAAAAGGTGACGAAACAAGGAACAAAATAGCACCGGAAACGAAAAATAAAATAGTTTTAAAAATATTAATTCTTGTACCTTCTTGCACAAAACCTTTTGCAAAAAAACTTTTAATTATATTATTGAAAACAACTGCTTTAAACAACTGTTATGAAATACAGTTAGTTAAACAACAATTGTTATTACAGCTTCTTCTGTCATTTCATTTATGAGTGAACTTTCTACAGGAAAAAAAATATATACAAATGCTATTGTTTTATTTTTTTTTGTTTGAAAAACTATACATTTTTGTCGTTTTTAAAAATTCCCGTTTAGTTTATATTTGTTATTGATATATTCTTAGTTTACAAATAAAAACCAAAATATTTGATTGTATCTTCAATGCATAAAAACGTACTTTTAGTATTTTAAATTTAAATTAAAATGCAAACAAAAGATTACAATATTTTTTCTGTTTTTTTCAAAAATGGTCAATAGGGCTAAGGCAAAAATAAGCTTACGATATATCAGATTCAGCGTTTTTAGCTGTGTTTATGTGGAAAGCTATCAACATTGGCTTCTATCATTTTCATACAAATTTGACATAAGGAATGTGTATCGGTTAACATTAAACAAAAGCCAACTTTAATAGCTTGCCGTATAAACCCAGCTTTGTGAAAATAAAATTGGTAGCAGTCTTTCATAATTTTACCAGATGCCATTGTTTATCTATGAACAAAATTTAGCCGCAAATGGTAATTTAGATTGTAGAAATAATGTTATTTTTTATTTTTAAGAAATCACAAAAAAATTTTTCTACTAATTTTGTGTGAAAATAAATTCTACGAAGTTTTCACTTGAAATTGATTATCGTGAAAAATTATTATTTTATTTTCAAGGCAAACCCGATCCTGAAGTTGTAAACTCAATTTTTTCAAAAATGGTCGGTGGGTCAAATCAATAATAAGCTACCTAAATATTTTCAAGCATTGCCATATGGATTTACTTTTAATTTGACAGCTTTCAACGGAAACTCACGCCGATGAATTTAATAAGCGGCGGCGGTTGTTGTAAAAATTGCGCCGTCTGCGAGCCGGAAACCCGTCGGCTAGCCAACTTTTCATCGTCCATACAAAGAATCAGTTTAACTGGCTTATAAAACTTTAAACTTTGTTAAAAAAAATAAAAATTTGCATCTATTTGCGTCTATGGGCATTTTACTTGAATTTCATCACTATAGTTCTTTTTTATCAAACCAAATGAATTTACTAGGAACGCGTTAAATTTTTATAAATCGAATGAAAAAAAGAATTCATTACATTTATCAACAGTTCAATGCGAGCGGTAAAATTCACTTAACCGTTAGGTGATTAAATATACATATATTTCCGTTCAGTGATTTAAATTTTTTTCTGTACAGTATTTAAAAGTAATTTTTTAATGTTCACAATTTAAAGTTAAAATGTTGAAATAATAAGTTTATAAAATTGCTTAAAAAACGCTAAAATGTAAAAAATTGTTAATAAAAAAAAACCTAAAAAAAACATTAAATCAAAGGAAAAACATCTAAAATTTATTAAAAAGGTCATTAAAACATGAAGCAAAAATTCAAGATTTTTTAAAATTAAAAGTTTGTATTTATAAAATTTTATTTCCGCTTAAGTAACTTAAAGCAAAAAAAAAAAAAAAAATTTTCTCTACCGATGGGATATTTAGTCTCATTTTATGATGTTTTACATCTTTACGAAAAAATAACTTCGAATTGTTAAAATATTGCGGTAGTGTAAGGGTTAAACCAATTGTATGTAGTTGGGTATTAAAATTGGTTTTAAGTGACTTCAGCTTTGTTTAGGCATTAAGCCAGATAAGAAACAATTGCTCCATGGGTCATAAACAAACACGAAAAACCTTTGTATCGATCCCTAAATAGGACAAAATTGTCTATAGACAAAATCTAGAAATTATTTCTATATTATTTACTTGTGAACATTTTTTACAATTGTTAAAAAACCTAAGCACAAGTTTAGAAAACGAAAGTCATTCGAAAACTCGTTAAAAGTACATATTTCTCATGCTCAATCAGAAATATTAGAATAAAATATTACCAAAACAAATATTTGAACAACATTGTGTTAGTGACTGTCGTTAAAGTTGTTCGCGCTTTGTTTTATTGTACTTTAATAAACAATATATTTTATAAAAGTAAATTATGCAAATAAGATTAAAAAATAAACAAATTTTATTGACGTTTTGTTTAAACTTAATGATTTGTTGGGTGCATATGGAAGAAAATGATTCTAGTATGCAAATTGTCAATTATCATTTAAAATGCCTCTATGACAACTGGAAGCTGATTACTGTAGACGTGATCGTTCGTAATTATTTAAAATTTATATGAAGGCGTTGTGTATTATGTACCGCTAATAAGTTTACGAGTTTCGTGTCAAACTTCTTATGTTCCATATACACTGCAAAATTAATTTAGTAAAAAGTGAATTTTACTTTCAAATCAAAATTATAGGGGATTTTTGAACAAAATTTATCCCACAAATAGATTTGACATTCTATACGATATTTATATGAATTTACTTAATATGTTCAAATTTAAAAGGGAGTGTCCGGCAAAGTGAGTGAGTTTTTTGTATTAATTTTGTTTTATGGAAATGTTATGCTATCAACTGTTATTACGTTGTTTTTTTGGTGTAAAACTTTCTACTGATCGAGTTTTTAATGTGTTTTGAACCAAAACATTGTTATATACGTGTTTTCCCATTTTTTTAACCTAAAAAACATGTTTTGCTGAAAACACATACAGTGGGAACGTAGCATTAGGAATACATTTTCATCAACTTAAAAATGTTCTCCCTGTTTCATAAAGCAGAGGCAATAATTCCTTCGGAAGAATTGTATGTGCTTTTTTTTGTTGCAATAACAATATACACACAATTTCTGTGGCGGAATTATTATATTCACCTTATAGAAACAGGGAGTTAATATTTAAAAATGTTTATACTGAATTTACACACATAAAAATTGATAAATTTAATTTTAAGGCCCTGTGCGAGGTGGCTAAAAAAATACTAAACTAAATACAAATTGACAAATGGTTTTGAAATTTCTTTGAAAAATTTTTAAAATTTCATAAAAATTTGAAAACCTAAATTTAGTTTAGATTTTATTTAGCCAGTTCGCACCCACCCTAAATATAACTTTTTGTGTTTTTTTTTTAACCATTCTCTAACATTTTTATATATTTTTACCAGCGCCCAGATTCTATAAGACGAGCGACGATTATCGTTAACTTTCGAAGTTAAAATTCTATCGTTTTAGATATGTTATTTACCAAACTGTTGAATTATACCAAATTTATAACAAATTTGTTTAAATTAGCAATAATCGTCTTCTAGAATCTAGGCACAGCCTTGTTTGATAAAGTGAGCCGTTTGAGTTGTTTCGAAAATTACCACATATCTTTTTTATTTTATGCTGAGTTACGTAAACGTATTTTGAGCAAAACATTTCGATTTGGTGAGAAAAATATTGGGAAAACATGTTGAAAACTGTGTTTTGACCCGAAACACGTTAAACGGAAATATAGCCTTAGTTGCTACAGGAAAATCACACAAATGGTTGGTATATAAGCTACTCTTTTACTTTACCCAACATACCCCTACATTTTAATGATAATAGCTGTGTTTTTTAGAATTTTATATTTATATCTATTAGAGTTCGTTTTCCATTTTTTTTTTTTTTTATTTCTTGATATCATCACTTTTAAGAAGGTTTTTGCATCAATAAAAATAATGGCGTATTTTTTTTCAAAATTCCAACTTCTTCCCGTGTCTTTAGGCGACTCAAATCGCAGATTTTGGGTCTTACATTCCATATAGAAAAACGGCTTAATATATGTCACTATTCGATTCTACAGAAAAACTTGGCCCATAAGCTTTTTTTTAATTTCCGGAATGCACCAGAATGCATCTTTAGAGAGGTAATAAAAAGTGATGCTATCCAAAAATTTAGTTTTGAAAGTTAACTGTAATATCTATAAATGCTTGTTAAGAAAACGACCACCCCTAGTTACGAGAATTTTCTTTATTTTTTTGTACACAAATACAATTTGAAAGCTGTTTTCTGGTTTTCTGATACAACCCGCGTCCAAAAGATTAGATCAAATCTTTTAAAATCGAATTAGTTAGATCCGTAACCAGATCTAATTACATCTGATTACATATGATAAAATATGGTATATGTGATACACTTTATGGCCAGAGTTTATTATATCTAGTGCCTGATTTATTTATATCTAAATTTATCTGGAAATTTTTATTATTCTTGTGGGCAGGTACGAGCACATCTGCTTATATTAGATCATATCTGGTGCTAGTAGATCTGTTCATATCTAATCTAGTACCAGATCTTAGCCATTTGAGCTATTTTCAAAGGCAGAAAAGCAAAAATGTAAAAAGCTGTTAATTATTTATTTTGTTATTGAATCTGATTCAATATTATGGCTAATCATTCCATTTTTTTGAGGATATCAATGCATGATAATCCTTTTCAATGCGCAATTGAAATGACAGATATATATATATATACTAAGTTCATAAGATCTTTGGTTTGCATAAGCAGAGCTTCCTTCTTAGTTATTTATAATTAGTCGCTTTCACTGGTGTTTTTTTCCGAGTGTCACATAGTGTAATTTTAAATAAAAAAATTTGTATCATGACTGCAGTAATCTGCCTTCTGTTAAATCAAAGTAACATCAATAGGGGTTTCCATAAACATTTTGAAAACAGTGTTAAATACATTGAAATTTCGAAAATTATCTAAAAACCCTGTTGAAGTTCTTGAAGAGTTTGAAAACAGACAGTTCTTATATAGGTATCATTCACAATGATGGAGTAACTTCAGCTGTAGATTGAAAGAGATAGAATGAAACAAAAAATATGCAAGTGCAAAGAAAAAAAGGAACAAAATATACTCTGCAGAGTTGAGTACTCCAACATTGTCAACCCAGCTTAGTTGTTTAAAATTCTTTAAATATTTGTTTTTCTTTTTCTTTTTAAAGAATGTTTACAGTACAAAAAGATGATATTTGAAGAAATAAAAACTTTTAGTTATTTGCTTCCGGATGCTGATGAAATATCATACACTGAAGATTATTGTACAAGTTCCGGTGGTTTTGTTGTAGGCGGCGAAAATGCTCAACCTAAAGAATTTCCATTTGCAGCACGTTTGGGTAATAAAGCAAAGAATGGAAATATAAACTGGTTCTGCGGTGGCACCCTGTTAAGTAAATTATTTGTTTTAACGGCAGCTCATTGTTTTTATGCGTCACTGTAAGTTTATACCTAAGAAAAGCTAATTTTATGTATTGTACTTTAAACTTGGTTTATAACATGACATAACAATACCCGTTTTATAATTTCTGCAATTGGGGATACCCGTTTTTGAACACGTGCATTGTGATTATAAATGGTGATTTACATGTTGAATTAAAGCTAGAAACACATTAGCAACATTAACAAGAATTTACCTAATTACTCACAAATAAAAGCGCTGACCATATTCTTCATATAGAAAGACTTTTGACAAAAAAAAAAGCTTATATCGATTTGAAAAAAAAAATTTGGCTAGAATGAACACTGCAAGAATTTTTTAGTTGTATGTATTATTTATTGTATATCTTAAAAGATTTCACAAGGTGTACTAAAGGCCATATGACACTAGCTTTATTTTGTAAATGTAATATTCCTTATCGAGCTAAAGATCCTTTATTTATAAAAAATTTATATAAATAAATATTTATAATTAAATTTTTTATAAATAAAGGATCTTTAGCTCGATAAGGAATATTACATGAATAGAGAAGATCGAAAAAAACTAAAATAATATAGGAAAAGTTCTTTAAAGTAAATTTTTATTTAACTTTAATTTTTTTTTCAAAAATGCAAAACAGCTAATTTATCAGCAACAGCTGATGATTTGACAGTTTTACCATTTTACACAAACAAAAAGTACGGGTAAGTTCTGGTAAAAAGAGAAACACAATTACTCTCTCATGAACGCTCTCATTTACCCAATTTTTGTTACAAGAAACGCTTTCTGGTAAGATTGGGTTCCCGCGGCCACCAACGGTAACGTACGTCGAACATACCTATTATTTACCCATAAGAAAATTTTAAAAATTTTACTCAGTACAAAATCAAATAATGTCATGCATAAGTGTTGTATCGGACATTGTTGTTAAAATTTTTATTTCACTATACCTATGATTTTACCTAAGGGTAATGATTAAATAAGTAAATGTAATTATTTTGTATATCCACCACACAAAAGGGTATATTTCCCTCCAAAGGATAGAAATTGTAATATTTGTAACTTCGGGGAAATTTTCCAAATACTTGTAAAAAATAATAAAAATGAGAACCATTTTAAGTTACGTAAAACCCACAAGGTAAATTCAATTGAATTGGAAAATTTTGAAAGGAATTCTGAAAATCATAAAAATTAGATGAATTGGAAAACACGAATGAATCCGGAAAATCGTAAATTGATTGTTCATCAGTCGAGTGAGACTTCGCTAAAGGTTGTAGGAGTTGATAAGGCAACTTTGATTCATAATGATAGGGAATTACACATCATGTTCGTGTGGATAAGTACTCAAAACTAATTGGCAAATTCCCCAGATTTTTTCGAGAAATTGGAAAATTGAAATGTGAAATACACATAGAGCAAATTTACACGGTGACTTTGTTGTATAAAATTTTTCTGTTGGAGAACGGTGTAGAGAAGCAAGCAAGGTAACAAAAAAAGCGCGGTTTTCGTTTTTTGTGCAAGTTTTTTTTTTATTTCTCTTTCGCACTCACATGTATTCTTCTTTTGTTGCTTCATTCACATTCGATTTTAGTACAACAAAAGTCATCGTAAAAATAGGCATAACTTTGGAAGCAACTTTGAAAAGGGATTTAAGAAAATTGCATGGCATAAATTAGCTCATAATGTTGAAAGGCGATGTAAGGCTTTTTGTGTAGACAATACCAAAAAGGGTGCCGATTTCATCATTGCCTAAATTGAACATCGATATGGAGAGATTGTTGGACCTGGGCATAATTGAGCGCATAGAAGACGTTACGGAATTGTTTAGTAGTTGTGCCGAAACCAGAAAACGAAAATCATATTATGCGTCAATTACACACAACTGAATAAGGCAGTTAGGCGATAATGTATAAAACTGGATCGACAATTGTATCTTACATGTTGACGATATTTTGATTTTCGGAAAGAATCGCATCGATCATGATGACGCTCTCGAAAAATCTTAGACTGGCTTGATAGGAAAGGTATAACTATTAATAGGGAGAAATCATACTTCGGCGTGGGTCAAGTTACTAATTAAGTTAAGAAAGATGTTAAAAAAGTAAAAGCAGTCTTAAGTTAATTAAATCATATTATTTCACCTAAATATTTCGTTTTAAAAACTATATACTAAAAACTTGATTATCAATTTGTACTCCCGATACCCGAGTTAACCAAAATACAAAATCGAATCGGTACAAGTAAATTTAACAATTATTTTGTTCTTTTACAGAGGAGAAATCAATCGTGTACGTTTAGGAGAGTTGGATTTTGATTCTGTTACTGACGATGCGGAGCCTGAAGATTTTGGTGTACAACAACTTATTGAATATCCCCAATACGACAATGAATTACCTTATAATGACATCGGTTTAGTTATGTTATCATCAGCTGTTGAATTTAATCGTTATAAACATCCTGCATGTTTACCGGCTTTAAATAATGCGGAAAATTCAAATAATTTGATTGCCATAGGTTGGGGTCATCTAAAATTTGGTGGCCCAAGTTCATCAATTCTGCAAAAAGTTTTATTAAAATTGTACTCGCATTCCAAATGCCAATGGCTAGCCGAAGGCTCTGAAGGACGTGAACGATTTCCAGAGGGTTTAAAATATTCTCAATTATGTGCAGGTTCAACAGAAGCTAAAGATACTTGTCAAGGTGATTCGGGTGGACCATTGCTAACACAACATTCTAATTATCCCTGCATGTATAATGTTGTGGGTATTACTTCGATGGGTGTTGGTGGTTGTGCTAACCCAAATGTACCAGCTATATATACAAAAGTTAAAGATTATATTAATTGGATTAATAATTATATTGAGGGAAATTAAAAAGTAATAAGTATTAATATAATTATACAAGAAATAATAAATAAAATTTAGCTAAAACTTTATCTGCATAAGAAATCCAATATTGATATTTTTTAAAAGCTATAAGGCAGTAGTAGTGTTAGCAACATCATAACTTATACAGATGTGCTAAATTACGCCTTCAAAGGAACTTTTATATCGTACACATTTTACATGGGATAGAGTTCAGATTTATATGTGCCTTAGTTTTCCATTTTTCCAATTCTTTTAAATTATTTATTCAAATACATACAATTAGACCAAGAAAGGGTATTAGCATTGATTTTTAACCATACCAATGTATGCACATAGAGTTGTTTGGAACATCGATCGATATAATTGTAGGGTACATCTGAAACTATACTGATTTTGAGAACTTTCCACTGTGTGTGATAGGTGATCATTTACACTTTCTTTACTTCCCAAGAAATGCATGAAAATGTTTAGCCTAGTTTCTTCATCAAAATTTTGACATATTTATACAAGCAGTTGATGAGCACGCAATTCCCGTTTCTCTTTGTGGTGTTGGTGAATTTAGTACTAACATTCCAAATTTAGATTTGAACGACCCATATATTTGTGTCCTCTCATTCGTCTTATGACATTTTCTCTTCGTTAAGCTTTTTTGTTAACGGTCTGATATTGATGACCGTTATTTATTATTCCAGTTATAACTTGAAATTACAAATCTGTTTTCCAATCGTCCACATTATCTCGAGTTGGTATAAAATGTACTCAATTCCATTGGGTTCTAAAGAATTACAAACCCTTTTTGTAACGGACATTTTAACCTGTTATCAGAACTTTTTGGTGATAAATGCTCATAACAATACTTATAAATTACTTCCGATAAAAAAAGTTGTAAATCAAATAAATAATATTACATAGCCCTGCGCCGAACGAATTAATTATTGGAGGCGGTACAAAGCTGGCTGCGAGCCGGAAACTTATCGGCTCATTAAAATCCTGTACGATATACACCAGAAACTAGTTTTATGCTTAATACATATATATAGCATATAAGATTCAATTTTTCGTTTTAACATATATGTCAAACTCGACTGACAGTTAAAAAAAAATAAATCAATTTAAAAAAACCAAAATTTGATATTTGGCCTGTAAAGTGTTAAAATGGAATTACTTATAAGTAACGTAACGTTGCAAATCAGCTGATTCGATTTAAACAAATGAGTTAAAAATAGACAACCATATCGTTTTACACCACGTTACATAGCCATATGTAAGGGTCCATTAGCCATACATAGACGTAACGTAGCGTAACGTAACGTGACGAAGTAGAAACTGTGTAGTTATAGGCAAACGAAAACGTATCATGTACTACTTCTAATTTTTATTATTATTCATTTGCTTTGTACAATTTTTAAATTTTATGATTTTATTTGCTAGTATATTCCAGTTTTATTAGTATTTTCCACTAACATGTCATGCAATATAACTGTCACGTAAATATGGATAAATCTAAATGCCACAGGTGCGTCCATACCGAAATTTTCAAATATTTGCCCCACAATATGGTCAGCAGTACCAAAATTTAGAGCCCTACTTTGTTTAAAAATTTGAGAAAATTTTTTGAAAAATACATATTATGAATGCGGGTAGCTCGTGTTTTAAGCTTCAAAACAATTCATGCAATAAAGCACTATGTTCTACATTGTTTACATATAACTAAAATGTTACATACACAATTCTTGTAGTCTGGCAACTACAAAGTTTTTCTTTATTCCGCTTTGCCACAACCAAGTTGACAATTATCAATGCGAAGCCAAAAAGAATAATTGTTTTTGTTTGTTTATTTTGTGTTACACTTTTTTTTAATAAAAAATATTAAAACAAAATAGAAATATTAATAAATTAACTGATCAAAATAAAAAACAATAAGTATTCAATGATATTAAAATGACAACAATAACCCAAATGCAAAAATATCTTTGTTTTATATAAGCAAGTGAAAAAACGCCAAACCAATTATTGGTAAAAAAAATGTGTGTGGAAAAAAACGCAGCTTCCTTTTGTCTCTATATTTAATGAAAGGGGGTTCATATGCAGTGCAAGAAGTACAAGCACTATTAAAAATTTTAAAGAAAAAAAAGTGATTAGTGGTCAGACAAGTTGGTTCCCATCGAAGAACAGAATAAACCAGGAAATTAACAATTTTTTTACAATTAAGAAATTAAAATGGAAACAGAAGATATGGAATCCCAATCATCACAGGACAACACGGATATACCATCGAAACAGAAATCCGTAAAAGAAGCATTTCAAACGTATATTACAAGAGCCAAACTAAATCCGGCCAAGACCGATAATGAGAAACGACGCCGTAAGGATACACTTCGTAAGGTAAATAATAAAAACTATTAGTATAATATTTTGTTTTTATTAAGTGTTATTGTATTTGGAAGTTGGTTTTCTTGCATTAGTTGGCAGAGGTATAAAGATAAATGAGGGTTTTTTTTTAATTTAATAATTAGAATGTGTATAAGGTGTTTGGTACACTGTACCAAGTGTGAATATGTATGATTTTGTTTAATGGGGGGTGGGTGTGTGTGTGTTTTTTTTTTTTTATCTATTTTATGAAATGAGTGCAATGGAACATTTTTGTTACTTTTTGTATTTACATATATTTATGTACGTATGTATATTCTAAAATTTTTTAATTTGATATATTTTTTAATAGTATTTAATAAAGCTAATATTTTTTGGTATATCTGGACAAAACATAATATAAATGATAGCAAAAATTAGTATCTTTTTGAAGTTTTAAATTAAATGGAAATAAGGTCTTAACTCTCCTTGAGTTTCTTTTGAAGCTTGTATAGAAAATTAATGATTCCTTAACCGCGTTGAGTGGTATGTTGAGTTGCACCGCAACCAAGTTGATCTATTGTGTTTCGCATTAATTGTGATCTAAAACTCAAGAAAAATTGGTTTCAATCCATAACCTGAATCAATCCACTCCGCTATTGAGATTTCGGATGTGCATTATTTTGTTTCGAATTGTTCCACGTGTACCATCTTTGCTATTTTTTAAACTTTAAAATACGGTGTTTGTGTTTTGTCCTTCAATTTTAGATTTCAAGACAATCATATTAAAAAAATCTGACTACATGTTTTGAAAATATGCATTCTTAAGCATTGTTCCAATTTTTCGTATTTTAAAGGATTTTATTTATTTTTAATATTATGATTTTTTGTCATATCTTGAATTCCCATCGAAAATGATAATGCTGACATACGTTCGATTTTACCAAAAATATAAAAGTTTTTACTGTTTGAAAGTTTTTTAACGTAAAATGAATAAGTTATTAAGTTTGATATACAAAACGGAACGAGTGTAAATTCAAAAGTTGAAAAAAACTGGAAAAGTTGTACTTTTTATAACTATTTTTTTTTTATAACATAACTGGAGAAGATAAAAAAAAACAAAATTCAATGTATTTAAAAAAAAAAAAAAAATGTTGGAAAAGCAGAAAAAGCTACTTTAGAGCTCAAAACTGAAAAATCCAAACAAGCAGAAGAAAGGATTTATAAAGGGTGGTCCAACCATAATGCACGATGTTAATTGTTAATAAAACAAAAAGTTTTCCTAGAATCATCCTTATATTTTTTTATTATGATAGAAGGGTCTATAAATTATTATATTTATGTTATATCTGAACGACCTCTTGGAAATTGTTAAAGGAATTTCTTGTTTGCCTTTTATTTATGCGGTTGATATCCAATTTCTCTGCTATGCTAATGCTCAGTTTGATGATGGTCTTGAAGAGTGTTAATTTTGTTCTTCGAGAAGTCGTGAGATGGACCTCTTAAAATGGATTATGTATAAGTCCTAGTAAGACAAAGCTAATGGGGCTTGGAACATCAACTGAAAATATCGTCGTTTCTCTTGACGGAGTTAGGCTAAGATTTGTGGACAGGTTAAAGTGCCTTGGTATCTTTATCGACAATTCATTGACATTTTCTTCACTCATTGATTATATTTCTAGTAGAATATCGTTTTTGTTAAGGAGACGGTATTCACTGAATTTGTATTTGCCTCTTTCTATGAAACATAAAATTGCTAAATCTTTACTTATGCCACATATTATATATTGTGTTGAGGTATTTTCTGGTACAACGAAACACATGATTAGGAAGTACACTGTAATTTTAAATATACTTATTAGATATGCATTTGGTTTAAGAGCAGGGGAACATGTATCCTTTTTTTTTGAATAGATTTCTTGGGTTTATTATTATTTTTTTTTACAAATTTATAAAAAAAATGGGTTCCCATTATATTTAGTGCAGTCTTTTTATTTTTCACGTTCAACTAGAAACAGACAAATGCAATATCGTCGTATTAATACTGTCTCTTTTCCAAGATTTTATTATTTTAGACTGCCCAAAATTTGGAACGGTCTTCCTTGAGATTTAAAAAGATTCTCTTTTTCTACTAGAGTTTTCAAATATAATATAGCAGATTATGCGATGTCTCATCAATTTTTATGAATCTTAGATTATTTATTTCTCACTATTTGAACTATTTTATGTTTTATTGCTACATTCATTATTTTATTTTAGTTTTTCAAAATTTATAGTGTTTTAAATGTATTTTTTTATTGTTTTAAAGTAATCCTTATTATAATTATACTTGTTATATATATATATATATATTATTATTATTATTATTTTTGTATAAATGTATTTAGTAGTCTTTTTAACCATATATGTCCTCTATCCGATGGTCCATATTTTCAATGGCTGAGACATAATAGAGGTTCAATGTCGTTAATGTTCCGAATTCCTTAATCCTGTAGCTCTTGATTTGTTCTTGGCATATTGACGTAAATTTTCTCTTTTAAATACCCCAAAATTGGAGTATAACTCCCATTTATGTTCAGGCGCTTCAAGTTCTAATTTGGAACTTTTGGAGCGTACTCAAAGAAGGGCTTCGGCGCTTATCAATGACAGTAGGATGTCCAGTTCTATTGATTCATTGGAGCATTGGTGCAATGTGGACTGTGTGGCACTGTTCTATCGATACTACATGGGATATGATGTTTTCTTAGAAGGTGATGCTGATACTATAAATGATTTTTTTTTTGCTAATATTAGTGCGGGCGATCATAGTGACATTAACTTTAATTAATTACTTGTATGATTCTTATGATTCCTTTTCATTTCGATGTGTGAATGAGTTTGAGTTATCTGAGGTTCTAAATAATGAAAAGTCCAAGTCAGTTGGGGTTGATGGTATTTCTATTCGTTTTTTTTTTGACTTGTTTTTCCATATGTATCTGGGTTAATTTTGCATTTAATAAACATTATTTTGACAACGTCTATATATCCCGCAGCTTGGAAGACTGCTCATGTTATTCATATTCCTAAATCCAAAGTTGTACATGGCCTTGATGATCTTAGACCTATTTCTACACTTCCTGCCTTTTGTTTTTTCACGATCCACAAGAAATCGACAAATTATGATTCCTATGATCGTGAGATCTATGTTTTAGATATAGTATTTAATTCGTATTGCTAATTGGTGGAATGAGTTACCTTATTACTTGCGTATTTTCTCACAATCTAATAACGTCTTTCGATTAAAACTCATTGATTATTTATTATCTTGGTCTGGCATTATTGTTATGAGCTTTAATTTTTATGTTTGGGGAGCCGATGAGATTTGTATTGTAGGTTCTTTATTATTGAATATTGTATAATTATTTAGGTGTAATTATTACTGTGTAATATATATATTTTTTGGTACTTACGGCTTTACATTACTGAATTAAATAAATAAAGAAATATGCTCTGCTGAGGGAAGTAAACTTATCACTCGTGCCCGGATTATTGTCCGCAATACACGCTTGTCCAGTAGAACCCATTCCTTTGTGGGCGATTGTCCAATAAACCGCACAACACATTACAGGAAAATTTCATTCATAAGTCGGACAAATCGTATGTGGAATAAACGCCCGCAGAGGTTTTCCCTGACAACTATAATATAGGGAAATTTAAGTATAATATTCAAAAACACTACTCGCTCTTTCCTCCTTATATTTTACTGACATCAACATAATGTACTGCATTCATAGAGGGCAACCCCTGAGTGTTGATACATGAAAAAAAGATGTCCAACGGTCTAAAATCACATGATAAAAACATAAACAATTATTAATTATTAGTGGTATATTTTACCTTTTTATACTTGGTATGATATCTTATTTTTGCGTATTAATTCGGCACATCTCTTTGTCATTGTTTAGACAATTTCACAACACTTATCAGGAGTGATATTATATCACTTTTCTCAATTAATCTCCCAAAGGATCTTTTACCATTGTAGGTTTTCTTGTTGATTCCCCATATGTTTTGTATTGTATTTATATACGGCCTTTGCGCTGGCCACACGATTCCTATCCAGCCAAGACTTGACGAATATTCATGCTAGTGACAAATCGTCAGCATAATCACAGATTATTTTCTAAGATACTTCCATGTATTTCACCTGTCATTTTGCCGTCAATTTTCACTATCTGATCTGCTCCAGATGAGGCAAATCATCCTGATATTAACACCGACGGCTCACCGCGCTTCACTAGTTTTTTTTGTATATTTGGGATTAAATTGAGCGTTTTGGGGATAATTAACATGCGGTCTACCATTATTACCAAGAACATTAAACTTATATTCATGAAATTTGTTGACTAATTTCAAAAAAATTTGGTCACAATGGAGATATTCTTTTGCAAACTCTAGACCCTGCTTAATATTTTTTTTGACACATTTGATTTTCGTCTTGGTATGCGACCATATAATTATTTTTGGCCAAACGACTTCCTACAGTTCTTGCTGATATTTAAAAATTGTATTCTGACTCCATGCTAGATTTAATTTGCGTAGATGTAAAGGCAGTGTAATTTTTAATCGTTCTGGTCATAAACCTGCCTGCGTAAATCACGTTTTTCGGGTTTTTTTTTTTTTCTTGGAACATTATTGATAGTCTTGTATTTTTTATACACATTAGCCTACGATTCAACAGTTTGGAAGCATTTTCAAATCAGTTTCCTCTCTGTAGGGGGTAGTACATCTATTTTTGAATGTTAGTTAAAAGTATCACTATAATCGACAAGTTCTGAATTTCCTATGACTTGGAAGACGGTTCGAGTTGTTCCTATTCCTAAATCGAGGGTAGTGCATGGTTTTGAAGATTTCAGACCTATTTCAATACTCCCTATGTTGTCAAAAGTTGTTGAACATCTTCTTAAACATCAAATACTTCACTCTACCACATTAAGGATTTATGAGTCTCAGTATGCTTTTCGTCGATGTTATAGTACTACGTCATTCTAAAACTTTCGGATGGTATTAGAGAGGATTTAAATAGTAATAAATTGAGTGTTATTGTTTCCCTAGATTTATCTAAGCCGCTTAATTCCATTGACTATTGATTACTAAACTTAAGAACGAATTTAATTTTTCTAGATCGGCTAGTCGATTAATTTTGTCATATTTAAGTGGTTGGTCTCAGTTCGTTGCTGTGAATGGTGTTATGTTAAACTTGGTCTCTCTTTATTCTGGTGATCCCCAGGGATCTGTGTTAGGACCGCTTCTGTTCATTCTTTGCATTAATAATCTACAGGAATTCGTGAACTCGCGAAATTGTAGGTCTTGTTTATATGCAGATGATGTTTTTTTTTACTTTTTAATGGTAATTGAAGGTTTTCTGATTTACTCGAAAGTGTTTTGGAATGAACTTCTGCTTACTCCCTTGCTATTAACTCCTCTAAATCTAAATATATTATGTTTGGTCTTTCTAATTGCTATAATTTTGATTTTAATATTTTTCTGGGTGATGAGGTGATTGACTTTGTTACTCAGCTAAGATGTTTGGGCGTGGTGTTTGATAGAGGACTGTCATTTGGGCCTCACATTGATTCCTTATGGGGTCGAGTTTGGGGAGTCTTACGAAGAGTTAATTCGTCAAACATGTACTTGCCCTTGTTTTTTAAGCAAAGGCTAGCACATGCTCTATTGATGTCTTAGGTTCTTTATGGCCTTGAGGTGGTATCTGGTACTATTGGTAAAAACTTTACGAGACTTAAGCGAATAGTAAATAACGTTGAACGCTTTGTTTATAATAAGGGTTTTCACTCTTAGTAGTATATTTACAACCCTTGTATATTTACAACGATTTTATACTTCAAAGCGTGAACGACTTTTTTGTGTATTTAATTCCCGCATAAATACAGCTATTGTAAATTAGTCAATCAGCTGATTTTTGTTTTGTTTTTCATCTGTTTGAAAACTTAAAATATTAAAAAGAATTTGAAGTTAAAAAAAATGTCTATGATTACGGAAAAATATAAAATTATAAATTTTTTAGAGCAAAATGCAATTAACCAAATAGAATTTGCAGGGATTCTGGGCTAAAAGATACGGTATTACTTGTAATAATAAAAACCAA
This sequence comes from Eustalomyia histrio, assembly GCA_949748255.1. NCBI lineage: Eukaryota > Metazoa > Arthropoda > Insecta > Diptera > Anthomyiidae > Eustalomyia > Eustalomyia histrio. The sequence goes on from OX456523.1 coordinate 225,561,643, forward strand.
TAGCTGCTGAATTTCACTATCGGTCCATCTTTTATTACTTATTTTTTGGACGCTTTTGTTTTAAGTTGGGTTTTTCATTATTTTGATCCATTATTTAACTTTATTTTAATAGTGACCACAAAATGAAAAATAAAAAAATCAAACAATAGTTTTGGCGGCTAAACGATCAGCTGTTTTAGTCTTGTAAATGTACAACATGTATTTACTATACCTTTTGGTGTTGTATTTTAACCACACCCTAGTAAATTTTAGTTCTATACATTTTGTTATTGTGGTGTTGTAAATGGTAATACTTTTACTATATCTGCAACCTTTACAAGGTCTACAAGGGTAGTTTACTACCAAGAGTAAATACCCTCAATACTCGTCGTCGTGATCACATCTCAGGTTTTGTGAAATGTTTAATTAGATGCTCGTTTGAAGATTTTGTGAAATGTCGTTTGATTCTTTTTTTCCATGGGGTAATTAAAAGTTGAAGCCCTTTGCCCTTATACAGAAACTTTGTATTTACAATATCAACTCGAAATCACCAGATATTTATTTCTAGAATTAGGAATACTATATTTGAGAGATCTTTTGTTATTAGAGTTGCTCGGTGCTGGTATTAAAAATCTTGGAATATTTTAATTGCGTCTAATTTTGTGTTTATTTTAAGCTTAAACATATTTTCTCATTTAGTCATTATAGGCTGTTTCTGTGTGCTTTGCTACTACTAATTGGGTTGACTTTCTTAAATATTCACATTTCTTAATTGCTAAATTTTAATGTATTATCGCTGGGGAGCAAATGGTTTATGAATGTATTTTTCTTTTATAAAAAGCCTGCTTTATTATACATAGTTCTTTATATGTTTATATACAGGTGAATTTGTTATTAATTTTAAGATTCTTTCTCAGAAGTATTGCTATGTAATGCAATTATTTGGCCTGTAAGGTTTATGTATTATTTATAAATGAATAACTAAATAAATACAGACATTTTGTAACCAAATATTTGTCTTTCCTGAGCTTAGTCACCTAGTTAAACTTAAGTGACTTAATTAGGGGACCACTTAAAATACTCAAGTTTCCCAGACTTACTGATTCCTAGTTTAAACTTTTCGACATCAAGCGCTCAATTTTTTTTTTGTTTGTTTAAAATAAAAACTAATAGGTCTATAGCAATTGAGAAGTCCACGACCTGACACATAGATGGCGTTACTAGATTTAAATTGATGTGATTTTAGCCCTAACCTTCAAAAGACACGTGTATAAATTTGACAGCTGTCGGATCATTAGTTTGTAAATTATAGCATTTTGAGTGAAGCAACTTTTGTTATTGTGAAAAAATGAATAAAAAGGAATTTTGCGTGTTGATAAAATATTGCTTTTTGAAGGGACGAGTTTCTGGACACTGCCCTAAGGAAAATCAACCATCAAGGATTGGTATGCTAAGTTTAGACGTGGTGAAATGAGCACCAAAGACGGTGAACGCAGTGGACGCCCAAAAGAGGTTGGTACGGACGAAAACATCAAAAAAATCCACAAAAAGATTTCGAATGACCGTAAATTGAAATTTAATGAAATAACAGGTACTCTAAAGATATCAACTGAACGTGTACCTCATATCATTCACGAGTATTTGGGTATGAGAAAGCTCTGTGCAAAGTGGGTGCCGCGAGAGCTCACTTTTGACCAAAAACAACGACGAGTTAATGATTCGGTGTAGTGTGTGGAGATGTTCAAGTGTAATAAACGCGAGTTTTTGCGTCGATATGTGACAATGGATGAAACATGGCTCCATCATTTCACTCCGAAGTCCAATCGACAGTCATCCGAGTGGACTGCACGTGATGAACCTACTCCGAAGCGTGGAAAGACGCAACAGTCGGCTGGCAAGGTTATGGCGTCTGTATTTTGGGATGTGCATGGAATAATTTTCATTGACTACCTTGAAAAAGGAAGGACCATCAACAGCGACTATTACATAGCGTTATTGGACTGTCTGAAGGACGATGTGCACCGTGTCACAAGTCAGTGAAAACGATGGCGAAAATCCATGAATCGGGCTTCGAATTGCTTCCGCATCCACCGTATTCTCCAGATCTGGCCACAAGCGACTATTTCCTGTTCTCAGATCTCAAAAGAATGGTCGCTGGAAAGAAATTTTCGTCGAATGAAGAGGAGATCGCCGAAACAGAGACCTATTTTGAAGCAAAGGACAATTCGTACTGCAAAAATGGTATCGAAAAGTTGGAGGGTCGCTATAATCAGTGTATCACCCTTGAAGGGAACTATGTTGAACAAAAAAAACTAATTTTGCCATAAAAAAGTCAAGGAACCGCTATAAATGTATTCACAAAAAAAATATTAGTACAATGACTTAATTGTGTGTTCACGACTGTATTTTTCAGGAATAATAGGGCGATTTCAGAATTTCTGTGTATGCAGAACATAAGCTTTCTTTGGTTAGTATGGTCCTCCTCAATACATCAACTATTTTATTAAAGTCGAAAAACTTGAAGATCAAGGTCTTCTAAAGTCAGTTTCAATGATTCACGAAATTAATTAAAAATCGTAACTTCAAATGAAAAATCTTAATACCACACGGAATTTAATTAATATTTAATGAAAAACATGCAACAATAACTCTAATGCTAACATATTATTGTTTTTTTTTCTTCATTTTAGGTTTCCTCTATCTATAGAAAATGTGAAACAACTCGAACGACCGAAGAAAGTATTTTTTTAGAAAAACATCCCGAAATTGTAAAACAAGTTAGAAAACGTAAAGAACGTGTCGAAATTTACAAAGATCGCGTTATAGAGAAGGAAGACGATGTACAGATTATAGAAGCCAAAGTGGAAGAATTGGCAAGCATTATATTACAAGCAAAGCATTTAATATGTTACACGGGAGCGGGAATAAGTACAGCAGCTTTAATACCCGATTATCGAGGAAGTAAAGGTATATGGACACTGTTGCAAAAGGGCAAAGAAATAGGAGATCATGATTTATCGGCAGCTAATCCCACTTATACTCACATGGCATTGTATGAACTGCATCGAAGAGGCATTCTGCGATATGTGGTATCACAAAATTGTGATGGTTTACATTTAAGATCAGGATTGCCCAAATCGTCTCTGTCTGAAATACATGGTAATATGTATGTAGAGGTATGTAAAAATTGCAAACCCAATTCGGTGTATTGGAGACTATTTGATACCACCGAAATGACGGCCCGATACTGCCACAAAACAAATAGATTATGTCACAAATGTTCGGAACCGCTGTGTGACTCGATCGTCCATTTTGGCGAGAGAGGCAATTTAAAATGGCCTTTAAATTGGGCTGGAGCTTGTCATCATGCCGAAAAAGCCGATGTTATATTATGTTTAGGTTCTAGTCTAAAAGTATTGAAGAAATATCATTGGCTATGGCAAATGGATAAACCAGCCAGACAACGAGCTAAAATATGCATCATCAACTTGCAATGGACACCAAAAGATACATTGGCTTCGGTGAAAATTAATGGTAAATGTGATCGTATTATGGAAATGTTAATGAATGCACTGAAAATAGCCGTGCCAGTATATAGTAAAGAGAAAGATCCCATATTTGCACATGCCACATTGTTAATGCCAGAAGAGTTACATACGTTAACACAGCCACTACTCAAGCAATCCGATGATGATGAAAAAGAAGATGAAACCACCACTTTGTCCAGCACAGAGGTAACCACAGCTGGGGAGGAAGATGATACACAAGATTCGGCCATGAGTTATGATGATAGTTTTTCCGGATGTGGTACTGAATATCGTATAGGTAAGGGACCACGCATACGGACGCCGCTAAAACAAATGACTTCAGGCATTAAAACTAATCTAGAATTGATAAATAAAGTTAAACAAGAACTTAAAATGGAATCAGAAGATAATAATGATACAACAGATGCCAAGGGAATAGAAATTAAAAAAGAATTTGATAAATTTCAAATAGAAAAAGATAAAACTTTTACAGATATTTTAAAAGATAATGCTAATCCTCAAGATGTTATGAAAAATTTTGAAAATTGTCACAATTCAACAAATATCTCATTAGCCAAGGAAAATGATAATAAAAAATTTAAAAAATTACCCGAAACTACCATCGATGAAATTAAATTTGAAACACCAGAAGACACTAAATTATTTGATCTGACAAAAAATGAAGAACATTTTAATGATTTTAAATTTGATAATTCATTACAAATGAATGATATGTTAACAACGGACTTGTTAAAAACAGAGCATAACTTTTTACAAAGTCCCATAAAAATTGAAGATTATTTAACAAATTTATCAAAATCAAATACAGAAATTAGTCCAGTACCAACGCCGTCAAAAGATTCGAAATTAAATGGTTTTGTTAGAGATATAACTAAAACTAATCAAAACTGTTATAATACTTTAACCCATAAAACAGAAATTAAATTTCAATCCTTAAGAGACTTAAAACTTAATGGTTTGTTAGCTGAAGTTACCAAACCGAAAGAAGATTTAGGTAATAGTATTATAAAACAAGAAGAATCGACTGCATTGCCCTTGGAGATAAAACTTGAAAATGATTTTTTAAAAGGCTTACGGAATAAAGGATTTTCGGTGGAAATTTCAAAAGCTAAGGAACCCTGTCAAAAAGTTAAAACAGAAAATAATACATTAAATTTACAAGAATTAAGAAAAAAAACTTTAACAAATTCCATGGAAATATCGAAAAAAGAAATAAAAATTGAATTAAATGCTGTTGCTTTAGCAAATATACCGGTAAAATTGGAAACCAATAATGATGTTTTAGCGGAGATAGCTGAATTGCATAAAAGTGAACAAATGCTGATAAAACAGGCTACCGAGTTAACTAAAAATGCTGAAGAATTTTTGGAAAAGCTGGAAAATGAAATGGGTTTAAAAAATCCCTATGAAGAGGAGACGCCACAATTAGCCTTAGTACAAGATAAATTAGCCTCAGATAATGCTTTTACAAAATCTTCGAATGGTTTAAGGCATCCAGCCTGTAAACCAGAAAATATCCCTCCTTCCAAAATGGAAACAACTTCCTCGACACCACCACCTGCTGCTGCTGCTAAAAATCAATTTCCCTTACACATTTTAATGAAATTACCCAAATGTATACAAGTTCAATATAAAACCGAGGATGGTGTTAAATCTGCTACCTATAATGGTTTAAAAACGGCAGATAAATCGAAAATAATGCAAACACCAAGCAATGATCTTAAAGAACCACCTCCCTTAGCACCATTATATAAAACTTCCACGCTATCGCCAAATCTACAAAAACCAATAGATGTAAAAAAAACCGTGGACACTATCGATGAAGAAACTCTATCAGCCGATGAAAAATCTGTGGAAGATGTACCCTTAGAATCACAAATGGATATTTTAAAGAATCTTGCCTTAACGACACCAAAAAAATCCATTACAACCTCAACGGTATCTCCCTATGCTTTGTCGCAACAAAGAAAAAATGTGCTCAGACGTAAGTTACCTCTTTGGTATGATGTTAAATATGCCTATTCCGGTCTGCATAGCATAGTCTTTCCACCACCCGCTGACTTAAATCTATGGAATTATGAAACTATACCCAATATTGCTATGAATCGTTCGGCGGCAAAGTGTGAATTTTGTTTTGATCATTATGCCGAATTTGAATGCCAATTTTATAAACAGTTCCTTCTTAGCGATCGTAAACATAAAAAACGTGCCCGCAACGGTCGTTTTGTCGTTTGTGAATGTTGCCCCTACACCGAAGATGATCAGGAAGATGAATATGATGAAAATATATCATTGGCGCATATAGCAGCGGCTGAAACGGCCAAACGACAATTGCATTTGAATAATACATTTCCACGTAAATTGGCTCGTACCCAGGCAGGTTGGTATGGTAAGGGTTATAAGAAAAATCGTCGCAGAAAATAGTTTTTTCTTAAAATTAAATCTAAAAATTAAGTGTAGTTGATAAGTTGTTTTTTAAATTTTTTTTATTTTTGTGTTCATTTTTTTTGTTGCTGTATGTATATAGTAAGATTGATAAGTGTATTCATTTTATTATGCCCTCCACCATATATGGAGAAGGGTGTAGATATATTAGTTTGTCATTAGTTATAAGATCCCATAAAGTACATATGTACATATATATTTTCTTGATTCTTATAAAATTTTAAGCTGATTTTTAGAGATGTCTGTTTGTTTGTCCGTCCGTCCGTCTGTCTGCTGAAATGGTGATCGCGTGGCGCAAAGCAAGCGTGGTCTCATTTTATCTAGATTAATGGACATTGTTCCATAAAAGGTACCTCTAAATTTAGTGCTTTTTGGTACAATTTTATATAAGCGAATAGCAAATAAAATAATTTCTCACTTAGAAGTAAAAAAAAATATTTTTTATATTTCTATATTTTTCACCACTAAAAATAAGATAAATATGTGTAGAGTTTAGCAAACATGTTTCACACCACCTTTTGTTTTAAATCACTGTATCTGAGAGTACTCCCAAGATTAAATAAAAAAGGACACAAATCAAATATGTTACAATATTATTTTACCGAAATTATAGATTAAACCAGGGTTCAGAAGAATTCAAATAAAGGGTACGTTCGTAAATGCAGTAGTTGCGCATCACTGGAGCATATTAAAAGTAAAACGTTCAAAAAAGCATCATTTGGTAGCACTGATTTGCGTCAAACGTTTTTTTATGCAAAAAATTGACAGTGCTGCCGCAAATTTTTGCAACTACGGCATGATTAAAGTTTCTGATGCAATAGTGCGAAACCAGTTTTCTTTTTCGTTTAAATTGATTTTTAATAATAAAAAGTCGTTTCATCTTTCTTTTAATTCTTTTTTACTATAAGTTATTAAAAAGTTGTCAAGATTTTCAATAATATTAATTTTTTATTTAAGGAAACTGCCTTCTTTTTCGTTTTAATTGATTTTTAATAATCATAAGTCGTTTCATCTTTCCTTTAATTCTTTTTTTGTTATAAGTTAACTAAAAGCGGCCATTTTTACCATCAAGGTTTTCAATAATATTGTGAACATGTTTTTCATCAAACGTTTTAAAAAGCAAATATTGTGCAGTTGTTGGGCAATATGAAAGCATCTGCAACAGCTGATCACGCATCAGCAACAAAACCTGGCATAACTGCCGCAGTGATGCACAAATTTACTGCATTTACGAACTTTTATGATTTATCATGAATGAAAATTGCACATTCGAAAAGCAATAGCTAAGAATTTTTTGTTTAAATTTTAAAATGTACATAAATGCTTACATTTGTTTTTTATTTTAGGTACATAAATATGTGTGAATAGTGAGAAGTAAAAAAATTCCAATGGTATGGTTGCTTTTATCATATGCATATCATATCATATGCAGCAAAAATAAATGGAAGTGATTCTTAATGAATCAATTTTTCATTGATTCCAAAGTATCATTTCAAAATGTTGTTTTGAATGACATTTAGCTGTTTTCAAAGCTATGACTGTTAACTTATTTAAAAAAAAAAAACAATCAAAGTTAAACGTTAACCACAGATATTTTCATATCAATTTGATGATTAACTAATCTTTGGTTATTTTAAAACAAGTTATCAGGTTTAAGTGATTTGTATCAAATAAAAGAAATTTTATAAATAAGGCTCTAAATATCCCGTTATAATCAGCAGTTAAACTTTATATGGGAAACAACAACAAATGTGTCAATCAAATTTACTGGTATAGTTAACGGAACATTGGGAAAATAATTACTGAATGTCCGTTTAAATTTAAATTTTTTTTGGGAAGAACAAAAGATCTCATTTTTCACTAAACCATAGGAACTGCTTTAGATGCAATGAAAAGAAATCATAAAAGAAGACTTTCACCCTATGACACCCATATGTAAAAATCATTAGTTCTGATCCAAATTTTCACAACACCGGAATCAAAATCACTGCTTATTTTTCTCTTCTTTTGCCACTTTTTTTTTTTGATGGGATATCTTCGTGCTCGTATGTGACAAGATCCCTTTATATAATTTTTTTATATTCATGTGCGTGTTGTTTGTTTTATTTATTCTATACAATGAAAATTAAAAAAAAAAAAAACAATTGAAGCAGAACCGCGAATACAACGTTATTCGACAAAATTGAAATTGTTGAGAAGTCGAAAAAAACGTTTTAGAACTTGAGGTGTATCCCACTGACTGACTAACAAAATCCTACATAATTTTGCCTAATTTCATTTTTATGTCATAAAAGAGAGTTATTCTAACTGTAATCTGGAAAAAAACAGGTTTTGTAAAAATTGTCGCTTAAAACGTTATTCGCGGCTCCGCTTCAATTGTTTTTCACAATTCGTGTCGCGAAAATGTTCATTTTAAAAAATAGCGAATATCTCGGAAACTAAGAGAGGTTGTGCAAAGCTCCACAAAGGTTACCATTTGATAGAATAAATAGATTCGGTAGGTATGCGAAGGGTTCCATTGAATTTTGACAAGACAGCCACAGGGTGACTATTTTTTAAATCAATTTATATGATAATATAAATTCACACACGCCGATAATAAAGATTTCGTTTCTTGTTCCATTTCGTTCGTATAAAATTGGGGTACCCTGTGACTGTTTTATAAAAATACATTCCTCGGTATGTCTTCCGGACCTAGTATATTTTTTTTTTGTTATTGCAGTATATTAATACACTGCTAGAGAAAACATTTTATCCGTTTTGCTCTATCTCGCTTAGTTTTCGAAATAGCGGACATTTAAAAAAACAATACCATTCTCGTGTGTTTTGAAAAGAACAAAAAATGTGCGGCTTAAATATTAGTCTGGTGTGTTGTAGCTCAATGCGAATAAAAATAAACTTTGTGAAAAATTTTACAAAAATGTTACATCTCAAAAATTTCCATGTGTATGAAAACAAATCTTGCTTATTTTCTCATTTTTGTATGAAAATTAAAAACAATTCAAATCATATCATACATGAACGAATAAAGCAAACTATATTTTGTATCTTCACACACGAATAGAAGAAAACAAAACTAAAATTATTTTTTTTTTCATGTGTATGAGTGATAATTGACAGAATTTTTTGTAAAATGCAACCTTGTTCTGCTTTTTATATGGTGAGTCACAGACAATTAAATAAACATAAATCTAAAAAGGATAATAATGCGCTTTATTCATGTTATTTTTTTTATCTAATAAGAAAATTCACAAAATTTATATGTGTCCACAGCTCTAAAAATTTTCCAATAAAAATGCAAACGACTTTATCATATATTAAGTCACCCTGTTTAAAGTAGGGTGACCATGAATTTCTGGATACGAAAACTTCTCACATCAGATACAGAAACGAGGTGCTGCATTAAACTTTAAAGAATTTTGTGGACATGTGTAATGCATTATCTGTAATTTTTTTTTATTTAAAATGGGTAAACGTTTTTTTCATAACTCAGCAGAAATTTATATATTTAATTTAAAGACTATATATCTTGTTTTATACAATCGCTTGCATAGTTTGGAGACATAACCAACATGTTAAAAACCTTTTTTGTTTTGAAAACTTTGTGGGTAAAATTTCTTCGTAGATTAAATAAAAATGGACAAAAAGCATATATGTTATGTTAAATTTTATTAAAAATAATAATTCAATTTCCAAATATTTTGCTGACATATGTAATGCATTATCAGTGATTTTATAAATCATTGTTTTTTTTAGGACATTGGTGGAGGGTATTCAAAGATTCGGCACAGTCGAATTTAAGCCTTTTTTATTTGTTTAGTATTATGCCTGTTCCGGTACTTAATCTAAATAAAAACAACCTATAATTATTGATGTTTGGGGGTTTTTTTTGAACACTCGAGGTAACGTACTGGAACACTCTCTTTAAGTGTAAGTTGTCTTAATTTCTGGACAGTCAGATAATAAAACTAACTGTTGCCATTTGTAATTATTTGTATGTATTTGTTACTTTTAAACATTTAAGACCATTTTAAATAAGTTTTAAGTTTTAAATATAGTTTCCTTTTAAATATGATATAATAATATACATTAATTTTTTAAATATTCTTTTTAATTAAAAAATGTGTTTTTCTTATTATAGTAGACTTCATCTCACATTTATAATCGAATTTGTATTGCCTTTCACCAGTAAAGGTGGAACTGATATTTTATTCACCTACAAATTCCTTACAATCGGTTTTATCGCCGCTGGCAATGTAGAAGTTTTCCTATGAATTTTTTTAGCAATATGACTAAAAGCTTTCATTTTGGCGGCAATACTAATATACTTGCACGAATTTCCGATTATTTCCGATATTTTTAAAACATCTCGAATCAAGGACCTGTCATATTCCCCTTAAGTAATGGCTACAATCAAAAATTTTTGTTTTGTAAAATTGTTTATAAGGCGACCACTAAAAAAACCAAATTATCCATACAGGTGTGCGAAAACTTAAATTATACTCTTTGTCCCCTTTGACACGGATCAACTTTTGTTGCGCAACTCTTGGGTTTGTGGGAGAGAGGGGAAAGAAGAGTGTTAATTGTTTGTTCTCGGCAATTCGTTTTGTTTTTTAATTCTTCGTTTTTTTTTTCATTCGTTTTAAACCAAATGTAGACGAAAATTGTTGAAAAAAGTTTCTCTTTGAAAGAGAATTGACAAGAATTGCCGCTACAAAAGTTACTCTGTGTGAAACTTGACTTTGAATGCAAGTTAACTTTCAACGGGAATAATTATCAACATTGAAAGTTTAACACAACTTCTTCGCGTTACTTCCTAAAAGCCCCTTGTTGACATTTGTTCGATTGTACCGCAAATATTATGAACATAGCGTAGATTTGCTTTAAATACTTAACGCTTTTTTTTAAGAGAAGCAACACTCGGGGATAGAGAAGAGATGAAAGATGAAGCACTTCAAATATGATAACACTGTAATTCTTCATCTGATGAAGAATTAGCGGAATTGTTTTTTTTTCATAGCCCTGTTATGTTATTTTACTTCGGTGGGGTTAAGTGCTATGGGAACTCCGAAGGAGGACGTCGTGATATGTATGGAGATGAAAATTCATACAGGTTGGTTGAAAAGTTCCTGCGCTCACCAAGAGATGGCACTGCTAGCTCCAAACTTTTTTTTTCTCAAGTTGGTATAACTGTCCCAAGAACACATGCAAAGTTGCAAGTCATTCTGTCAATTCTTTCTTTGTTTACAAGCCATTTGAAGTTGACGTGTCATTGATTTTTTTTAATATGGAAAAAATTGAATATCGTGCAGTCCTTAGATTTTTTGTTTTGAAGGGTTTAAAAGCAAAGGAAATTTATGAACAATTGTTAGAAGTGTATAAGGAGTCCCCACCTTCAAAACTCACCGTTGAATTTTGGGCTGGTGAATTTAAACGTGGTCGTACCAGCCTTTAAGACGATGCACGCGAAAGACGACCAAAAACTGCAACCACAGCAGAAATCATTGAGCAGGTACATAATATGGTTAGTGAAGATCCAAGTTTGACTAAGCGTGAAATTGCTAATGCCATAGCCATCTCAGACGAACGAGTACTCCATATTTTACATGAAGAATTACATATGAAAAAACTGTTTGGAAAGTTAGTGCCGCACACATTAACAATTCAACAAAAACTGGATCGAAAACAAATTTCTTAGCGTAATTTGGAGCGTTTTAAGCCGAATAAAACCGATTTCTTGCGTCGTTTTATAACTATGGATGAGACTTGGATCTACCACCATGATCCTAAATTGAAACAAGAACGTTTACAGTGGACTGAAGCTGGTTGTTCAGCTCCAAAGCAGGTGAAGTCACAACGATCAGCAAAGAAGGTTATGGCATCAGTTTTGTGCAAGGTTATGGCATCAGTTTTTTGCAATGGGAATTTTGTTGATTGATTATCTTCAGAAAGGTATAACAATCAACTCTGAATATTATTGCAGCCTTTTGACGATGGCTAAATTCAAAGAATTAAAGTACGAATTGCCTGAACATCCACCGTATTCACCAGATTTGGCTCCCAGTGACTATTATCTCTTCAGAAATCTCAAACAATTCCTTCGTGGAAAGCATTTTTCGTCGAATGAAGAGGTCATAGCAGCCGTAGACGGTTATTTTGCAGAGCTTCCGGAAAACCATTATAAGGATGGGATACAATTATTGGAAGATCATTGGAACAAGTGTATTGAGCTTCTAGGAGATTATATTGAATAAAAAAATATATTTCGTAACAAAAACAGTATTCTTTCATTTCGAGCGCAGGAACTTTTCAACCAACCTGTATATTACATATTACAACAGTCGAACGCGCTAACCATAACACCATAACGCCCACAAATTTTGATAGAAAAGATCGAAAGAGCATAAAACTTCATTATTTTTAATTTCTAAACAACTCAGCAAAAACCTGTTAGATTGGCAGAACTGTCAACTGAGAAGAAATTTAAATATATGTATGTGATTCTTTTGTGGTGCAAATTTTACGCCGAAACTGAAATAAATCCATGATTCTGTTCCTTTTGCCGTTCGACAGCGAAGTACTTCGACATCATCGTCATCGTTGCCTCCTACCTCCCAACGCTAACAACAACGGCAACATATCTGTTGGCATGTCATCTGAATCTAGTTTGAAAAATCCGGAGTTTTGGCGCTATATAGATAATATAACATGGCGGTTTTGGAAGCTATTTGGACAAATCCATTATCCGACTAAATTGCTGGGATTCCTTAGGTTCCCTGCCGTAATAATTCATATTTACAAATCATCCAGGAAAAAAATCTAGACCCAGTCCAGCTGTTACAATCGGGTACTATCGGTATTGCAATTTAAATGCAATGGTCTTCAGGGTAAGATAATCGTGATCACCAGATTTATGCAACATTATAAAATCGTGTTAGCAGCAAGAACGATAAAAGGTTCAGTACACTAATCGTGCCGGATTCAAAGGGATCGGTAAGTGAAACATTAAAAGATTGCCGTTAGATCGGGAGCTGCCAGGATTGAACTGTACAACTTTTTGATTCCGCCAGTGGTAATTTTTCCGGCGGATTAACAACCAGACAAAATATATATACTTATGAAAAACTTCAGATTTTATAAATATGATGAATTTGTTTCACAAAAGTCCAAATTTATGACAGGTTTCTTATTTATGAAATGATTAATATATATATGATGAAAAAGTTTCATAAATATGATGAGGCAGTTTCGAGTGAGCGGGATTTAGAAGTTGAAACAAAATTTCGAATAAGTTCAGAACTATTTATCAGGTAAGAACGAAAGCTATACCCTCGTTGAAATACCTTTAAAAATATTGTTACGATTTTATGTTTTAAATCATTGATTTATATCCTTTTGAGAAATCTAGTCATTTTATATTGCAAATAATAAACACCGCTGGAATTTTCTATAGCTACCCTTTATTTACACAAAAATCTTAAAACAAATACACAAGTGACTTTAGTGAAACTCTTATAAGTTGCATTTTAATAGAGTACACAATTTATTTAATTAATCATCAATGCTGCTTTTTCAGCATTTTATTATCAACTAACTGCCATGTCACTTGGAGCCCTTATTTACATGTGTGGTGAGAATAACTAGAGTGTGGCAGCATTGTACGGAAATTGTATACCGGAAACGACGAGTGTTCTAGAGTGTGGCAGTTGTATACCGGAAACGACGAGAGTGTTCTAGCTAGGCGCTAACACTAAATTTTGGCTTCAAATTTATATGGAAGTGTCATAAGTAGTGTTTCCAATTCGGTTAATCGATTAACCGATTCCTCGATTAATCGCCTCTATTTCGGTTAATGTCGAAACAAATAATTTAAAACTCAAATAATTATTCGTCACGAATAATCGATTAAATTTTATAAATGAATTATTCTGTTATTCTCCTTAAAACTTCTTAATTTTCTTAACTTTGGCTAGAAAATCGTAAAAAAAAACATCAACTAAATTAATTCCAAATCGACTGAATCTAAGCAAGCGCTACATAGCCTTTAGGACAATTTTTATTATTGTTTCAATTGCTTTAAAAAATAAATTTTAAATCATATAAAATTATATTTTCATGTATTTCGAGCTGACAAAAGATCTCATCAGCACTAACATGGAATTTTGTTTCTAATTTGATTTATCAACAAATTTTGATGAAGGAACAAAATTTTTAGAATAATGTTGTTTAGTCAAAAATATTTAAGATTTCGCGTTTTTGAATTCTTAATTGCACAAACAGAAAAATCGGTGGGGACTTGTCAGGGATTTGCGTGATTTTTATATGTTCTCTGATAACCTCTTTAACTAAAGCTTAAAACAGATCGTGAAAGAGTTAGGGAACGGTGGCAGTTCTATCAAACTTTGTGAATTTCGCAAAAACTATTTTTTTGATGGCAGCTCTTTAGGTATTATTTTTTATTCTAGACAGTGTCATATTAAGGAAAAAGAAACCAACTTTATCAACTTCTATACTGCGTTTTTAAGGGTTTACTTCCACTGAACACGTCTGACATTTTCTTTTTAAAGAGTCGTCAGATTCCTCTGCAAAAACCAAACACTTTTGAAACAAATGCAATATACTTAACTTGATATTTCAGCAAAAAGCAGCTCTTTGTGTTCTTATTGATGAAAGAAATACATTTATTTTGCATTAAACGATTAATTGCCAATTTTTCCGTTTAATCGACCCGAATAACCGATTAATCAATTTTCTTTATTTTTCGAATACCGGCAGGGTCGAATAATTGGAAACACTAGTCATAAGCCAACTTTGATAGCTTGCCACATAAACGCAGCTAGTAAAGGGTGGTTAAATTTTAAGGGCCGATGTTGAATGTGAACCACACCTTAACGTCAAGTTTTTTTCTGCATTTCATTTGACATTTCTAAATTTAAGACTAACTCATTTTGAACTATGTAAAGATACACAATCGAGCAACGCGTTAAAGTTATTTAGGCTTTTTATGAAAATGGGCGTTCAAATCAAAATGCATTTCGTGCACTTCGTGATTTTTTTGGTCAGCATAATCGAGCAAATGTGCACAATCGGGATAATTGTAAGCAAATTTCAGCAAACCAGGTCTGTGAAAACACTTGTGCATGCTCGTTGTGCGGAAAACATTGCTGTTGTTCGCGATAGTGTGTCATGAGGTCGGCTAAGCATTTACCGTGAATTGTGTTCGCAATCGCGAGATGATAACGAACTTATTGTGGCCAGGAATTGAGGATATGACCCTGGACGATATGTGGTTTCAACAGGACGGTACCACTTGCCACACAGCTAACGAAACAATGTCTCTTTTGCGCGACAAATTTAATGGCCGTGTTATCTCACGTGGTGGCGATGTCAATTGGCCGCCAAGATCATGTGATTTGACACCGTTGGACTTATTTCTTTGATGTTATTTGAAATACAAGTTAAGTTAAGATTTAATCTAGCCTACTCTAAAGTTTTTTTGTAATATAATATTGTGCAAAATATTTATTGTAGAAATAAATAATTTAAAATAAAAAAAGAATATTTTCCCATATAAAATTAAACACAGTTTTATTTTCTTTATTTTTTTTTATTAAACTCGAAACATTTTATTTTTTAATTTATGACTTATTTTTAAATGAAATTTCTTTTTACGATTTTATCAATTAATATGGAACAAATTATTTTCTTTTAAAAAGTAGGCAGATGATAATCGTTTTACGTTAATTTCTTTTTTTTATTATGATTTATTTTTTTTTTTAGCAAATGGTAACAAAGTTTTAGTGATATAAAAGTAAAAGATTTTTAATTAAACAGCTCTATATGTTTAATATTAACGCATATTTACCCGCGAGAGAAAACTGCTGGAGATAGAGCAAAAGCTCTCCTAATCATTGACAATAGAGCTATTAACAGGTGTTTTTTGTTCTATTTTTAGCAGATTTCTGCCGAGTGTAAATGTGGTTTAATAAAAATTTAAATAGTTTTGAAAATCTTCTGGAGATATTTTATTGATCCAAGTCAGGATTTTAATAACACGTGATGGTAACCTCTAGCAATATCGATACTAGCACTTGCGTGTTTTGAGCAAATCATGTTGTTTAGGCATGTAAACTTAGCCTAACACTGTAGAAGCATTGGGTGTACTAAGTTGAGTTGTTGAAATTTAACTTTAAAAAAAATTGAAACAATTCATGATAGTCCTATTATGAATTGTTTCAATAAACCATAAAAATCTGTTTTTAATACGACGACACAAATATACAATATTTAGTACACCTTGTGAATTCCTTTACTACAATTTAAGCGTTTTTACTGTACTATTTTTAAGACTTTTTAAATACAATTACCCATGTTAATGGAGTATTCCAGCAAAACCTTTTAATACCCAGTTTTGTAAGAAGAAATAAAGGTATGTAACATTACACTCAAAAGCTTTGACAGTTACTGCATGACAGTTGTTTGTAGTCCTTGTTTTTTTACTGTAATTACGATTGTTTTTCCATGGAAAAATACAAATACTGTTATCACAATTATTTAAACAAAACAAATATACAGTTTTTTGTAAAATTTGTTAAAGCAGTTATTTTTAAATATATAATAAACAACTACCAAAAACAGTAATTTGCAGTTAATTTTTGTTAGTTATTTAAAACATAAAAAAAATTTGATTGAGTTTTTTTTTTAAATTCTTTTTAAGTTCATATTCCTTCCTTATTATTATTGTATTTCCAATGCATAAAAATG
This sequence comes from Eustalomyia histrio, assembly GCA_949748255.1. Lineage (NCBI taxonomy): Eukaryota > Metazoa > Arthropoda > Insecta > Diptera > Anthomyiidae > Eustalomyia > Eustalomyia histrio. Next base: position 225,578,379 of record OX456523.1, read on the forward strand.
CAGTACCGTTTGAATTTATTACTTTTAATTTTAAGTAGGATGAAGTAATTATGCACTTTTTTGGTAATTGAAAAAAACTTATTGTTTTTTTTTATTAAAGTATTAAAAAAATAAATATAACGGTAGTCTTGAACAACTTTTGTCAATTATTTCAAATTATTTGTTGTACATTTTTATTAGATTCTACCGACAAAGTTTTTTGAGTGTAATTGCATTGTAGAACCATTTATAAAATTATAACGAACTTTCATTTCGTTTAAAATGTAAATAATTCTAATCTTTTTCATAATATTGATCGTGTACACTGGATATTTTACATCCAGACCTTTAAAAGCATAATTTCTTAAATCAATTTTAAAATCTGATTTGAATTTTGACCAATTAATTCGCGAATTAATTTTTCTGATTGAATAATTTACTACCATAATTCAATCTTTATCTTATTAAAACAATCAAGTTGATTTAAATAATTCTTTTTATAAATCAAACGAAATAATTCAATTTGAATAATTCAAATTTAAATCAAAATTTATTTGATTCACGAATAAAAAAAAAATATTTTGTTTCTCGAATATATGATTCGCGAATTTAAAATATTTTTTTTTTTAAATCACGATTAATTTAATTTTAAACCCGAAGGGTTTCTTTTTTTTCGCACTATATAAATACTCTACAAGAGCAAATATTTTGTCCCTTTTGCCATTTTAAAAAATGGGCATTTCATAAAATGACCAATATCTTGCAAAAGCTCAACAAAAGTTACCTTCGATAGAATAGATTCGGTAGATCTCTTAAGAGTTGCCTGGAATTTTTATAAAACAGCCACAGGGTGACTATTTGTTTTATCAATTTATATGATAATATAAATTAACACGTTTCCCGTACCATTTTTTTCGTATACAAATAGGTTACCCTGTGGCTGTTTTATAAAAATAAATACCTCGGAATGTCTTCCGGACCTGGCCTATTTTTATTATAGCAGTATATTATTACTCTACTATCACATTTAGTTTTCGAGATACCGGTCATTTTAAAAATACCATCTTACAAAATGCCGAATATCTAGAAAACTAAGCAAGATTTAATAATTAAAAAAAGAATTATTTTTGAAATGAATTGAATCAAAAAAGATTAAAATTAAATTGATTATTCAACTATGAATCTGATTTAATAGATTGATTTATAAAATAAATCGCTGATTTACAAAAAGAATTTTTTTTTGGCGAATTAATTCAATAAAGATTTATCTTTTTCAAGGTCTGTTTACATCCATGACAATAATTTAGCGATTTTTTGCTTTCAAAATCGTTACAATAATACAGCGTATTTTCCATTCTTTATAGTACACAAAAGAGGAACAAAAACCAGTGTTGCATTCAAGTTATAGTAAAAATACATAGCTGTACGATAAAGTACGCATATTTTTATGAGATTAAAAAAGAAAATTTTTGATTTTGTATATAATCTCATAACAATGCAGACTTAACAATGTAAATAGGCTTAACCTGACTAATTTTTCGAGTTATATGTATAATTACAATCCTAAAAGTATTTAAAATTCATATAGAGCTGTTTATAATTCTATATGTTATTATTTTTATAAAATTTAAATGCCAAATATTTGATAACATAAAAAATATATAAAATTTAATAAACAGATTTTTTTTGTTGTTTCTTTAGATTACTTTTTAATTTGAAATATAAATAAAATAAAAATTATATATATTTATATTTAAACCAATAATAATTTATATTTAAATTAAAACAAAAAGATATTTTAATATTTTGTATGTATAAAAAAGAAGCAACCAAAAGTTGAAAATGGAAAAAAAGAATATTGAGAAAATTTAAAAAACTATATATAATACACATAGTAATACATAAACAGTTAAAATTTATACATATATTTTAAAGAAAAAAAATCTGAAAGCACACATTTAAAATTAAAAATAAACAATTTTCTTAAAAAATAAAACATGGATTTTTAGACAAAATGAGAGAGAGAGAGAGAGAGAAAACTTGCTACTTAAATTATGAACAATTATAAAAGTTAAAATTTTAGAATTTCTTTAGTTTTTTTTTTTAGTTTTTATGAGATAAAGGGAGGAATACAGAGTTTCAGCACTTAGGAAATATGTTAAAATTATAACGAAATAAATGAAAGGGAACAATACCGAATTGGAATTAATTTAAATGAAGGAATAATTTCAAATTTTACACCATTTTACGAACATTTTTAAATTTATGGTTTTAAAATTTATACATTTGAATTTAAAATTAAATTGTTATTAAAAAGAAAATATCACTGCAAGTCCAAGAAATATTTTTAAAATTTATAAAATATTAATTTAAATTAAAGAGTTCCTTTTACAATTTAATGAAATTTTATTTGAATTTTAAAAAGTTTTAACTAAAATAAAAATATCTAAAAAAAAATGTATCGAAAATTAAAAAGAAAAAAATACATTAAAAAAAAATAAAAATTATTTAAAAAAAAAATGTTTAAAATTCAAACAGCATCCATTAAAATTTAAAAATTTTCAATTGCAATTCAAATGTACAAAAATTTTTATTTTAAATGAAATACCTAAAACTTAAAATGCAATATTCTTATTTAACATGATCTTTTGTTTTTTTTTTAATTTCAAAATATTTTTTTTTCGATTTAAATATATTTTTTTTATAAAAAATGTTATAGTTTTATTTTAAAATATTATATTTTTATTTAAAATGCAAATTTTTGATTTTCAAGTAAAATATTTTAACTATTTGTTGATATTAAAAACAAAATAGTATTTTCTAAATTTTTATTGACATTTTTTTGAATTTCAATTACATTTTCAAATATCAACTAATATTAAAAAATAATAAATTAAAGATTTTAAAACTATTTAAAAAAAAAAATAATCGAAAAATGGTGTTTAATGTTTTGTAACTATCTTAGAGCTTTTAAGCTGATTTTTTTTTTAATTTTTCATGATTTGAAAATTTTTCAATATAAATATTTTTATTTAAGGCTTAAATCTTTTTTGTATAGTTTTTTCTTTAGCATTAATATCGAAATTTTCTACTCACTTCTTCCTTCCCTGTATTTAATATTTCTATTGCTATTATGTGGTATTGAGGGTTTAGCAAATAAAAAATAAAAATTCCGAGCATTCTTAAAAAAAAGATTCTCTTTTTTCTGTATATATATAAAAAAAACAATACGAGTTCCAAACTTAAGCCATGTATATAAATGTATTGATATCATCATCATCGCGTCGCATATACTTGTGTTCGATAAGCCATTCCAATTGCTCTTTAATCATTTTCTTCGATGGCAAGAACATATTTTTTAAAATATCAATTAATTCGGCCTGCATGTGAATAAAAAATTTATATATTTGTTCAATAAAACTTAAAATTTATTTAAAGCTAAGATTCCAAAATATGTATAAAAATCTGCCCACAGAATCAGATATCTTTTTTATAGCCCATTTACACTGCAGACATAATCTTGTTTACATCAGGTTATGGCCATAGTCTTTTAAATTTTGTGCGATTACTCGTACAAAATTAAATTGTATATTCTGGTTATCAAATAATCTTGCAACAAATTTACTCAGTAAAGTTAATCTAGTAAAAAGTGAATAAGCTGCTTAATAGAGGGGCCAATTCCGAATAAGGTTGCTTTGCGAAGTAATAAATAATTTATAATTTTCACGTCATGTTTTCATTTTGAGCGATTCCCATTCTCGTTATGAAAAAAATTTTATTATGATGACTATATTTCAATTTTATTTCATTTCACTCGTTCCGTGAGTTTTAAAGCAAAATTTTATTAAAAAAAAAACTTCAATTAATTCTTTTTTTCCATTTAAAATAAACATTAACAGCGATATTTATAAAAAAAATTTAAACAGAATTTCAAATCAATTTTAAGCAAAATTTGATAAAATACCTTTTTTAAAATACCTTTTTTAAACACTGTGTATGTAAATAAATGAATTTTAAAATTGGTTCGACCCTATTTGAAGCCTATTTTCATTGTAAACATTTTTGCAAAAAATTGGCATTTAATCAAAAGAATTTGTTTTTGTTTAATAAATAATAGACATTCTATTTTTTTTTTTTTTTGAAAAATTTGATATTTTTAATTGTATTTTGTTTATAATAGAAACTATTGTCGTAAATTTGGGCAATCGCCATACGAAAATTTACAAAAATAGGAGCGAGCCGTTTTCAATTCCAAATAAAGAATTTAAGCAGAAATAATATTTTTGATATTATTTATTGAAAGTACACTAGTGGTGTATTGTTTAATCAAAACAGAGAAAATAATACCGGTTATTTGAATACTTTTTTATCTACAATAAAATCATTATCTATGTAACACTTTTACTGGGCATTTTGTTTTGACTCTATTTTCCGTTTTTTCGTGTGACTCGATTCGTGTGACTCGATTCGTGTGACATATAAAAAAATATAGTGTTGCCATTCTCAAGTTAAAAAAACACTAAATCGTTTATTACTTAAATACTGATTATGAATACTTAAAATGTTTTTTAAATACTTTGTATTTGAAACTTGAATTAAGATTTTTTATAAATACCGCTGTTAATATAAAGAAATATCTTTATATGCATTTATACTTCTGGAAGAGATACATAAGGTCAGTTTTTTCTTGTTTTTGTTTTTATGTTTAACATTTTCTTTGTAGTGTTGCAAACATGGACTTTTCGAATGCGATTTGGGCGTTTCTTATTTTTATAATAAAAATGTAATTATTGTTATTATAAATTCTCTAATTCTTTTGAAAATTAAAAATTTTAATATTAAATTAAAAAAACTATAACATAATAATAATATAAAATATATAAAATGTTAAAAAATAATCAATTTAAAAAAAGTCTCTAAATAGTACAACACTCACATTTTTTCATGAACAAATTTTGACAGATAGTTTTCGCAAAAGTTAAATCAAGAATCGGATTCTTTGTGAAGAAGTGAAAATTTTTATCACTTCACATCTTTACACATTCAGAATCGGTCCCCAAACAAGTCAATTAAACCATATTTTAATCTATTTTTGTTGCGATAAAAAAAAACAAACATTAATTATATTTAGTTGCATAAATAAATGAAAAGGTTTTAAAAAATTGGAAAATGATGAACTAACTGTATTGAGCCAAAAGGAGACTATTTTAAGAATAAATTGCTTTTTCTCGAAAAATAATTTACTCAAAAATTTACTGACTTATCAAACCACCCTGGCATTAGATGATCTTGTTATATTGGGCTTGTTTTTTTCGAATTTTATATAAATATTCCATACAAATTTAAGTAGATATAGACTTGCTAAGTACTTATAAATACAGCTACTTAAAAATTAAGAATGTATAAAAATGCTGTCAAGTCTTAGAAATTGTTGGCGTTTCTCTTTAAAATGTAAACAAAAATATTGTCATAAAAATATTTAAAATTTTTGGTGTTTTTAATTTGATAAAATATTAAAAACTACAAAAGCTAATAGATGAATTATGTATTTGCAAGTTAAGGTAGAGCAGGGCAAATAATATAATTGCTCTATTTCGCGTTCCCGCGCAGTCCATATACGAAAACAGCCTTCGTACAAAGGCGGCCCCAAATGTTCAAATTGTATTTGTTTACAAAAAATAAATAAAAGTCAGGTTAGTAGGGATAGTCGTTTTTTTTTTAAAGTAGTTATAGATATATAATTCGAAAAAAACAAACCTATTATTTATCTCTTACACTAGCTGTGATTATACGGGTAGCAAAAAAATCTGTTGGATTACTCTGTACAACGATTTCAAACTTTTTCCAAAAACGAAATTTTTTGGCTTTATTCTTAAAATTTTTAAAAAACACCCCAAAAAAGGGGAAAGGGCGGGGACGAAATGTTCTACAAAAATGTTGGCCATAAAATTCTACTATGTATGTCAGAACACACCATAATCTAAAACTTAACACAAACACCAATCAAATTCAAGATTGCTCATCAGATTTCTAGTCAGATTTTGGGATGACCTATTATGTACGTGATCTCAATATCTGCCGTTATGAGGTGGAGTTAGAGGGTTAATATGTTCTACAAAAATATTAGCCATACTATTATCTACAAAGTTGCTAAACATACCCTACACCTCAGATTTAAAGAAAACATAGTTTTATATACCGATATGCTGCAAGAACAGGCCAGAGCTGGGAAACACACGTATATTTTTTTTTTGGTCTCCTTAACAAGAATCAATCGCCCGAACTCCGTAATTTTTTTTGCTGTTGAACTGTGTTATTGAATTTGTTTTTTTTATGGGTAATTTTATACAAGATTATTGTCATAATCATTAAAATACGTTCAAGACACAAAAACTTTTTGTTCTCGCTATAAGGAACACAGCTAACCCAATATCTTCTGGATATTGTCGACTTAAAATGGAATCTTAACAAAACAAAAAAAAAAAAATTTAAGTATAACTCACCTGTAAAGTGGCATTATTTAAACGTTTACGCATTTTCATAATTTTTATAATGGCCTCTTGCACACGTAATATACGTAACTGAACAATAGATTGATTGTCTTCTTGAATAGAACGCTCAGTACTTAATTGTAAGCGACCAATAAGATTTAGCTAAAACAAACAAAAAAACAAGAATAATAATTAATTAAATATGAAACACGAAATGCAGTGAAATATATACACATTTATTTTGTACAGACCTTTCCTCTACGTTGTGATTTATTATTCTTAACAACGGCAAATTCTTGATTTACATAAAATAAAGTATTCTCGGCAAAATCTTTTGGAGTTGGACAATTTGGTTCCATTGTTAAAATTTGTTTTTTCAATTTAGGAAATTGTACTAATGACCACAAAGTACGACGCAACTCGGGATCTAATAAAAAAAAAGAATACAAATATAAATACACTGAAAAAAACTCCATACGCAAAATATATACAAAACTTTTTGTACACAAAAATCTTTTTTAAAATATACAATGCTGAATACTTGACAGTTATTCAAATTTTTCGTGTCAATTCTGCAAAAAATTACAAAACATAACATACAAAATCATGAGTTTTTTTTTTGCTTCTTTCAATTTTATGTATTAAATTCAATAATAAATATTCTTTTAATAGAAAAAACTTTTTAGAAAAATAATTTAAAAAATTACTTTACAAAGGTGATTTTTCACAAAATGAGGAATTAAAGATAATTACTTTTTCTGCACTTAAAATTAAAATTTTTGGCACCAGATTTAAGAGGTCATTTTATATTCAAAAGTTTTTAATATTTTAAAGCTTTTTTAGTTTCAAAAAACAACAAAACAAAAATACGGAATGTTTTTGTTAGTTTCGTAAAATTAAATAAATTCTTACAAAAGAGAATTTCATAATATAAACGAAAGTTTCGGATTAAAAACTACGAAGATTTTTTTTCGTAAAAAGGCAAACGGATTTTTTCGTAAATGAGGATTAAAATATTATTTTAATATATTTCTCTTACCAGGTAGCTCGGTTGCTAATCTTAAATTTTCATATGATATTTTATCCAGTGGCCTTTGATTCCATGCAAATAGCACGGCCATTTGAAATGTTGTGACATCGAGATCGTAACGACCGAAATTATTAACAAATGTTATTGTGCCGTTACTCATATGATGATACCATTGGAGTTTACGGCCGGAATGTTTTTTCTTATAGAATTCTTCAACATCGGGTATATAGTCTTCCAATTCGAGTGGCAAACTAACCGAAACACGTTCAGAACAACGAGCCCATGCACCAGCATTTAGAATTTTAATATTAATTGCATCATGACGACCAGTGGAATTGCGAAATTGAGTATTTAAATCTTCACTGACCTAAAGAAATTTTAATTAAGATTATTTTTATTAGAGCTAAAGAGAAAACTGAAAATATGTTTAGTACTTACTTTAATGTCTTGGAACATACGAGCTAAACGATTAACATAGTCGGCTGGCATACCAACTTCACGAAGCCATTCAACAATATCTTCTTCCTTTTCACTATCAGCACTAGTACCTAAAATAAGTCTACAAAAAAAGGAATAATATTTAAGAACTATAGAAAAGATTTCACGGAAATTTTCTTAGTCCTTAGATTTTTCTCTAAAAAAAATTTCTTAATTAAAAACTTTCTAAAGACCTTTTCCTAGATAATTTTTCCTTAGATTCTGAGATATTTTTATCATAGAATTACTATAAGATTCTAAGGAACTTTTCCTATATAAATTAACAAATATATATTTTTTCCAAATGTCTCTGATTCTGAGATAGAGAAATTCCTCGATTCTAAGACTTTTTCCTTATTGAAGTTCCCTCAAATTTTAAAATATTTGCCTATAGGCAAATTTTTCAAGTTCTGTGTAATTTTTTCTATCAAAAAACCTTTAGATAATAGGCTTTTTACACTGAACAACATCTCTTTGAAACGCATGGAAGATGTTGAAAATGTGAAACAAGTGTTTACATTGGCAACATCTTTCATCTGCCATTTACTCAGCTGTCAATAAAATAAAAGAAAAAGACGCATATTTTCTGTTAAAATAAAAAATGGATTTAGAGAAAGCATTAATCATTGGAGTAATTGTTGTTGCTTTGCAAGAACAAGCCCCAATTTTATTGCAGAACATTGAAATATTAAAGGTCATTCTGGAATAAGATCATGAAAAAAAATTTTTGGTAGACATAAGAATGAAATTCTTACATGTGCCGCTCATTTTTGTTGAATAATTTTTTTTTCTATTTTCTGCAATGTAGGTTTGCTAGTGATGGCACAAAGAAAATCGATTTTTCTTCTCATTTTTTTAGTGATGACACTTAAAATAACGAAAGATGTAAGATGGAACAAAATGAGAAAAGATCATCTTTTGTAGATGTAGAATTTTTGGCCTGTATAATTCTTATGGGAAGATGTTTACATCTTTGCAAATTTATGAATGATGTAGCTCAGTGGAAAAAGGCCATAAGAGAAATTTTTATATAGACGAACTTACAGATTCTTAGTATTTTCTATAGAAGTCTACAGATTCTAAGCTAATTTTTCTGTGTTAAAATTTTTAGATTATGGAAAAATTTTAACTAGATTCTAAGTAAATTTTTCTGTAGAAAGATCCTTAGATTTTGAGTCAAAATTTGTGTAGAAAATCCACAGATTATGAATAAATTCTTCTATTAACAAATTCCCAGATTAATAAATTTTTATATAAAAAATCCTAGGATTCACGTAAAACATTGAATTCTTTGTATACAATTAAAATCTTTAATCCGTTCTTACCTTCTTGTTAAATGTACTTTATGATAACGCATAAAAACATCCTTATTATTGACATATTTCAAAACTAATAAAACATCCCTTAAACGTGCATCTATCTGTTCACTGGTCAAACGTTTACTCAATGGCGTACGTCTTAACAGCATGTCACAATAGTTGGCCAATAATTCAGGACATTTACTCTCGGGTGCCGTATATTTGATACCACGATTTTGTATACCCGTAGGTAATTCCAGCTTAAATACACTAGTGTCATTAACCACCGTTTTAAATGCTTTATCACGAGCTGTAAGAAATCGCGGATCATCATTAAAAGCATTTTTGACTAAAGTACTAAATTTTGTAAATAGTTCCAATAAACGTTCAACATATTTCTCTGAATCTTGGGTAATGATTTCCGAAGCTGATAGCATATCGGCCAGACCAGCAGAAACAATATGATTTTCTAAATCACGTAGCATGGGTTCAACACCGTTGGGTACACGGTCCAATAAACGAAACATTAGATTTAAACGATCAGTTTCATATTCTTTAATTAGTGGAGCACACTCGGCTATAATGGTGTTCATATGATCGCCGACCAAGACTTTAACACATGTTTGGGCCAATACCGCATAGCTGCTGGGTTCTAAATAACGTTTTGCTCGTGATTCTTCTTCCTTTAACTTTGAATCGGCATATTTCATAAAGGCCAATACACCATTAGCCTGTTGTTGTTCTGTGGCCTTGAGGCAATAAAATGAAGCTGTAGTCTTTAAATAGGCAGCCTCAAAATTTTCACGATAGATCTGTAATTTATCTTCTGGATTTGAACAGAGATTTACGTAACTTTCCCTTACACCAATAACCAATTGAGCATCATAGGCATCACCATTACGTTCGGCATGAACAATTTTCATCGCAGACTCTTGTAGACGATCTTTGATATCTTTGAAAATATGTTCATTCCAAGAATCCAACATTAATTTCCGAACAATGCTATCTTCGGTGGGATTCTTTTTATTATTATTGTTGCTGTTGTTATTATTATTATTAGCCGATGAAGATCCAGCGGCAGCAGCTGCTGCAGCCGATGATGTTGAGGCAGCTGCTGCTGAGGAACTTGAGGCGGAAGTTGAAGAACAGCTGGAGGAGGAGGAGGGTTGTTTTAATTGAAACCAATGTTCCAACTGACGAAAAGGCAAAGGCAGGTAACTGGACTGTGTAAAAAATTTACGCCATTCGATAATGTAGGTGGTAAGTAAGGCATGCTCTCCCCGTTGCGATTGTACCTTACGTTGGGCATGTGCTATAAATTCGACCACATCGTTGCGTAGACAATCGTAGATTTTAGCAGCACCCTTTTCATCCCACAAACAAACCAAATGGACACCATAAAATAATTCCTGCCATTCCACTTGTGATACGGTTTCCTGTTTTAATAGCTTCAATACGATAATACGCATCTCTGGCCATACTTCTTCAAAGGATCTGTGTCCTTTACCCTAATATGAAAAACAAAAAAAAAAAAAGACAAGAACCATATAATAAAAAAAACTTAATACATACAAAGTTTTCTTTAAAGCTTTTCTTTGTTTTAATTACTTACCTTTAACATGGTTCTTAATTATTTTAGCTCCTTCAATAATTATTATTCATTTGTTTCGTTTGAATTTTAATTAAATTTAGTTTTCTTTATGTACAAGCTGAAATTAAATTTTTACTTTTTTGCAAATCTCTTTTGTTTTAATTGTATTTGTTTAATATTTTGTTGTAGTTTATATATTTTTACTTCTTTTCTATTGTTTTTTTTCTTATAAATTTTAATGTTAAAATTCTAAAAAGTTTGCAGAAATATGAAAAGATTTTTTTCTTATTGCGAATATGAAAAAAAGTTCTACTTTTCGCCGCTATTTTTTTTCTTCTTTTCCATTCTATTTAGTTTTTGACATTTATTGTAGACATTACATATGATTTGATATGTGTCGCTTGAAAGTTTAATTATCTACATGGTGTAAAAAATGTAAGGTAAACAAAGTAAAATAGAGACGATAAGTTGTTTCTAAATATTTTAACCAACCGGTTTTTTCATCTATAAAACAACTGGATCCAAAGGAGCTGAGTGTCATATTAACAGTATATATAAATAATATAGCTTTCAGATGGCTCCCCAGCTTTCACATTTCTGGAGTACTTAAACGGGTTAAGGAATTTTTTGAAAACCGGGGTTTTAAACAGGTCAAGGGCTTGACAACAATAAACATGCTAGATAGAGTATTCAAAAACCGAAACCAAAACCGGTCAACCGGTTTCTTTATTTTTAAAAACCGATCGGTTTCGAATATTTTGTAAATTCGAAGAAAACCGAAACCCGGTCTTTTTTGTTCGGTTAACCGGTTTTTTTAATTACATCACCAACTGGGTTACTTGTTCTCTTTTATATTTTCCGAACACTTCTATAATCGTTTGGTTATGAAGATTTAGATGTAAGTCCGATATATTCCGATGAAGACTTAACTTTGGATATTGCAAATTCAAATAGTTTAATTTTGATCTAAATAACACAATAAACAGTATTCAAAATCCTAAAAAACAGACTGTACAAAATAATTCATCATTATATGATAATTTCATATATCTTGATAAATGCGACAAAAGAACTGAAAAGTTGGAAAATTTATATCATTGTCTTTTGACTCTTTGTCCAACATCTACTATTAGTAAAAGAGTATTTTCCACTTCTAGCTTTATCAAAAGCAAACAAAAAAATCGTCTTAAAAGAAACATTTAAATTGAATATTATTTCAAAAATATTATTTAAGAAGTGAAAAATAGATTTTCTTTTTACATATTTAAAATGTAATTTAAAAAAAATTATTTAATGAAAAACGTTTTAAACGTTAAAATTACTAACGTACCTAATTTTACCAATTTACAAACTTTATGACCTCTATTCATTTGATATGCATACAGTTTTATAATATTAATTTTTAAGATATTATATTAAAAAATATTAAACCAATAAATAAAATGTTAAAATGAAATACAATACAAAAAAATATTATAAAATATTTTTTCAAAGAATGTATTGTTTTATTTTTATTACATTATATATTAAATTTCTTTTTTTTGTTTAAATTTACAACAATTAACAAATTATATAAGCTTTTTATTCAAATTAAAAAAAACCGAAAAAAACCGGTTGACCGGTTTTTTCTGCAAAAACCGAAACCGGTTTTTTTTTAATTCGATTTTTCGAAGAAAACCGAAACCGGTTTTTCCAAAAGGCCGGTTTTTTAAATACTCTAATGCTAGACAAAAAAATAAATAAATAAATAAATAAAAATTACTTTCAAATATAAGGTCATATAAGTTTTACATGACATTTAAAAATGTCAGTTGAAGGAGATGCATGTATTTCATATAGTGGGAATAAAATTGAGATTTCTTTATTTCATTGATTGAAATGACCTTTTAGCGCAAGCCCATAAACGTTGTCTCAAACAAAGGCGGAATACGCATAAAAACTGTAAAACCCGTTCTAGAAAATACTGATCACAGTCACACAAACACAACAATTAATGGACCACTCTATAATATTAAATTATATGTTTTGACACTAAAACCAACTGAACACACCTTGTGATACTTCTGACATTTGAAAACGTCATTAGCATTTTTGCTTTCACCTTCTGTTTCTCTTCTTATTTTGTTTTCTTGAACTTCTTTGCATTGTTGGTATTTTTATAAGGTTTTATTTTGTGTGTGAATATTTTTTCTTTCCCATTGTTTCTTTCGTGTTGAAATTTTCTTAATTCAGATATTTATTTTTTTATTCTAAAAGCAAATTACGAAAACCTAAAAAAAAAAAATATTACAAAAGCCAATTGTTTTTATTAAAACGGTGGGAAATATTTAAACAATACAAAACTAAAATAATTTTGAATAGACAAAAAGTTGCAAGTAAATGTAAAATGACCATGGGTGAGATGCCAACACCATCACTTATCTTACCCGTAATATTGAGACCCATATTTGCACAGGTGAGTAGAAATACCAAAAAAGAAATATTATGAAAATGTAGAAAGATGAAAACAAGAAAAAAAGACAGGTGGTAAAAGTTAAAGTTTTGATTGAACATCATTTTATTTTTCCATCCATTTTAGTTGGAAAGACGTGATGTTGGAGCTGCTCAGTCATTACGTTCGGCCATATTGAAAACTGAACAAAATAATCCAGGATTTTGTTATGATCTCATAATGTCCATCATACGTAAAGCTGAGATAAATGTTAACCTGAATGAATCCGTCTTAAGATTGCAAGGCAATTTACCAGAATCTGATTGTAAGTGGGACAAGGATGGTTTAAATTGTATTATTATATTTACTTATAGATTGTTTTTTACATTTCCAGTAAATGAGTATCGTCTGACACGTACTGAAGAACCATTCCAAGAACTAAATCGCAAATCAGTGGCACTCAAAGTTATTTTAAGTCGTATTCCCGATGAAATTCAAGATCGTAAAACATTCTTGGAAACTATTAAGTAAGTTGCATATTTTACTATTTTTTTAATTAAATTTTTTTTTTTAGAATAACTTTTTTTTTAACTTCTTAAATTTTTTTTGCTTTTTATAAATAAAAATATTATTTATTTTTCAATATTTTTAATTATAAAACAACCAACCATAAGCTCAAAAATTTAACAAGTTAAAAATTAAAAAAGGTTAAATAAAAGTTAAAAATAATTAAAATATTTTTCTTTCAAATTCCTAAAATATCTGGAAACTTTTCTACACAAAATAGCCTTGTCAAAGTCGAAAAGAAATCTATAAACATTTTAAAATAAAAGTATTAGTCTATATTTTTAACTTTTTGTTCCACAAAAGTTTAAAAATAAGAACTACCACCGTGATTAGCAATTACTATACGCACGTGACTCGGGCATGAGCATGAGAAAGATCATAGATTTGTAAATTTTTTTTACTGTTTTCGTGAAAATTAAGTGATCGTAAGATTTTATAAAACACACGAGAGCGTGTAGTGCGTCATTAAATTTTTTTCAAAAATAACTTACGCTCCCATCTCTAGATTTAATATTTGTTTATGAAGGTTTTTCTGTAGAAAAAATCTCCAGAATCCCTAAAAGTCTCAAGGGAAAATCCCAATATTTTCCTAAAGTAAAAAGTGCTTACAGTCTTACTGGAATAAGACATAAGAATCTAGCAGTTTTTCCATAAAATAATTTATCAAAGTCTTATTGGTTTGATACAGGCAGCGAACATGTCTTAAAGTGCTTGTTTTTTTTTTCTAAAGAAAAACTATAAATAATTTGAACGTTTTCTAGAGCAAAATTATTTTGATTCTAACATTTTTTTTTTTAAAAATCCATGAAGGCCATGAAGGCTTTGTATTAATATAAATAAATAAATGAATAAATAAAAATAAATAAAAAAATAAATAAATAAATAAATAAATAAATAAATAAATGAATAAATAAAAATAAATAAAAAAATAAAATCCTTCAGAATAAGAGGTTTTATGCTATATAATCTGAGAATGCCTCAGAATCTAGTGTAAAGGAAAATTTTTTCAGAATAAGAAAATTTTTATAGAAAAAATGAGGTCTTCCCATTGGAAATTTTACTCTTAGGAAAAACAGTATACTGTATTATATTTTTTGTTTTATACATAACAAGTAAAAAAACTTAAATTCTCAAATATGCACGATCCATTAAAGACCCCCTTTGGGGCCCCGAAAAAATGTACTTAAAAAAAATTAAATATATGACCCCTTCTGGAGCTGGGGCCTGTGAGGCCCCGGCTCTCGTTGTGTGGGTACTCAAATGAATGAAAATTTCCTCAGGATCTCAAAAAATATTTTTTCTAACTTCGGGCCACAGGCCCTCACCCCAAAAAATAAAAATGTTTTAAAAAATCGCCCAATTTTAAAAATGGGGACGATTTTGGGCATTTTTTTTGGAAAATTTTTAATATTTTTGGGAAATCAGCCTCTTCTTTAATTTTTTTGTATATGGGCCCAGGAGTTATTGAATGGATGAAAAGGCGATTTTTCCTAAAAGCAACGCCCGACAAAGTGCATTTCAGCCAATAAATTTTAGTGTTTAAAAAATTTTTTGAGTTGAAAATAAAATATTATTCAATTCTAAACAAAAGAAAATATTTTACTTGCTCAGTCGCTTTTATGAAATTGTACTAAAATACACTCCATTCGTATTGAAAATTTAGAGGTACCTTCACATTTTCAACAGACAGACAGACAGGATCACGAATATTTATATACTTTGTGGGTTCTTAAACCTATATTTCGATATGTTACAAACGGAATGAAAAACTCACCGTATATGGTGGAGGGTATAAAAAGTACACTAAAGCTGATGATTCTGTATATGCAAAAGGTATTTAGAGGACAATATTTTTGAGATGTTGAATCTGGCGGTTTACTTACGGCAAATAAAAATAATTCAAATTTGATGAATTTTTCTAATTTGATATGCTTCTAATGGGAAATCTAGCAAGATATTTTTATATGAAAATAAAATGAAAATGTAATAGAAAAAGAAATCGAAAAAACTGTCTTACTTTTTCTGCAACCTTGGGGATCTAAAGAGTGAAATAGGAGAAATAAATTTGGACATACTTGGGCACTTTTATTTGCTGGGAAGCACGTGACGGAAACGTTAAAATTTCTGTATAAAATTTGAATTAAAATAATATGTTCGTCAAAAGAGAAAGTTTGGTATACAAATCACCTGTGTTTTTGCAAGATAACTTGTTAAAATCCAAAATAGCACAAATCTCACAAGAGGAAAAAAATATTTGAATTGGCGGCCATTATAATTCTTTATATAAAGTACACAAAAATTTTTTAAAATTAAAACAACAGCAAATTCAAAAAAGTAAATATATCCCTTTACTACCGATACCACACTAGCAAATGGTTTACGAGGGTGGGTCAATAAGTCCGTGACTTTTTGAATGAAACACAGTTTTTTTTTTGCAAAAAAAATTTATTTTTCAACGTAATCTCTTTTTAGTTCGATACACTTAGTCCAACGCTTTTCCAATTTTTGTATCCCTTCCAAAGAGGGCAGATCAATAAGTCCGTGCCTTTTCGAACTTTCCTCTTAGTAATATGAAATGCAACACTGCTTCCATCAAGTACCACCTTTTAATAGACTACTGTCAAATTTTGAGCAAGTAACGTCATTTACTTTGCGTTTAATAATTTTTTGCGAAAAAGCTTGATAAATACTATGGGGACTCTGCACCATCGATTTCAATGGTAAAAAATTGGTTTACTGACTTTCGTTGTGGCCTTACAAGCACGGAAGATGCCAAACGTTCTGGACGCCCAGTTAAGGTCTCTACACCCAAAACAATTGAAAAAATTCACGATATGGTGTTGGGCGATCGGAGATTGAATGTGTGATAAATTGTGGAAGACATATGCATCTCACATGGCTCAGTGGTTTCAATTTTGAACGATCACTTGAGTATGAGAAAGCTTTCCGCATTACTTTATAATGCGAAAGGTAACGAGCTATTATTAAAAGGAAATGAATTAGTGTCTCAAACCCACTACCAAACTTTTTTTGGGGTAGCTAATGATTAATATGCAAAAAATATGATCTTTCATCCGCACTTTAAAGATTAAACTGAATTTTTTTACATTAGGTGTGTTCGACGTACGTTACCGCGGGTGCCCGCGGGAACCCAATCTTACCAGAAAGCGTTTCTTGTAACAAAAATTGGGTAAATGAGAGCGTTCATGAGAGAGTAATTGTGTTTCTCTTTTTACCAGAACTTACCCGTACTTTTTGTTTGGGTAAAATGGTAAAATTGTCAAATCATCAGCTGCTGCTAATAAATTAACCGTTTTGCATTTTTGAAAAAAAAAAATTAAAGTTAAATGAAAGTTTACTATAAACAACTTTTTCTCTTTAATAATAATAATTACATTTGAAAATGTAAATAGATATTTGCCATTTGAAATATATTTATTAATTTAGCTGGTTTTTAATATGAATAAATTTGACGTTTATTTTTGGGTATGAAATGTGGTTTTGTGCGTTCGCAGTATTTTGGGCATTTTTATGGTTTTGTGAGAGAATTTTTTGCTTACTCTCATTTTACCAGACTTTAGCCAAAATTACCTCGTACAGACCTGTTATATTAAGTCTGATCCCGTACGTTACCGCGGGTTCCCAAACTTACCCAAAAGCGTTCTCGAAAATTGGGTAAATGAGAGCGTTTATGAGAGTGTATTAGTGTTTCTCTTTTTACCGAAAGTTATCCAAACTTTTTCTTTGGGTAAATTGGGTAAATTGTCAAAAGAACAGTTGATAAACAAAAACAGCTGTTTTATAATTGTAAAAAATAAAACTAAGGAACTTCAGCGATGCTAATTTAGCCCTTTTCGTGTTACAATAAGCGGTTTTTTACTTTCTAAAAACTGCAAATATTTCCTGTTTATAAAAAAGGGACAGATCGGCACCTTTTAATTTTTCTTACCGCTTTTTTGGAAAATTGTAACCCCCTCTTTTACATTGGCACGAAATCACGATATTTTTATATACACCACTTTGAAAAAACAATAAAAAAAGCTTATAAACATTTAATTATGAGAAAAATATATTTATTAGAAATAACTATGTGTGTTTTTTCAAAGAGGAAAATATCAAAATCTCGAAATTTCCTGCCACTGTAAACGGCGGGCAATTTTAATATATTTTTTTTTGAGTCTTATTTCAATTTTCGCATTTCTCCATTAGCGCGTTTTCACTTGTCGTGTTACACTTATTGCACCTAAAAATTTGGCATCACTGATGCATTTTGACATTTTTTTTGGGCTAGAAAAGTGGTTTTTTGCGTTCCCGTACTTTTGGGTAATTTTGTCATTTTATGAGGGTATTTTGTGCTTACTCTCATTTTACCGAACTTTACCCAGAAAGTAAGGGAACAGAGCTTTTTTTGTTCTGTCGTGATTGAGCCGCTATTATGCATGACATTTCTCTTGAATGAGAACTTTTAAAAATACAATAATTAATTATTGTCGCTATGAATGGCTTCAAGAAAGTGCGATTGACGGCAAGTGACGCTCATCTGGTCACTAATATGATATGGGACACGATAAAAATACATGCAAACATCTCCCATTTTGTCCTAAATAAAAGTTTGTTCAAAATACATGAAATGGTCGCTCATCTTGACCTAATTGAAGAAAAGTTTAGCTATTTTTCACCTAACTAGTCGTTAATATGGTTTAAAATACAAGGCTTTGTTGCTAAACTTGTCCTCAATAGTTATTTATACACCACAAATTCTAAAATATCTTGGAGGGCATCCTTGGTGACAATTTCGTGTCAAACTATCTGGCCAACTGGAATACAGATTAAATGAATTCTGGGAAGTTCCGGCATTTAACCAACAATTTTCGTAATAATCTTTTTTAATTTGACAAATTTTAAACTGAACAGTCTGATTTATTTTTCTTAAATGTATCGTTAACAGTTTTCTTTTATTTTTTTTTTCAATTTTATATTTATAACTACTTGTAAAGAACACGACTATCCCTACTTTCCTGACTTTTCTTTATTTTTTCTAAACAAATACAATTTGAAAATTTGGGGCCGCCTTTGTACGGAAGCTGTTTTCGTATAAGGACCTCGGGAACGAAAAATAGAAAAATTATACTGTTTGCACATAATTCATTTATTAGCTTTTGTTGTTTTTTTATATTTTATTAAAATAAAAATACAAAAATTTAAAACATTTTTATGACAAATATTTTTGTTTACATTTAAAAGAGAAAAGCCAATAATTTCTATGACTTGGCAGCATTTTTATGCATGCCTAATTTTTAAGTAGCTTTATCTATAACTATTAGAAAAGGTATATCAACTTAATTTTGTATGAAATATTTATATAAAACTCAAAAAAAAAACAAACCTTTTATGGATTATCAAAATTTGTTAAACAAATATAATGAACTAGTTTTTCTGGTGCCTGGAAGTTTGTCTTAACCGGGTTTTATTGTATATAAAATTTAAAGCATTATTAATTTAGTTGAAATATTTTAATATACTTTTTTTCCAGAGAAATTGCCAGCGCCATTAAAAAACTATTGGATGTTGTTAATGAAATTGGTAATTTTATACCCGGCGTAACTGGCAAACAAGCTGTTGAACAGCGTAAAAAGGAATTTGTGAAATATTCGAAAAAATTCAGTACAACACTAAAGGAATACTTTAAAGAAGGACAGTAAGTATTAACTTTATAAATATTAGTTTTATTTTGTTTACCATCTATTAAACAGTTTATGTATCGACTGGTCAGCAGTAATTATTTTTCCAGTAACATTTCCCAGGGACAATTGAAATGTTGTATAATTCACTTATGAGTTTTTTTACATGTATTTTTTTTTTTAGAGAACAGTAGCCATAAGGTCCATTCGTTTACTATTCTCAGTCAAGCCCAGTAATAATTACTCAGTAACAAACTTACAGAGAGTAAGACAAATTTACTCTCAAAATAAAAATTTTCTAAAAAAACTACGCCAACGGAAAATTTACAGGTTTTTTAAACAGCTGATTGTAAAACCAAATGGAAAAATAAATTATAACTGGTCGATATGGAAAAAAGATGATTCTTGTTGTAAAATATTAAGCAGGAACGTTTTAGAAGGTTTTCTTATCTTTTTTTATAACTCATTTTAAAATATTTGTTGCTTTGCATTTGTATACAACAACGTAGTTGTAAAACATTTGTATTTACATAAACTGATCATATGTTTTTCAATCATATGTTTTTTTTGCTGGGAAATTCTTGCTGACAAAAATTTGTCCAGTAAAAATTTGCAAACTTTCAACATAGAACAGTCACTTTGTTCTCTCTTTTTTCTTTATGTTAACTGAAAATGTAAAAATTTTTACAAATTCTTGAGTAAACGAACGGAACTATTATTATGCTTGTTATCTCATTTTATATGGTATATCTTGTTGCTATCTGTGTTTGCAATTTTCTATAAATAATGCATCGAATATATCAAAAACTCATTAGTTTAGTTATATTTTTTTATTAGTTTAGTCTTGTTTTTTTTTTATTAGTGTTTTAATTTTATCAATCAACCATTTCGTGTGAACTATTTAACTTGTTATCTTATCTTATCTATTTCAATTTTATTATGTTTTTGTTTTTTGTTAATAGAAAGTAGATACAACATACTACAATATGTTATACGTGGAGTTAAACGAATGTGTTTACTGTTTTATAAAATTTATCAAGACGTGTTCAGAAAATTAACATTCATTACAGTACCTAAGCAAAAATGTGTGCAAGTCATTCAAAATGAACAAGTTTTAAATTGGTTACAATGCAGCAATACTAACTGTTTTTCTGTTTCGAAATTTTGTACTTTTAAACAACTTGCAGATATAAGCTCCGTTCGATTACTCAATAATTTGTACAAATTTTTACTGGATGGCGTTCATTTGCACAAGTACTCAGTAAACAGAAAGAAAAATAAGGGAACAAAGTTACTGTTCTATGTTGAGAATTTGCAAATTTTTACTGGACAAGTTTTTGCCAGCAAGAATTTTCAAGTAGAAAAAACATATAATTGAAACATGTGATCAATTTTTGTAAATACAAATGTTTTACAACTACCTTGTTGTATGCAAATGCAAAGCAATAAATATTAGGTCTGTACGAGGTAATTTTGGGTAAAGTCTGGTAAAATGAGAGTAAGCAAAAAATTGTCTCACAAAACCATAAAAATGCCCAAAATACTGCGAACGCACAAAACCACATTTCATACCCAAAAATAAACGTCAAATTTAATTATACATATTTAAAAACAGATTAATTAATAAATATATTTGAAATAGCAAATATCTATTTACATTTTCAAATGTATTTTTCATTATTAAGAAGGAAAAGTTCTTTATAGTAAATTTTTATTCAACTTAAATTTTTTTCAAAATTGCAAAACAGCAAATTTATAAGCAACAGCTGATGATTTGACAATTTTACCATTTTACCCAAACAAAAAGTACGGGTAAGTTCTGGTAAAATGAGAAACACAATTATTCTCTCATGAACGCTCTCATCTATCCAATTTTTGTTACAAGAAACGCTTTCTGGTAAGATTGGGTTCCCGCGGTAACGTACGTCGAACACACCTATTGTAAAATTAATTATGCAGAAGATAGGAAAACCTTACAAAATGTTTCTACATAATTTTTTACAACAAGAATCCTCTTTTTCCATATCGAGCAGTTATAATTTATTTTTGCATTTGGTTTTACAATCATGACAGTTCTATGTTGAGAATTTGTAAATTTTTGCCAAGCAGAAAAAACATATGATTGAAAAACATGTGATAAATTTTTTGTAAATACAAATATAAATGTTTTACAACTACGCTGTTGAATGCAAATGCAAAGCAGCAAATATTAGTTTCGTTCGTTTACCTAATAATTTGCACAAATTTGTACAAATTTTTACTCGATGTTGTTCACACAAATACTCAGTAAACAGAAAGAAAAAAGAGAGAATAAAGTGACAGTTTGATGTTGAGAGTTCTTTTTCTTTCTGCAAATTTTTACTGGACAAATTATTGCCAGCAAGAATTTACAAGCAGAAAAAACATATGATTGAAAAAAAAATGTGTTTATACAAAAAAGATGTTTTACAACTGCGTTGTTTTATGCAAATGCAAAGCAACAAAAATAAGAAAACCTTCAAAATTGTTTCTGCTTAAGATTTTACAACAAGAATCCTTTTTTTCATATCATATTTTTGCATTTGGTTTTACAATCTGCTGTTTAACAAACTTGTAAATTATTGCAAATTTTCCGTTCGCGTACTTTTTTTTTTAGAAAATTATCATTTTGAGAGTAAATTGGTCTTACTCTCTGTAAGTGTGTTACTGAGTAAAGCTTGCTGGACTTGACTGAGAAAAGTAAACGAATGAACCTATTGTAAAATAAATTATGGAAAAGTTAAAAAAACCTTTTAAAATATTTCTGCTTATTATTTTGCAACAAGAATCGTCTTTTTTCATATCGTCCAGTTATAATTTATTTTTGAACTTGGTTTTACAATCAGCTGTTTAACAAACTTGTTAATTATAGCAAATTTTCCGTTCTCGTACTTTTTTTTTAGAAAATTTTCCTTTTGAGAGTAAATTTGTCTTACTCTCTGTAAGTTTGTAATTCTTACTGAACTTGACTGAGAAAAGTAAACGAACCGAAAAAAAAATGAACTAGTATTTCGAAAAATTTAATTGTTTAAAGGAAAAATTGAAATGAAAACGGCGCCAAAGACACATTTAACCAAAATTAAATAAAATTTTCCTGGAAATTAAGAAACAAATTTTACTTAAAATTTGGTAAAAATTTCTAAATTATAGAAAAATTTTACTATTAAGAACTAAATTATTATTAGAAAACAGTAAAATTTCCTCCAAGTTAGTTCATATATCATCTTAAATTTTACTGTTGGTTAGGAAATGTTTCCTTGGTTTTGAGAAAAATAAATTATTTTATTTAAGTTCATTAGATAATTTTTTTTTAATTAAAACTATGTCCTTACTCTCTAAAAATAAGATATTATTTTCTAACATCAAGTTAAATAGCACTTCTTTCAAGTAAAAGTTATCCTGTTATCCTGTTGCTTGTTGGTGCAGTTGTTTCGTCGAAGCAAAACTCTATAAAAAACAGCTACAGCAACTATATTGTGTTATTAATTCCGGCAGGTCGTCGAAATCAATTACGGCACCGTCCCGATCTCTAAATTGCAGTTCTCTGCCTTCTACGTTGATGTTTAGCTTGTTAACAACTAAAGTGTAAAAAAAACTGTATTATAAAATAATTTAACTTTGTTATAAAGTATTCAATACTTACTTGAAATTACCACTCTGTTTAATGTGAAATCCTCGCTTTGTGGTTCAAAAATTTTTACAATTGAAAATTTTCCACCAAATTTTACCTTTACGAACATTTTTGCACTTTTCTTTTCAATTACTTTTCAACTTTTAAACCGCGTGGTTATAAAATAGATAACTTTACCACCTTCACCGGTATTAATTGTAAGAAATAGAGAAAAAGAGAGAGTTTTAATACTGTGTTGTTTTTAAACCAAAACAAGCCAGCTCATGAGAGAGATATAACTTTACTCATGCTTTTAATTCTTTCTAGGTGTTGTTTTTAAACTTGAAGTAATACAATTGTTTTAAGAGAGATATTTAATTCCTTTTTGGCATTAAAATTAAACCGAAAGTAATTAAACAAAAATTAAAAAATTTCTGATGCCTGTTTCGATGTTATTTGTAAACTAACTAGGAATAGTTTTTATTATTTTTTTGGTGTTATTTCTGTTCCAAGTAGTCATTAAAAACTCGCAATTTTTATATGGTGTTAAAACAATTCCCTTAAGTATTTAAATTTATACCGTATGGTTTCCGATATAAACTATTTAGATATTAATTTCATATTTAATTAAAAAAAAGTTTACAATGAACACCGCTAAGTGTACAAATTAAACCAAAACTTTTTACTGTGTAAATAGGAAAATATTCTTATAGGAAAGGTAATATATTTTAAAGTACTTTACACTCATTGTGGAAGTATTTTTCCACTTTCGGAGGACTTCCGCTTTTAACAATCTTTTTGCTATACATTTTTGCCTTTAAGTTAAATTAAATTGAATTATACTAAACTCATGTATTCAAAATATAAATTAAATTTCATTAGCAAAAGGGTAAAGAAATTAAAAAAATGTACTGCAGGATATCCTGAAATGTAATAAATTCAGATCCTCTTCGTAGTTATTTAATAGTTCTTGAAAGAACTACAAATAGGAACGCCCTAAGTGACACACGGCCTCTATGGCTAAGGAACACTAGGGGTCCTTTGTCTTCTTAAATTAACTAATTTAAGGAAAATGTTGCAAAAATACAAAATATCACAGTTCCATTGTTTGTTATTAATGGAAAATCAAAAAAAAAAAAAAAATGCCATACGTTCATTTTATGGCATGTTTAGCTTAAAATTTTATTGACATGTACAAATTTTGACTTTTTTTTATTATTATTCACTTAATAATAAAAAAAAAAAAAAAATAGTTTTAGTGCCTTCGATAAATATAAAGTTTAATAGGCGCATAGCCAATAATATGAAAGCCATTATGCCGTAATGTATAAAATTTGCTTGCGATATTTTGTATTTTAGTCAGCAAATAAAATTATTACATAAAAGCACAAAATCGAAATTTTTACCTTTTGCTAACAAACTTTTCAAATATATTTTAAGCTACTTTAACTTAAATATTTAAGACGTATTGCAGATTCCAATCGGGATATTGGAATTTTGTATTTTGCTTCACTAAAATGTATGTAGTGTTTTAAAATATTTTTAATCATATAACTAAGCCAATGACTTTTTGTTAAAATACAAAGCATTTGAAGATACAAAAATTATTAAAATACAATAACGAAACTAAATATAACAACTCCAAAACGTAGGTGTACTTTTTATTTCTGAAATATAATTGACTATTTTAGAATACTATACTATTGACTATTTCTAAAACAAAATTAATAATTTCTGAAATACAATTGACTATTTCTGAAATACAATGGACAATTTCTGAAATACAATTGACAATTTCTGACATACAATACAATTCACAATTTCTAAAATACAATTAATTATTTCTGAAATACAATTGACTATTTCTGAAACACAATTTAAAATTTCTGAAATACAATTGACTATTTCTGAAATACAATCGACAATTTCTGAAATACAATTAATAATTTCTGAAATACAATTAACTATTTCTAAAATACAATTTATAATTTCTGAAATACAATTGACTATTTCTTAAATACAATTGAATATTTCTGAAATACAATTGACTATTTCTGAAATACAATTAATTATTTCTAATATACAATTCACAATTTCTGAAATACAATTGACTATTTCTGAAATGCAATTGACTATTTCTGAAATTCAATTGGAAAAGTTGAATTTTTTTAATTAATTTTTTTTTTTTTGGAAAAAAATATTAAAAATAAGTTAAACGTTTTCCAATAAAAACTAAGTTTTTCCTCGATTTAAGAAAAATTTACTCAAGTTTTTTTAATTTATTTGAAGAAATTTTTAGGAAACAAATCCTATACCTAAGGTTATTATTTCTCATACTTGAAAAAAAAAATATTTTATTCAAATTTTTAAAAGTTATCCGAACTTGAAAATTTTCCCTAGAAATAGTTCATCAGTTTCTAAAATCAAATAAATTTTTATTATTACATAGGAAAAACTTTATTACTTTTTGTTTTTAATCGCCTAAACTAATTTTTAGAAAACAATTCTTAAAAATTATAAAGTGGTAGACTTAAAAACTGAATTCAGAAATAGTTTTCTAAAATTAAGTTAATTTTACTACTCGCGAAAAAAAAATTAATCACGTACTTTCTCATTTTAAGTTAGACACATTTTTTGAACTAAATGGAAGTAAGTTATGTTCTAATTTTTTTTAACTAAGTTTAAGTTTTGTTATATTTTAATATGGAATATTCTTAAAACTAAGAACTAAGTTTAAGTTTTATTATATTTTAATATGTGAATTTCTTAAGACTAAGATGTTTTTCTTAAAAATTGATAAATTTTTATTTAATATAATTGTTTTTTTTTTTCCTAAAATTAAGGTTTATTACTTAGAAAAGATATGAACTCAGAGTACATAAACTATTTCGTTTTTACCTAAACATAGGAATTTTTTTTCATTCTAAGTAAGTTTTAAACTATTTCAAAGGAAGTTTTGTATTAACTTTTAGTTCATAATTTTTTTTTTTGAGTGTAAGTAAAACGAATAGGAATCTTATTTTGTTTTGATAGAATTGTTACTTCGACACCTTAAAATATATTTTGAAATAAAAATTTTCAAATTTTTATCTACAGGATCAAAAGTATCTAACGACCTCTAAAATCCCCAATAAAATGGTTTACAATTTTGGGTGTATTTTACTAAAACTATTATATTTAATAATTAAGAACACATACATTTGAGCTTAAATAGCCAAATTAAACAATTCCAGTTTGAAAAATAAATTTTTTAAAATTGTATAAAAAGGGCTTAGATTCACACCCATGGAAATTTTTACATAAAATAAGTACAAAAAATATTTATTAAACTGAAAATAGATATAAAACTGTAAAACACGATTGAGACTAACGTTATAAGTAATTAATTTAATTGGTAGTCTTCGTTTGGTTTTTTGAAATTTTGCAGTGTCCAAGTTTTTTTTTTTTTTGCTTGTATCTTTGTATCTTTGAGGTTATGTTAACAACTCCCTAACGGGTAACTTAACGAGTTTGAAATAAAAAGCCAAAATTAGTCAATTAAATAAGCTTTCATTTACTTTTTGTTTGGCTATGCTAGCTTAAGGAGTAACAGAAATAATGTGGTGGTTCAAAATTTGTTCATAAAGGGTGTCCCAAGAAGAACGCAATTTTTAAATTTTAAATAAAACACAGATATTTAAAAAAAAATCGTGAAACTTTATTATATCGTAAAGTAGACAGAATGAGGTTATGTATGGAACAATATATCGTGCAGATGGCCGCCGCGGCTTTGCTGGCATGCACGCGATCTTTTAATGAAATTTTCAATGACCGTTTTGCATGAATGCTGCGGTATTTCATTAATGCAGCGTCCAATTTCCTCTTTTAAGGCTTGAGTCGTCGTCGGCTTATTCGCGTATACCATCGACTTCAAAAAACCCTAAAGAAAAAAATCTAATGGTGTTAAATCGCACGATCTAGGCGGCCAATTCTGATCTCCAAAACGCGAAATAACACGACCGGGAAATGACTGATGCAGCAATTGAATTGTTTCTCTGGCTGTATGACATGTGGCGCCGTCTTGTTGGAACCACATGCCCTCCACATTCATTTCTTCAATTCTAGGCAAGAAAAAACTGGTTATCATTTCACGATACCGAACACCATTGACTGTTTGCGCTTGACCTGCCTCATTTTCATAAAAAAAAGGTACAATGATTCCTCCAGCCCAAAAACCACACCACACAGTGACACGTTGAGGATGCATTTGCTTCTCGTGAATCACTCGAGGATTTTCCTCACCCCAAATGCGACAATTCTGCCTATTGACGAAGCCATCAAGATGAAAATGGGCCTCGTCACTGAAGATGATTTTATCGGCAAAATCAGCATTTTCATGTTGTCTCTCCAATACCCAATTAACGAACTCCCTTCGCTGTCCATGGTCAGCTGGCTTCAGTTCCTGAGTCAATTGAACTTTGTATGCATGAAGATGCAAATCTTTCGTCAAAATTCGCTGCAAAGTGGATTTGGAGACACCAATTTGCTGAGCTCGGTGTCGAATTGAGGTGGATGGAGTTTGAGCGACATCATCACGTACAGCTGCGACATTTTCGGTCGATCGACCTGGTCGATGGCGCGTTGTTGTCTTTACATCACTAACAGACCCAGTTTCGGCAAATTTATCCATTAATCTCTTTACAGTTGACTCTTTTGGAGCATTATTGTGACCCCAAATTGATCGCAATTTGCGAACTGTAGCCGCAAAACTTTCACCATTTTGGTAAAACAATTTCACAATGAGAATGCGTTGTTCATTCGTGTAGCGCTCCATTTTTACTAACCTCGTACCTTCTACTAGCAAACAATAACAATTGTTCAAATGTCAAACAATGACACTTTGAATGTTGCCAGATTTAAAAATTGCGTTCTTCTTGGGACACCCTTTACAAGGGTACAACTTTTTTTTTGTTAACTGTACGAATATTTATATTTTTTTTGTGTTCTCATTTTTCTTTACTCTAATCTTTTCAGACCCAATGCAGTATTTATAAGTGCCCTGTATTTAATACGACAAACAAATCAAATAATGCTGACGGTTAAAAGTAAATGCGAATAGAAAAATTTTTTTATGCTAAAATTTAGAGGCATTTTTTTATTATTATTATTATATTATTATTATTATATTATTTTTATTATTAAATAATTACTATTATTGTGAAATATAATTTGTATGGAAAATATTACACACAATAAAAATCCTTGGAAACTTTTAGTAGAAAAAGTTACAAAACAACGTATAAATACACCACAAAGTAGCAAAATTATAATGAAAATAATTTAAACAAAATACAATAAAAAAACAAAATAAACAAATTACTACAGAAAAACATATTTACAATGACATAATAAATATTATTTTGAGAACAGAATATTAATTAAATATAATACAAATTATTAAAAAGTTATTTATCATTTTTTTTATGTTTTAGTTTATAGTATTCTATTACTAACAAATAAATATATTAATAAAAAAAAATCAAATATTAAATGATAATTATCAATTATGTAAATATTAATCATTTTTTTTTGTTGTTTATCGTTAATTCGTTTGATTAATTGTGTTAGAAGATTTTTAAAATTATTTTTGTGTCAACTGAAATAATTGCCGAAATTGTAACATTACAGCATTAATTAAAACAAAAACACTATTTTAAATGTATTTAAAAATAATTTGATTCAATTATAAATTTAAATAAATAAATTTTCATTATTTTGTTTTATGTTAAAATTGTAACGATAAAAGTTTAAAAAGAAAATATAAAATTTTGACAAATAAATGTATTTATAATCCATTTTAACCGAATATCATTGTGGTTTTATTACAACGAAATAGGGATTGATAAAATATTGAAAGATTTTTACAGTTTCAGAATAAAAAGTCGGTTAATTAAACAATATTCAATATTTTTGAACTGATTTATTATTTTGAGTGTAGGGTACAACAGTAGAGTTCTATAGACACCAAAATTTGTACAAAAAATATATACGAATATTATTCTTCAATAATTTTGCAAATTTTGAAATTAATACAAGCTAGACCCAAGATGATAAATAGAGGGGATCTAATTCGATTTTTGATAAAATATATTAAAAATTAAAATTTGCCACTTCGTTCAAAAATATTAAACACAATTTGAGTATCCCTGACCTAAGCAAAATTCATGTAAGGTGCTAATTCTTGGTTTCGAAATCTGATACTTTTTCTTTACTATTTCGTATTAACAAATCAAAATGTTCCTTTTGCAAAAATGAAAATATAGAACTTCTAAACTATTTATCCGATCGGTACAAAATGCTTATACGAGGGCGGATCAATTAGCCCGTGACTTTTTAAACTTCCCTCGTAGTTATATGAAATGCAACACTGCTCCCATCAAGTTAAAAGACTACTGTCAAATTTTGAGCAAGTTCCGTCATTTACTTTGCGTTTAACAGCTGTTCAAAACATACAACCTCGTGGATTTTTTAAAAATGGAAAAAAGTGAATTTCGAGTGCTCATTAAACATAATTTTTTGCGAAAAAAAAACCGTAAATCAAACCAAGGAAAAGCTTGATAAATACTATGGGGACTCTGTACCATCGATTTCAATGGTAAAAAAGTGGTTTACTGACTTTCGTTGTGGCCTTACAGACACGGAAGTTGCCGAACGTTCTGGACGCCCAGTTGAGGTCTCTACACCCAAAACAATTGAAAAAATTCACGATATGGTGTTGGCCGATCGCAGATTGAATGTGCGATAGATTGTGGAAGACATAGGCATCTCACATAACTCAGTGGTTTTAATTTTGAATGATCACTTGGGTATGAGAAAGCTTTCCGCAAGATGGCTGCCGCGTTTGCTCACAATCGACCACCAACGGAATCGTGTGACAGCTTAGTTTCCATGGCAAAAATCCATGAAGTAGACTACGAATTGCCCCCTCATTCGCCTAATTCTCCGGATTTAGCCCCCAGCGACTATTTCCTATTTCCAAATCTAAAAAAATGGCTCGGTGGAAAGAGATTTAGCTTCAACGATGAAATTATTGTTCAAGCAAATGCTCATTTTATGGACCTCGAGAAATCCTGCTGTTAAAGGCAAAGTAAATGACGAAACTTGCTCAAAATTTGACAGTAGTCTATTAAAAGGTTGTATTTGATGGGAGCAGTGTTGCATTTCATATATCTACGAGGGAAGTTCGAAAAGTCACGGACTTATTGATCCGCCCTCGTACCTATCGTAGAGGAGTAGTGGAGCGTTTAGAATATTGTATACACTCACCAAAAGCGATCACCTCGTGTATGAAAACTCATTTGGAGCCTCTAACTTTTACAAATATGCTCCCACTTGAAAGCGTTTTTTACTATGTGATAATCTTGTGTTAAAGTCAAAATATGTTGATTGTACTACATTATTTTTTACATTTAAAAACTAAATTTTTAAATTAAATTGAACAAAATTTTCAATTCAAGGAATTTAAGAATTATATTTTGTGTGCTCTGTTAGGATAAAAAATTAGAACATTAACCACTAATTGGAATAGATCCATCGAACGATTAAAACACATTGATTGGTGCTTTTAAGAAGCTAGAAAAAATGTTACATACTCCCCTACTTTTTTTTTTACAAAAAATAACTACTCTCGAGATATTTGGTATACAAGTTAATAATTTTGATTGGCATTAATTATCACATATGGTTTGTGTCAATAATAACAAATATTGTATTTTGGAGGTTAAACATCTGTCATTATAATTCAGTATTCGATAGACGCCAAAGTATAAACATACATTTTTTTCAATCGCTATAATAATGTCGAATTGTGTACCTAAAAAAGATGTTTTGCGGGAAAGTTTGATAGCCTTCTTTCATTTGAAGAAAACGGCTGCTGAAAGTTATCGATCAACATGCACCAATTCAAAAAACTTGTGATCAATAGTTTGCGCGATTCAAAAGTATTGATTTCGACACAGAAGACAAGGGGAGGCCTGGTCAGCCGAAAAAGTTTGAAGATGAGGAATTGGAAGCATTACTCAACGAAGATTGTTGTCAAATGCTAGAAGAACTTACATTATCATTGGGAGTCACACAACAAGCCATTTCCCTTTGTTTAAAAGCATTGGGATTCATTCAAAAGCAATGAATTCGGGTCCTATATGAATTGAAGCCGAGAGACGTTGGAAATGCTGCTTGAACGCTACAAAAAAAGTAATTTTTACATCGTATTCTTACCACCCAAGCGCAAAAATTCATATGTAAAGTCCGGCCAACCAGCTAAATTAACGCCGAAGCCGAATATCCATGGCGCCAAGGTAATGCTCTGTATTTGGTGGGATCAGAAGGGTGTTTTGTATTATGAGCTGTTAAAATCAAGTCAGACGATCACAGGGGACCTGTACCTAACACAATTGATTCGTTTGAAGAGAGCAATCAATGACTTCTGACTACCATTTTTTTCGATCGATTCAGAATACGCTTCACTTCGGAACAGGGTATCAAAAATTGGCTTGATTCATTCTTTACCTCAAAACCGGAGTAGTTCTCTTGGCGCAGAATCCGCATGCTACCAAAAAGATGGGAAAAAGTAGTGACTAATGATGGACAATACTTTGAATGTATCAATTCATTTTGTTATTAAATTATATGCGTTTTTTCAAAAACATCGACATTATTAACTTGTATACCCAATATGTTTCAAAATTTTGAATTTAAGATATTTTCATTCTTTTAAACGGCTAAAGATATTAAAAAAAGTTTTTTTTTGTCAAATATTAACTGTGTTTATGCGGCAAGCTATTAACTTTGTCTACTGTTTGTGGTATAGAAATATATTTTCCAAAATAAAACCAAAAAAAAAAAAATATCACTTGTATTTTTTTGGTAATGACGGAATTTAAACCCAGACCGCCAGCTTGCAAATGCTGGTAAAGAGTCCGGAATAAGTGTTCTTCGAGTGATTAATATTTTTTTTGCGTTTTTAATTTTTTCATAAAATTGATTTTTGTGTTTGTGGAAAAGCCATTTTTAAGACAAATTTGTTGTTTTCAACAAACTTTATACCATAGTATTAGCGTAACCATCGGTTAGCCAGCAGTTATCATTAATTTAGGTGTATATGTCTCGTCTGACAATCTGACGGCCTATGTTCAAATCCCGGCGTGACAAAAGAAATAATTAAAAATTAACTTTTTTTAATTTAATTTTAGATAATCTATGCGTAGACCACCTAAGCTTTAGTTGTACGGTCATTTTGCCAACTCTAGAAATGTTTTCTCAGCCTCAGGCTCTTTTTTATATAGACCATTTTTGGATTGGGAAAATACTTTTCAACAGCCCTTGTACCACCAGTTAAAGTGCCTTGCTAACCCTTTACAGTTTTCATTTATTTTTGACTTGGAGCTTTACAAAACTGAAAAATTATGCTTTGCCAGAATTGCTGAATTTTTGTGCAACTACCAATTTCTGCATAGGCCATATAGTATGCAACACTTTTTAAACATATTTAAAACACAACGGAAATGAAACTGTTATTTAACACTAAAGAGCACTAAAAATCTCTCTTAAATAAAAGTACCGTTACTGTTAACATTATGTTAACACTGAAAAAGACACATACAGCAAAAATCGATTGCTGTGTGTGCAAGCAAAGCAAGTGTAGATGAAGACTACAAGTAGACCAAACCGAACGACCGAAGATGACCCACTTTTCGGGGTTTTTTCGCATTAAACCAAAAGAATTTTTTCTAATTACAAATTGAAAAAATATATATAGCTGAATTAAAAAAAGTGTAAAAAATTAGTTAAAATTAATGAAATTAATAGTAAAAAGTGCAAAATTTTTAAATATAAATAAAATGAAACGTTTTTCTGTAAATAAAAACTGAAAAATTGCAAGATAATATGAATATTTGAAAAAAAAAGAAAAAATTGTATATATATATATATTTTTTCAACATTCGAGGTTTTTTCATAGAGCCCCACCATAACGGGAATATTGGCACACTTGCTTTTTTCCATATATAGAAGAATATAAAGATGAAAGTATAGAACGGAAACGAGGTGGAGAAGGGAAAATTCAATTTTTTGAAGGAAATTTTCACGCTTAGTATACTAAATTTTTGAAGAAAAGAAAAAAGTTAATGAATTAAGTGAAACATTAAAAAAATTAAAAGAAAAATTTCATAATTTTATTAAATAAAATTGAAATATGGGAATTGAAAAATCAATTATTATAAAATAATAAGCAAGAAATTTGAATTGTTAAGTTTTTTTTTATATTTTTTTTATAGATAAAATGTAAATTTTTCAAAGTGCAGATATAATAAAAAAAATATTATCAAGTAGTTAGTAGAAAAAAAGGAAAGAAATTGCATTTATAGTGTTAAATGTATAACCAAATATGAAAAAATTACAAAAATTAATGAAACAAAATATGAAATGATGCAAAAAAAAAAAATTATAAAATGAAATGTGTGATGAATATAATATAAAAAATATTACAAGAAATTTAGCAAAATAAAATTTCTTTTACCAAAAAAAAAAAAGAAGCATATCGATAAAAGTGTAAAAATATATAGAAAAAAAGTATTACACCAACATTTTTACACACACACTAACTCACACACACACACACATACAAACACTGGCACATACACTCACACCACTACGCGCTCATACATGTACTACATATGTATGTTATATTGACAAGCCGAGCAGAGCAGGGTAGAGCAGAACAGAATAGAACAGAACAACAAGCAGCATATACTTCTATCAATACCAATACTAATGCTAAACTGCCTTCAACACTACAAAATAAAATGTAAAAAAATGTGTCTCAAATGTCGTTGACACTTATCGTTATAAAATTATCTAAAATAACCATTAATTATAATAAAAATTCTACAAAATAGTTCTGAGAAAATACAACAACAAATATAAAATTACCACAAAGGATTTTTTTTCTGAACTAAAAAAATGTAAGTAATAATTTATAAAAATTTAATTTTATACTATGTATGTATTTCATATTCTTTCGCTCATTTTCTTTTTTGATACGCTCCACTTACTCTATATCAGGGTTGGAACATTTAATATTTTAGGTAACCTTTAGGTCCTTTTTCAATTGCAAAAGTACTGCCACAGAATTAGTACATCTTCAGCGATTTCAAAAATTTAAATTTAAAAATTTTATTTTATTTTTTCTCCTGTGTTAGAAATTTTCAGAGGATTAAACAGTGTTAAAACTTTCTAACAAAATATGCATAATCATTAACAAAAATGTGCCAAATCGCTACAAAGAAAAATATGCGAAAAAAATTAACAGTATTGTAAATATATATAATGCCAAAAATCACTTAAATTATCACAAAAAATATTATAAAAATTGGTTACGTGAAAATATTGTTTCTTTTACTGTAAAATCTTAATTTTTTTTGCCAAATTTCCGTCTTATATGAACGATTTTTTTTAAAGTTCTTAACGATTCAAAGGAAACCCAGGAAAAAGATTTTAAAAAAATTAAGACTTTAATCGACAAATCGTTAGAGTAGAACTGTTCAATGGGAGAATTCATTGTAATCAAAGTTTTTTAATTTTCGAATGCTCGCCGAATTTTTTACCGTTCAGCTTTAATTTAATTGATATCTGAACTTTTTCATTACCCTCTATTAAACTCTACATGGGAACTTTAGTCGAGGAACTTAGTATTATCAATTTGGTCTTATATTCATAAAATTTATTTGGTCCCAAATATTAAAAAAAAAAAATCACAAAAAATCATTTAGATTTCTTTTGAAAAAGCCTAAGATTTAAGCTTTAAATAATGACAAAAAAGGTTTTAAATTATATTATTTTTTTGGAAAAATTTCGTAGAAAAAAAAATGTATATAAAAAAGTGTTTAAGCTTCATTTCAATTCGTTGGCGCCTGGCCTAAAAAGAGAAAAACAAAAAATTTGAGAATATGCCAACATCTCGTTTTTACTAAATTTGTTTGCGCGCTTAAGCATTATTTAAAACAGTACCATAGGATACAAAAAAGTACTTTTTTAGCTAAGTTTCAGTGTCATTTCGAAATTCTAATTTTCCATCCCTGCTCTATATTCAATGTTATTGCTCTCATCTCTCGTGAATGTTTTTGGAGCCAGTGTTGCCAACACTTGAGAGTAAAAAACGCATCAGAAAATGTAAAAAGCGTATTTTATTTGCGTAAAAGGCGTAAGAAAGCACTACACTCACCAAAAAAGTCTGAAAATTTTGCTGTTATTACGGGAAATTTTTTGCTAATCTTAGCAACACATGTCTGCTGACAGGTAGTACAATGAAATTAGTAGAAAAGTTAGTAGCCGCTACTAAATTTTAGTAAACTTTTTGTAAAGTGGAATTTAAAACCTGTTTGCTAAAATCAGAAAAAAAAATTTACTGAATATTATTAATATAAGTACAAAATTTTAAATTTCTTTTTTTTTATAGAGCATCGTATTTTTTTTATTTATTTTTTTTTGGAAAAATATTTGAGACAAAATTAAAAAAAAAAAATAAAAAAATCAAAGGCTTCAAAATTTTAAGAACATAAACGAATTTATCATTTTGTTTTAATTTGGTAATTTATGTTTTGAAAAACATTTTTAGTCAATTTTTTTTTCTTTAAAGGTAAAATTTTAATTGTTTGTAGGGCTGATTTTTAGAACTAAGAAAACCTTTCAGTGCTATTTTATGT
Organism: Eustalomyia histrio; assembly: GCA_949748255.1. Taxonomy (NCBI): domain Eukaryota; kingdom Metazoa; phylum Arthropoda; class Insecta; order Diptera; family Anthomyiidae; genus Eustalomyia; species Eustalomyia histrio. Next base: position 225,614,292 of record OX456523.1, read on the forward strand.
CAATGCCCTATTTTTAGACATGAGTCCAATTGCTTTTTTAAGGCAATTTAAGCTTGTAGGTTTAAGTTTAATTATTAGAAATTACGATTTCTTTCAATATTCATTTTTTTAAATTAGTATTTCTTTTGCCTAATTTTAGCAAATCAGTTTTTAAAAATTTGTAAAATGATTTCTTAAATTTGCAACAAAAATTTGTAAATATTCTGTAAAAAATCCGAAATTTGTAAAATGTTAATAGTAAAAATATTTGCTAAATAATAACTCTTTTATATAAAATCAGTAGAAAAGTAGCAAAGTGGATTTTTAATTCCGTTTACAAATTTTTCTACTAACATTTTTTTCTGAATGTAAACATAGTGAATTGTGCTTCAAATCATTATTTAAATTACCAAACTGAACAATTTCTTTATTTTATAAGCAAAACACTTACAGCGGTATTCATAAAAATTTTAAACAGTATATCAAATCAATTTTAAGCAAAATTTGCTAAAATTGTATTCATAAACGAATTTTAGCTTAAAATACCTTTTTTAAACCTTGTTTAAATAAACCAATTTTAAAATTGGTTCGACCCTATTTTAAACCAATTTTAAGATGACATTCTTGCTTTGTGTTTATTTCCATTTTAAACATTTTTGCAAAAAATTGTCATTTAAACAAAAGAAGTTATTTGTTTTTGTTTAATAAATAATGGACCCTCTATATTTGATGAAAATAATTGGTAAGAACCATTTTTATATGGAAAATTTTATATTTTTAATTGTATTTTGTTTATAATAGAAACTTGCCCAAATTTCAAACAATCGTCAGATGAAAATTTACAAAATTCAATTCCGGATAAAGAATTTAAGCAAAAATAATTATATTTTTGGATATTATTTATTGTGTTTTATAGTGGTGTGTTGTTTAATCAAAACAAAGAAAATAAAACCGGTTATTTGAATACTTTTTTATCTACAATAAAATCATTATCTATGTAACACCTTTATTGGGCATTTGTTTTGACTCTTTTTCTTTTTTTAGTTAATAAAAAATTTTTCATAAATTTTTTGTTTTATAAAAACAATATTTTTCTGAAAAACGACAAAAAAAATAGATAGAAACGAGTACCGTATGGTTTAGTAATCATTGATTTGCATCATTACGATTAATATGACAAATAAAAAAATACAGTGTTACCATTATTACTGTTTTTCAGAAAGGTAGACATATTACTCAATTTAAATTTGAAAACTAAAAATATAAAGTGACGGTTGACTCACGTAGTTTCAAATTATGTAACAAATCCCTATATTCATCTAAAATTTTATTTTTAACTTCTCCAAATGCTTTGCTTAAACTTAAAGCATTTCTCCACCAACAATTTTAATATGAACAAACTCATAAATTGATAACATTTTGCGCTATGTTTTAAGAGCAAAAATTGTCAAAAAATTTTAAAACTTACCATTTTTTACAAACATTAGAAAGTCACATATCATCGCAAAACAAATGTCACGTTTTAGCTACATTTTCAAATAAGTTAATGCGAAAATATTCCACCGAGTGAAAAATCATTTTCAGCTTTTTCTTAGCAAAAATATGAACAAAATACTGGGCTTAAAAGTAAAATGTTTAAAATCAACCAACAAAATATGTAAAATCTTAGTGTTTTGGCACCGTATGTAAAATTTTGTAGTGTTGGATTATTGAAAGCTACCACAAATAGTGTTAAAAGCATCAAGTTGACATCACTGTTTGAAGCATAAAATTAACAAAAAAAAAAAATATGAGAGTGCGTTAGTGTTACCATCGATTATTTTCGATTTGACCTAAAAAATTTATGATAAATTCCTGTATAGTTTAAATTTAAGGGCTTAACTTTTGAAAAATCAATTTATATTTGATAGAAAAATTTCGTTGCACTTTTCTTATTAAGGGCGTAAAATTAAAAAAAAAAAATTTCTTATTGCGGTCTAATTGAAGATTTTTCGTTAAGCATGTTAGTTTGTTTTTGTAACTTTTAAAATTCAAAACATTTTGCGATTACATTCTTTGATATTTTAAAATTATTCACCGGTACAAATATATTTTATGCTCCATTCAAACTGAACATGAAACCTTGTTATAAAAGCTTATTTTTGCAAATTTAAAATAAAAATTTTAGTAATACTAAATTAATAAGCCCCATTATATTCTTGAAATTCTTTAAAGCTTCATCAAAAATGTATATTGAAATTCAGCCAATGAAAGGCTTTTTAGTATTTGTTAACTGTATTATTCAAATTCGTATTTATAAAATACTTTTAAGAATAATCTCATTTTGATCATTTTTATTTGCCCAGAATTCCCAAACGTTTATTTATTAATCTATTTTTACATACATATGTATGTTAAGCCGCGTTCATATTATCCCGCAAGTGTTTATAATTACTTAACACCAGTACGATTAAAAGTATAGGTTTGTTTTTTTCGAATTTTATATAAATATTTTTAAAAAAATTAAGTTGATATAACCTTGCTAATAAGTTTTAGATAAAGCTACCTAAAAATTAAGAATTTATAAAAATGCTGCCAAGTCTTGGAAATTCTTGGCTTTTCTTATTTAAATGTAAATATTTGAAATTGAATGGTATTTCTAACAAAAGCTAGAATTTGTTTGTAAAGTTAGAGCAGAACAAACAATATTATTGCTTTATTTCGTATTTCGGTGAAGTCCATATACGAAAACAGTTTTTTTCAATTTGTATTTGTTTACAAAAAAAAAAAAAATATAAAGAAAAACGAGCTCAGAAGGGATAGTCGTTTGCTTTACAAGTAATTATAGATATAGATATAAAACCTGAAAAAACACACCTTACTTGTCTGTTTGTGAAAAACTATTTAGGAAATATTTTGAGTGTTCAGATCACAGGCTCAGACGGTTATCGACTCACACAACATTTTTTTATAGTTTTTTTTTTTGTCAATTTTCTACCAGAACCATTTTAATTTTACATTAAAAACTAGTCAAATGATATTTTTGTATAGATAATGCCACAAAACGCCAACCTTTGGTCCTTGCACTTTTCAATTTTTATTTTCAGGGGGATCAAATGCTGAATTTTGCGGCGGGCATAATTTTTATTATACATCTTATAGAAATTTTTTAAAATAGCTGGATAATGATATGGACTTCCTGATACATACGTTGATACCGTTTTTGACTTATTAAAGACACTTAATCATAAAAATAACACAACTTTCATTAAGCGGTAGCATACAAATTTGACCTACCAGCTCCAAATGTTTTGGGTATTCTACTACACTAATCAAGTACGTTCATTTGGCGTTGGAATATTTTTGCGATTTTACAAATTTTTTTACTAATTTATTTTTTAAGTGTATGTTTAGGAGAAGGACAACCATGGGGGACTGCTCAAACTCATATTTATGGAATAAACAAAAAGGAAAATTATGGGCAGCTAAAAAATACGGGTCCTTTGTATTGCCTCCTTTTAGTACTTTATCAAATTTTAATAAAATTTATGCAAACCATTAGATTTATGTATTAAAATTTGAGAAAAGTCTTCTAATGAAAAATTGACATATAAAGGAATAATTTACATAGAAAAAACAGAGTCATTGTGACAAAATTTCAATTTATAAAAAAAATATTAGTAAAATAACTCAATTATTTTTAGATACACTTGTTACACTTTAAAGCTCCTAATTTCTTTTCAAATTGCCTTGCGAATTCGAGTATAAAAATTTATATTTTTTATAGAGCAATTTTTTTTTATTTAGTTTCTTTCGAAAAATATTTTAAACAAAATTACAAAAAAAAAAGTAAAAGATATTTTGCTTATTTTTGTTTTGAAAAATATTTTTAGTGATATTTTTGAATTTTAAGGTAAAGTTTTTATTGGTTTAAGAGCTGATTTTTAGAACTAAAAATATTTTTAGTGCTATTTTAAGTGTATGTACTATTTTTGGACATGAGTCGGCTGTCAAAAGTATTTTCACTTCCGATCATTTTTTTTTCAACCAAAGTAGCATTTTAATGCAATTTTAGTTTGTAAGTACAAGTTTTAATTACGAGGGTGGATCAATAAGTCCGTTACTTCGAACTCCCCTTGTATTTATATGAAATGCAACACTGCTCCCATCAAGTACCACCTGTTAATAGACTACTGCCAAATTTTGAGCAAGTTCCTTCATTTACTTTGCGTTTAACAGCTGTTCAAAACATACAACCTCGTGGATTTTTTTAAAAATGGAAAAAGTGAATTTCGAGTGCTCATTAAACATTATTTTTTGCGAAAAGAAACCCGTTAATTAAACCAAGTAAAAGCTTGATAAATACTATGGGGAGTCTGCACCATTGATTTCAATGGTAAAAAGTGGTTTACTGACATTTGTTGTGGCCTTACAAGCACGGAAGATGCCGGACGTTCTGGACGCCGAGTTTAGGTCCCTACACCCAAAACAATTAAACAAATTCACGATATGGTTTTGGCCGATCGGAGATTGAATGTGCGATAGATTGTGGAAGACATAGGCATCTCACATGGCTCAGTGGTTTCAATTCTGAACGATAACTTGGGTATGAGAAAGCTTTCCGCAAGATAGCTACCGTGTTTGCTCACAATCGACCACCAACGGAATCGTTTGGCAGCTTAGTTTCCATAGCAAAAATTCATGAAGTAGACTACGAATTGCCCCCTCATTCGCCTTATTCTCCGGATTTAGCCCCCAATGACTATTTCCCATTTCCAAACCTAAAGAAATAGCTCGGCGGAAAGAGATTTAGCTCCAACGATGAAATTATTTGTTTGATCAAACAAATGCCTATTTTATGGACCTCGAAAAATCCTGCTGTTAAACGCAAAGTAAATGGCGGAACTTGCTCAAAATTTGACAGTAGTCTATTTGGTACTTGATGGGAGCAGTGTTGCATTTCATATAACTACGAGGGAAGTTCGAAAAGTCACGTACTTATTGATGCGCCCTCGTATTAGAAATTAAATTTCTTTCATTATCGACTTTTTTAAAATTAGTAAATTTTTTTCGCTAATTTTAGCAAATCGGTTTTTAAAAATTTGTAAAATAATTTCCAAAGTTAGCAACAAAAATTTGTAATTATTCTGTACAATTCTGTAATTTGTAAAATGTAAATAGCAAAAAAGTTTACTAAATAATATTTTTTTTACTAAAAATCAGTACAAAAATAGTAAAATGGAATTAAAAACCGTTTACAAATTTTTCTACTAACTTTTTTTTTTTTAGTATATATTTCAATCGGATTAGGAATACATTTGGTTGCGAGAACCGAATAATTCGGTTGCTGCAACTAAATTATTCAGTGAACAATAAATTCGGTTGTCACAATGAATCTGTTTTCTCTGTGTATATCATCAAATTTTAAAATCATTTTATCAAATAATTCTTTTAAAGATTCTAATAATTTTTAAGTTTTATGGCCTCTTTTGTGTAAAATATATTGTTTCGCTGAAAAAAATTTATGGGAAAACATTAAAAGGGATGACAATACATGCACAAAAAATTGTTTTGGCCCAAAACACGTTCAGTGAAAACGTGCCCTAAAAAATAAAGAATTTGTATGGAGTTTTAATATTTAATTATGTTGAAAAAGTATTTAAAGTATATAAAATTTCTCAAAAATGTTTTAAATAATTGCGTCTTCATTATTGATTTTATCATTTGGTGGCAACTTATGATAACGACCAGAAATCGGAATGGAAAAACTTGATGAAAATAATGATGGCAGCACTCTAAAAAATGTTTGTAAATTTACTACAATTTTATACAACGTGTAAATTTTTGTGTAATATAACGCATAGTTGGTAAATATAAACACCAAACGCGTAAAAATATTATGTACACACTTTCACATACAATAATACGCACACAACGTATAAATAAACACTATGTGCATATAAATAAACATTTTGTGCCTAAAATTAGTACATATAGTTTTTGGTAAATTAAAATTTTAAACACAAGTATGTAAATGTACTATCATATAGTGGTAATTAAAATATTGACACTTATAAATTAAAGAAATCGTAATGAAATACAAAAAATATTGAAAAGCAACTAAATAACGAATTTTTATGACTGAAAAATGAAATGCATATTAAATCAGATGATGATAGTCTATCCTACTATCCAACAAGGAAAATTCTCATATTAACAATAATAAAAAAGTCTCAAGCAAAAAGGACACGCATATACACAATCAAAATGTGGTAAAAATACCATCCAAGGCAGCACGAGCATAACCACCGAAATATATTATATTGGCAAATACATAGAATATTCATAACATTCTATTGGATGCATCATGTAAGGCTCAATGTAAAAACATTTGGGTGAGAAAATTCTCAAAGAAAATGTTTAGGCCGCTGAAAATCCTTTTTGGTGAACGTCCTACATTAATAATTTTTAATTCTCAAATATATGTTGTTGTTTCATTAAAAACAAATTGTTGTTATAAACGACAATGAAAACAAAAAAGTCATATTTATTTTTGACTTTTTAATGAAAACCAAAAATCAAATTATAAATCAATTTTTAAAAAAAAAATATTTTGAAAATTTTCTACGCACCTGCAAATTAAATATGCGCATATTGTGCTTACCAACTTACACAATATATTATAATATAATATTTTTCATTTAAACACAAAGTAAAATTGACCCATTATAGTAGGAGTAACAGTTTCCTACTATAAATTTGGTAATTTTAAGCAAAAATTAATTAGAGTGTACAGCAAGATTTTTTTTGATTTGTTATATTTTATAAACATATTTTTAAAAATATTGATTGCTTTTATTTTATAATATGTAACCCATTATTAATAAAAACATATACTGGTTTTTATTACAAACAAAATTTTTCAACATCGTGGTTGCATTTAAAATGAATTTTTACGCGTTTAATGTGTACATCTACACGTCAAACGTGTTTCTTTACGCACAAAATTTGGTAAATTTACTATTTAATTTTAAAATTTCATTTAACTTTTACGCATTTTCAATATAATTTTACTCATTTTGTGTTCACCAACTTACGCATAATATGTGTATTTAATTTTTGTTTACGCACACAGATTAAATTTACCTAATTTATAGTAAAAGTACACTCTAAAAAATGCTTTTATATTTACTACTATAAAATGGGTAAAGTTCTATGTAATATTACAAAAATTCGGTAAATATAAACACCAAATTCGTAAAACTTTTTTGCGAATTTTACACACACGCAGTATTTTTAGACACTATGTGTTTACAATTAAACACATTATGCCTAAAGTTAGTATTATTTTGTTAAATAAAAATTTTACGCACAAAGATTGTAAATATACTAACTTATAGTAGTAAAAAAAACTATGACATTTTGAAATTGAAAAAAAAAATTGATAAAATTTTTAAACCTAAAAAATAGATTTATTAGTTTTTTTATTTTATTCATATTTTTAATCTTGCTGTGAGTTAACAAACAATAAAAAATTATGGTTTTTATTTTTATTGTGAATTACTTAACAATACATTTATTGTTTTTTATTACAAAACAAATTTTTTTTTCTTTTTAATTTTCAATATCATGGTAGAAAATGTGCGCATTTTTATAGGACTTTTCCGCATTTTTTGTGTACATCAGGAAAATTGTGTTTCTTTACGCACAAATTTGGTAAATTTAATCTTAAATTTTAAAATTTCATTGAATTTTTACGCACTTTTAATGTAATTTTACCTATTTTGTGTTCATTAAATTACGCATAATGTGTGTATTTTTTTTCATTTACGGATACAGAGTAAATTTACCCAACTTATAGAACTACAGTTTACTACTATAAGTTGGGTAAATTTCAACAGAAATTAATTAGAGTGTACAGTTTCCTACTGTAAATTGGGTAAATTTAAACAGAAATTAATTAGAGTAAGTATAACAATTGTATAAACCAAACATTTAAGAAAATTGCATATATATTAATTTAGCTTTTCCCAAAGTTTCCTAGCATAAAAATATAATCCCCACAAACTGCTTATTGAGTTATTTCGAAATGGTAACCCTTTTTCTACTCTATTTAGCTCTCTTAACAAATGAGGCTTACATAGAGCAAGACATCGCTATAGTCAAGTTTTTATTTGACTTTCACCCCTTGAGATATGCAGGGATTTATTTCCTAAACACATTTCTATTTCTAACTAGTTTTTTGGCGCTGTGTATAGCAGAAGTCATAAAATACATAGATGGTCGCATATTTCATTTTCGTTATTTGGGATATGCGTGTCGTAGGTTTTTTTCAGATCTTATTTATTTATTTCGTATATTGCAATAATTAACAAGAAGAAAAACTATTTGCTTTGAAAAAAATAGAAAAACAATAGAATTACTGACTGCGTAACCATTAGTGTAATACTATGTTATGTATGTATACCTTGATTGTGTATAGAAATGTATGCAAGACATGGTGGTTATGGGGTAATAAGTATAATAATATTTATAATAAATAAAATAAGTGTATATGGATGTATGTATGTATCGTATGTACAAATACGAATACAATTTAGAACACAAAAATTTACAAAAAAAAAAAAAAAAAATCCATAAGGTTTTTGAACTTTTTATAAGTTAACTTATATTTTTTATTTATATTGCCAAAAAAATATTTATATAGACAAAAAGTCACGCAATTTTTTTTAGGCCAAAGTGCTTTACACTATGAACAGTTACTATAAATAAATGTTAAATAGGTTTAGTTTGTTCAGTGACCTGGAGTTCAATAAGTTTTATAAAACTATTATTAAGGTTAGTTGTATTCGAAGAAATATAATTATACAACATTAGCTTTACAGACTACCCAGACAGAAAACAGCTGATTGAATCAAAATGGCGACTGAGTAAAAGGAAATGTCAAAAATGCAGTGATACACAGAAAGGGATAGATATACAAAACAATATGTACCATACTATTTATATAGAGTTTATTTTTTCTATCTCATTTTGAAAATCACTGCAATATCAAAAACACCATACGGTTCGCGAATTTCTGTTTGGCATATGTCATTGGTAACAACCCTACAAGAATAAGACCGGTTATATGATCGGTCATTTGACTGGTAGTGTTGACGGAAATACCCGTCAAAGCGTAGAACAAAGTTTCTATCAAGTTCTTAAAGACAATATGAAAAACTTGACCAAAACTTTATTTTTTTTTTAACAAAAAATGCAATTTATATTACTTGTTTCACTCTTGCATATATGCAAATTACGGGGTTCCGACGATTGGTTCTTGTTAAGGAGATACAAAAAATTACGGGTTTAGGCATTTAGATAGTTTACATCGGAATTGCATTTTAGAGGCGGTCAAAGTTTCCCAGCTCTGGCCTGCTCTTGCAGCATATCGTTATATAAAACTATGTTTTCTTTACATCTGAGGTGTAGGGTATGTTCAGCAACTTTGTAGATAATAGTATATTAAATATTTTTGTAGAACATATTAACCCTCTAACTCCCCCTCCTATAGGCATTTTTTGGCTTTATTCTAACAAATTGTAAAAAACACTCCGAAAAAGGGGAAGGGCGGGGATGAAATGTTCTAGAAAAATCATGGCCATAAGATTGTATTATATATGCCAGAACACCCTAAAGCTCAAAACTTAACACAAACACCAAAAACCCGAAACACGTATATTTTTGTATGGTCTCCTTAACAAGAATCATTCGTCGGAAACCCATAATTTTGGAAAAAGTTTGAAATTGTTTTACAGTGTTATTTATTGATTTCATTAGAATTGCATTCATATAAATTGTAATGAAAATATTTTCATTACCATTTTTTTGAAATAATAATAATGATTTTTATTATTTGATTTCATTGATTCATGACAATAATTAGTCAAGTCAATTAAAAACAAATAATTTAAAAAATATAATTTTATATACTACACAAAAAAAAACAGTATCAGTTGAGTCCACCGAATTTGTTCCCAATCGAATTCTGGCTAACCGCAAGACAACTGTTTTCATATTAAAGTATATTTTTAGTTGTGAAAGCCAATATTCAGTTGTCTGATTTAATATTTATATTCCACATAAATATTATTACGTTCCACAAAATTTTATTAAAATAAAAAATTATTTTTAAATTTTTCCGGTATCGTATCTGGGCAATCAGATTCACAGATTCAATCAGTTCACACTCTTGCTTACTGCAAGAGTGTGAAAATTAAATTTTCTTTTAAACATTTGAATGTTTTATTTTAATTAAAAAATATTTTTTAAATGTTTGCCTTTTCCGGGATTTGAACTCGGAAATTCTGAGTACTGAATACACTTATAAATTTTTATGGCTAATTTTAAACAATTTGTTAGGAAAAGAAATGTTAGTATAAAATTTGTTTATTAATATCAATCATTAGTGACGTCTATTATCAATAGAATCCATAATTCGGTTGCATCTACTGAAACCTTAATTAAATGATATATTTGATCAGAATAACCGTACTTATAGTTACCACTTTTAAATATCGACGATTTTTAAATAAATTTGATAGTTTTTTTTTCCAAATTTCTAATATATTCCCTAAATAAATGTTTGCTTCCACCGCACACGACTACTTAACTTATTTTATTTTTAAAGATAATTGGAAATACTAATAATTAAATAATATGATTGTTTTTTGGTTTCTTTTTCCTTTTTGTAATTCCCAATACAACATTTTTGCTTTATTAATGGCTTTTAGGTTATGATCGAATTGAAACCAATCTTTTCTCTGGGTATAGAGCAAAATTTTGTCTATTTTTCGAGATTCCCGCCATTTTTACAAAATGTCGAATACCTCGAAAAATAATCAAGATGGCTCAAAATGGGCGAAATGTTTGCGGTAATAAAAATAGGCCAGGTCCGGGAAAGATCCCGAGGAATGCATTTAAAAAAACCAGCCTATGTAAAGCAATTAAAAAATCCCTTTTTTTTGATCAATTGTAAATAGTTTTTGAGGCATTAGTACGATTTCATTAGCATTGTTAGGAGAAATCAGTGATGCATTTTGAGTTTTTTTTGTTTTATCCCAAATTGACGATTAAAAAGGGCCAAAATACCTTTGATAGGGCCAACATTTTTTTGGGAATATATTTATTAGTTTTTATTTAAATAAATTTAAATCTGTTAGACATGGGTAAGATTTTATCCATTACTGAAAAGCAATAGGAAATTTATTTGTCAAATACAAAATTTTATTTATGTAGAATTTTTTACCGTTACCGTTACTTGACGACAGTCTACTTTGTTTCTTTTGTTTTTGTATTTACTTGCTATACTTAAAAGAACTTTTGTTTGAAACATGACAGATTTGCAAATAAAAGTAATGAGTTTTTCTTTGACAAACAAAACATCGTTGTAAATAAAAGTAATGTTCGAAACAGGGAGAAAATTAAAGGGTGTTTTTTTTAAAAGGCTTAGAACTTTTATTTAAAATAAAACACTTGAATGATTTATTTAAAATTTAGTATTAAAAAAACGGACACATGTGTACCGGAATCATCTTTTATAGGGTCCGCCAAATAACTTTTTTTTTTTTGAAAATGCTATAAAAAAAAAACTACTGAATATTTTCTCAAATTTCTTTTTTTATTTGAAAGTACAATCCTTCTGGTTAATAACAGAAAATAATTTCATTCAAATGGCTGCCAATTTTAAATTTTTTATTCGGCTAAAAGTGACAAAAATTTATTTTTTCCATCATGATAAAATAACCTTTCCCTGAGGATTTTTCAAATAATTTTGAACAAAAAAAATGTTTACCTTCATAAGAAATGACTTCCACTTGACAGTTTATTCGTAGGGCAGAAGCAAAAAGTACGCCATTAACAGTCTAAAAAACAAAATTATAAGAGTGTGTCCTCCCAGTCACTCGCAGAGAAAAAACATGGTTGCAGTATGATCACTGCTACTATATTGTGCTTGCTGCAATCGGATATGGTTGTCACAACCAAGTTATTGGTTTTTGAACCATCAAATGGTCGCTACCATCATTATTTAGTAAATATTTAACTATTTTATGATTGGCACCTTCTATTTAATGTCATGATTGGCTGTAACCATGCATGAAAAAAATATGATAATTATGTAACGATAAAATGCTGGCAACAATCAATAAATAATTTTACATAATATATTGTTTACTGAAAGTGGACTTATATCAGTTGGGTAGAAAATACCTTGCACATGTCATTAAAACATTTCATCAATTGACCCATTAAGATCCAGTTAATTTTATTTTAGGTTTAGAAGATTTTTTTTTAAAGGGATTTTTTGAAAATTCCTTATACATATAATATTATTTACACTAAAGAATTCATTGTCAAAAAGATTCTATTGAAAGAATATTTTTTAATTTTTTTTTTTAATATATGTTTATTAATTAATTTTTTGTAAAAAGTTCTAAAAATATTAATAAAATATTTTTAATAACACAAAATCTGTAGAACCTATGATTTGTTTTTTTTTTTGTATAAAAAAGTTTCTTACACAAAATAATAGATATTTATAAATTTATCATATAAACACATTTTTAGATTCTATGGACTTTTTCTTAAACTAAAATTCTCAGATTATCCAAACTGTTTCTTAGATAAAAGTTCATATATTCCAATCAAACTTAGATTCTAAGGCCTTTCTTTGAACGAAAAATTCATAGATTCTTAAGAAAATACTTAGATTCTAAGGACTTTTCCTAGTAAAAATATTCTTAGATTCTAAAGACTTTTACTTAAAGAAAAATTTCTAAAAACTTTCTATAAAAATCTTAAAAATGTTTTAAAATTTTTTTTTATTAAAAAAGTCATTAGAATTAAAAAAAAAAAAAGTTTTAAGTATCTTTCTTAACAAAAAATCCACAGAATCAAAGTTTTCTTGAAAGAAAAGTTCTTAAACTTTCTATAAAAATCTTAAAAATGTTTTAAAACTTTTTTTTTTATTAAAAAAGTCATTAGAATTAAAAAAAAAAGTTTTAAGTATCTTTCTTAACAAAAAAATCCACAGAATCAAAGTTTTCTTGAAAGAAAAGTTCTTAGAATCTATGAATTTTTCCCTTAACAAATTTTCTTCAAAAAGTCCTTAATATTATTTTTTTTTTAGAAAAAACATTTCTAAAGGAAATATTCTTAAATTTAAAGCGATTTTTCATAGTTTCTAAAAACTTTTCCTTTAAGAAATTTTCTTAGATTTTGGATCATATAATGATAATCCAGGAATCATAATATAGCTATGAGGGACCATAATATGATAACATTTTGAGCATACTATGATTACGTGCGATTATATCATGATAAAGTCAATATAAGATGTTTATTTAGGATTATAATAATGTAATTTTTTAATTATTATATAACTGTAGGGACCATATTATGGTAAAAATAGGATTATTTCGTTATCATAATATGATAACCATAATATAGAAATTTTCTTAGATTTTGGATCATATAATGATAATCCAGGAATCATAATATAGTTATGAGGGACCATAATATGATAACATTTTAAGCATACTATAATTACGTGCGATTATATTATGATAAAGTCAATATAAGATGTTTATTTAGGATTATAATATTGTAATTTTTGTTTCATAATATAATTGTAGGGATCATATTATGGTAAAAATATGGTTAGTTTATTATCATAATATAATAACCATAATATAGAAAATTTCTTAGATTATATATCATATAATGATAATCCAGAAATCATAATATAGTTATGTGGGACCATAATATGATAAAATTTTGAGCATACTATAATTACGTGCATTCATATTATGATAAATTCAATATAACATGTTTATTTAGGATTATAATATGGTAATTTTTGTATCATAATTTAACTGTAGGGACCATATTATGGTAATAATATGGTTATTTTATTATCATAATATAATAACCATAATATAGAACGACTATGGTTGGCACAACCATAAACCCAAAAATATATGATGCTCTTCGAATATGATTGACCCAACCATGCTTTTTCTTTACGTGCAGTTCTTATTTAAATTGCTGGTAACATTGGAAGAGCTATCAATTTCCGATATGTGGGTTTTACAGCATCCGACGATCTTACTAAATTCTAGAACAAATGGTTTTCTATGACATGCAATTTGAAACTTGTTAAGAATTATATTTATTCTTAATGTATGAAAAACAAAATAAAAATTTTTTAACAAAAATCGCGTGGTTTTCGGTAAAAATTTTCTTACTGGATATGATTAAATGATGCACCAAATCAACCTTTTTTTTTACTCGGGTAATTTTAATCATACACACACACAACGATTTCCTTCCGTGTGCTCTAGTTAACATGTAAATCCTTTGAAAAAAAAGGTAGGAGCATTATAAGTAATTTTCATACAATTTATTCATAAATTATTCTAAAATTTTTCATATTTTATTAACGCCATAAATTTCTTCCCACAAGGTTGTGTTTATTTATATATTAGCATATCATGCCATTTATATTATTTTTCCCTTTATTTTATTTTTTTGTTTTACTCAAGTTGACATGGTACATGATGGTTTGGTTTGCTATTTTTTTTTTATTTTATTTTTTATTTTAGTTTAAATATTATGTTGCCTTTACGTGTCAAAACTGCATCATGCAAACGTTTATAATAAAAAAAAAATGTTTATAAATGTTCTTTAAGTATTTTTATTTTATTTTTGCCTAAAAAATATAAAATAAAGTTAAACTCTATTTTTTAAATGTTGTCACGTATTGTAGTGACATATTGTCGATTATTTACGCCTAAATCCAATATTCCAAAAGAAACAGATGTGGCTTTTTGAGACAACATTGCTGTAGTGGAGTAGTAGTGGTAGTAGTAGTAGTAGTAGTAGTTGTGCCTTTTGTACATATATGTAGTTACAAACTATATGTACATATTCTTTTAAAGTTTTAAATGTATATAGATAAATACATTTGATATAAAAAGATTTTTGCACGTTTGTACTTGTATTGATACAATTCAGGTTAAAATATGTGTCACTACAACAGTTTATAAATCTTCCATCAAACATGATTTAATTTTTTTTGTTGTTGCTGGCAACAAAAACCGATTTAAACTAGTTGAAGTATTAAGATTAAAACGTTTTGAGTATTTGCTTTGAAAATAGAATAAATAGAGTTATATATTGTAATTTGTCCACGACGCCCTTTTAAAGCATTTAAAAAAAATCTAAAATTTACAATACATTCTTTAATGACAAAGTTTGTAAAGGGTGGTTAAATTTTAAGGGCTGATGCTGATTTTGAATAAAATACAAATTATTTAGGAAATTATTGTCATTTCTTTTTATTATGATAATATGGTATGGTTCAATTATGTATGGAACAAAATATCGGCCAAACGGCCGCCGAGCACACCTCCATCCGATGGTCCAAATTTTCGATGACGCAGAGGAGAGGCATAATTGAGGTTCTATGCCGTTAGTGTGCCGAATTATCTCATCTTTTAGCTCTTGAATTGTTGCTGGCTTATCGACGTACAACCCCAAAGAAATAAGTCCAACGGTGTCAAATCACATGATTTTGGCGGCCAATCGACATCGCGAGATAACACGGCCATTAAATTTGTCGCGTAAAAGAGCCTATTGAAACCACATATCGTCCAGGGTAATATCCACAATAAGTTCGTTATCATCTCGCGATAGTGAACACCATTCACGGTAAATGCATGGCCGACCTCATGACACACTGTTGCGAACAACAGCAATGTTTTCCGCAGAACGAACTGGGCGAGCATGCACAGGTGTTTTCACAGACCCGTTTTGCTGACGATTGTGGACACATTTGGTCGATTATGCTGACCAAAAAAAAAAAAAAATCACGAAGTGCATGAAATGCATTTTGATTTGATGGCCCATTTTCATAATAAGCTTGAATAACTTTAACGCGTTGCTCGATTGTGTATCTTTCCATGAGTTAGTCTGAAATTGAGAAATGTCAAATGAAATGCAACAATTCAACATCGTCCCTTAAAATTTAACCACCCTTTAATTTGATTTTAAGACATGGTTTAACTTTCTAAAACGTTTAAAAGTTATTTTTATGTATAAAAAGGAACGTTTTACATTGTCATTTTATTTTACATATTTCTTATAAAAACTTTACAGTTTTAATTGGCGTATGTGGCGTATGAGTGTTGGAATAAAAAATATAATATCACTCATACGCCCTATGCTATATCTAGTAGGTTTTAAATGTATAAAGTTTGATGGAATTAATGCTAATTTCAAGAGTTATTCAAGTCATCTTTTTCCAATTTCAAGCCTGGCATTATACTTTAATTACAATTTTATTCAAAAGCATATTCCAGCAAATGCTCGGCAAAACTTGGGACCTCCTTTCACCCAAGCTCATGCATTGGGTTTATGCGGCAGTTGCTAGGCCAAATTTACTTTATTGAATACTCGTTTGGTGGACTGCATTGAAAAAGAGAGTCTGCTGTAGGCATCTGGAGAGACCTCAGAGACTTAGGTTGGGGATTAATACTATGTATCGCCGGCGCGCTACTGGATGTAATCTTTAATCTACAACCGATTAATCTAGTGGTGGAAAGGCCCGCGCTGAAGTCTGCTACACTCACCAAAAAATGGCAACTGAAAATTTTGCTATTATTACTTGAAATTCTGCTAATTTGAGCCCAGCGGTATTTTTTGCTAATCTTAGCAACACATGTCTGCTGACGTGTAGTACAATGAAATAAGTAGAAAAATTAGTAGCCGCTACTAAATTTTAGTAGACTTTTTGTAAAGTGGAATTTAAAATCTGTTTGTTAAAATCAGCAAAAAAAATTACTAAATTTTATTAATATTAGTAAAAAGCTTTGAATTTGTTTTTCAAATCGAGCATCGAAAATTTTAAATATATTTTTTAAAAAACGAATCAATCATTTTGTTTTAATTTGGTAATTATTTTTTTACTTTTAAGGTTAAATTTTAATTGTTTTTAGGGCGGATTTTTAGAACTAAAAAACCTTTTTAGTGCTATTTTAAGTGGATGTCCCCTTTTTAGACATCAGTCTAAGGAACTTTAAGTTTGAAGGTGTAAGTTTTAATTAGAAATAACATTTCCTTCAATAACCACTTTTTTAAAATTAGTAATATTTTTTTGGTATTTTTAGCAAATCGGTTTTCAAAAATTTGTAAAATGATTTCTGAAATTAGCAACAAAAATTTGTAAATATTCTGTAACAATTCTGTAATTTGTAAAATGTAAATAGCAAAAAAAATTTGCTAAATAATAACTTTTTACTAATAATAGATACAAAAATAGTAGAGTGGGATTAAAAACCGTTTACATATTTTTCTACTAACTTTTTTTTCTGAGTGTATACTCTTGGGGCAGTTTGTGTATACATCTTATGGTCACGGAAAGGTAATTAGCAATGTAAATTGTAGCAGTGACTATATTATTCCTAAGATAAGCTTCAATGAGGGACTACGCGTCACTATAGGGGAGTATGAATGGTTGACAGGTATTCGGCCTGACCATACATAGAACCATTTATTTTCTTTCAGATGGGCCTAAAATGGCAAGGGAGTTCGTGCTGCGATCTTCTGTCGAGAACTATGTATCGAGGAGTTGTATAAACTTCCCGATTGCTGTAGCATTTTTCAAGCGGAAGTTCTAAAGGAAGGCTATTACAGCCAGAAGGCTATTAGGACAGATTATTAGTTTTTCGTTATTATAAGTATACTTTAAACCAGAGATCCTCAAAACACCGCACATGTGCGAATGCATGAGAAGATAATTTGTATTTTTATTAAATAAAAACATTTAGTCTCATTTGAGCATTCAGTCGCTTGTTGCTTATATTCAGGGTTGCCATTATGATCTTAGATTATTCATAGGAGCAGGTTGTGTAGTCGCTTGTTACTAGACAAGACTAATCAACATTTTTAATATAGAATGGGAAAATGCTTTTTTATTTGCCGAAAATTACTTCGGTACAGCTGAGTGATTAGTATGCCAACGCATTGTGATGCGTGATCAGACCTCGAAAAAGGAAAATCTTTATTGAATTTATTCGCGAAAAAAAAAATTATTCTTTTTGTAAATCAGCGATTTGATTCAATATTTTATAAATCAATTTATAAAATCAGATTTAAAATCATAGTTGATTAACCAATTTCATTTGAATTTTTTTTTGATTTAATTAAATCTAATCATTTCAAACATAAAACTTTTTTTAAGTCGAGAATTAAAAAAAAGATTAATTTGATTTGCGAATTAAAACAAAATAAAAAAAAAACGTTAAAATTCACTTGCAAATCGCGCTTAGTTTTCTAGATATTCGCCATTTCGTAAAATGATAATTTTTTAAATTGACCGGTACCTCAAAAACTAAGCGAGATAGGGCAAAACGGAAAAATTTTTCGCTCTAGTAGAGTATTAAAATACTCCGATAATAAAAATAGGTCAGGTACGGAAGACATTCCAAAGAGGCTGTTATACAAATTCCATGAAACCATTTGGTTTTAAAATTAAATTAATCGTGATTTAAAAAAAATATTTTTTAATTCTCGAATCAAATCATATTAGAAAATGAAAATAATTCTTTTTTAATACGGGAATCAAATTAAAATCGATTTGATTTTTTGATTTAAAATTTAATTATTCAAAGTTATTTTTGTCCTTTGATGTATAATTATTTAAATCAACATGATTCTTATAATTAGATAAAGATTGAAAGAAAGGCATTATCGCTTATGAAAAATTATAAAATAATTAAAACTCATTATTTGAGTTGTAAATCTTAAAAAACCTTTTTATGAAAAAATAATTAATGATTGACAAGAATCTTACAGAACAGGTTTATTTTTGTTTATTTTTAAAATAATAAAAAAAGTTATATAAAACTTTCTAAGCTTTTATGTTATGTTTATTTTACATTAAGTGTTTTTTTGAATATAAAATAATATTATTTTTAAAATATTTATTTGAATTTGTTCGGGGACAGCGACAAATATGGCTTGGCAACCCTGGCAGAGTGAGAAAAAATAAATTACGCTCAAAAACAAACAACTAACACAAACATAAATGTGAATGGATGTGTGTGGGGATCACTGCTTTAAACTAAAGTAACCTATAAGCTAAAGTTAAATTTTATAAGGAAGTTGTGATAACCAAAAATAGTTAAAGGTCACTTTATTGATCACTGTGGCTAAAGTTACTTTTAACTAACACGTACCTTAAAGCATGAGCATAAATCTCAATTATTTTCTTTTGGAACCCAGAAACCCCCAAAAACACTTTTCTACATGACCACATGTAAAGTAGAACTGTACAATTTGGATAACACGAATTTCAATAACTCGAATAAAAGATAGACAAAATGTCAGTTTCAAAAGAGCAGTAGACTTGTAAATCAACTTTAATATGTGAACAACTCAAAAAATTGCATGTTCTAAAATTCGGCCAAAAAAATAATATTTGGGAAAGTTTCAATACCGTTTTAACATTTCTTAAAAAAATAATACAAAGCTTCAGTATTGTGTAGATATTTCTCTCAGTGTAGCTGCCAAAAATACATTCTGCTAACCATCCCAGCACAAGCATGGTTTCAACTACATACCAGCCTATTAACTCGCTTAATTACTTTTATTCGCAATGTCCCAAAAATAATTAGTGGTCATTACCTTCTCACTTACAAAAAACACAAAATAATGGGTGGTCATTACCCTCTTGCTTACGAATAGCCAAAAAATAATGAGTACCCATTACTTTTTTTACATCGCGAATAAAAGTAATTAAGCGAGTTAATAGGCTGGTAAGTAGTTGATACTGTGTTTTTGCATGTGTTGCTAAGATTAGCAAAAAATACCGCTCGGCTCAAATTAGCAAAATTTCCCGTAATAACAGCAAAATTTTCAGTTGCGACTATAGACTTTTTTTGGTGAGTGTATTCTTGTTCGCAATTTGGTAAACTAACTCATATCGGCTCAAAAACGAAGAAATGTTTAGAGCTAGTGCCCATATAAAGGCCCCCTTCCAAAAATTAATTCTTAGACTTTTTCTTACGCTACTGGTCGCAAAAATAAAGACATTTTAATGAAATTTAGCACACTGACCACACTGGGCCCCAAAAAAAGGGCTGTTGATTTTCGTTACAAATAGTACATGTTTAGATCTAGTACCTATTTAAGGGTCAGCCAAAATGGGTTTGAAGGCGGCTATAATTGACAAGTTCAACAGTATCTGTCTCATATTTAGTAAATAATATCTAAAACAAAAATAATATTTTTCCTCAGCATTAGAATATTATTGTCCCTCTTTGTATCAAGTGACCATACAGACTATATTCGAGATTTTTTATATATAGCCAATATCAGGAAAACCAAAATTTCTATTTGATTTTTGTTAATTAATTATCCTTTTAAAAGACAAATATTAACACAAATCCATTTTAAATTATTAAAATATTGCAACCAAACAAACACTAGTTAACTTTCAACCAAACTGCTGTAAATTATTCTATAGTCGTCATGCCCGATTTAATTTTTTTTGGTCGTTATATTTAAAGTTTATAAATCTTTTAGAAAGTTTTTCAAAATATATTATATTTTTATGGATAAATCTTTAATAAAAACGTCAAAATGATATTTGGGTAATTAACACTAAAAAAATGTAATTATATTAAAGGAATAATAGCAGCAGCAGCAACAACAAAAACAGTAATATCCTCATGCATGTGGATATAAAAAGAAAAAGGATATAAAAATAAGAAGAAGAGGAAGAAGTTGTAAACCTCAAATTAGACCATTGTGCTAAACTTAACTGATGGCTGCTTATTTTTTCTTGTTAATAATAATGTTTCTTTTTCTGCTTTAATATTTGCCAGTACTATTGCAGTAGTTGTTGCTGTTGTTGTCGTTATTGTTGGTTTTTATATTATGTATCATATCATTTATATAGAAATAGAGTATATTATTTAACTACATAGTACTCAGCAATAATAATACGAGGGCTGATTTAAATGCTTGAAAAACTAAAATTTTGAAATTTTTATGTTCAATGGAGTTTTATGAATTGTTGATTGTAAATGTATAGTATTAGTGGGATTTTAGATCATATAATCATATTATTTTTATAAATTATTTTATTGTAAGGAAACATGAAATTTTTTATTAGTAAATTATAGAGAATAAAAATTGAGAAATTCCACAGAGCCAGCAGGATAGAATACTTATTATTTTCGGTTGACACTACTCAATAGGGGTGTGGTTGAAAAAAAAAAATTGCGATTCAACAAAAACTGTCCACACGAAACCGACTTTACACTACAAATAATCATAAACTCCTTCGATTGTCTTACGCAGACCAAAAGCCAAAAAATTATAAGTTCTGCATGAGTTGTTTTTTTTTTTTCGTATCATGAAAATTATATGTATATTTTGCAAATATTTATTTTTAAAATTTTATCAGGCTCAAGATCATAATTAAATGTTACTAATGAATAGTAATCACTAAATTTTTTAAATGGAAAAAATTGTATAAAAATTAATGTTTACTATTCGTTAGTAACATTTAATTATGATCTCGAGCCTGATAAAATTTTAAAAATATATAATTAAAATAGAGAGATCGAATAATATATACAAAATTTACATTTTTTTTGTGCAAAATACTAGAAAAGCTATAATATTAGTAATAACCCGTTAATAGAGGTTGATATATAGTCATATATAACAATATACAATTATATATATTTATATATATATGTAAAGATATATACTTATGTTGCTGTAAATTCAAGTGAAAATACCAAACTAAGTTGTTTTCATACCTAGCTTTTGCTACACTCAGAAAAAAAAGTTAGTAGAAAAATTTGTAAACGGTTTTCAGTCCCACTTTACTATTCTTGTACTGATTTTTAGTAAAAAAAAAATATTATTTAGCAAATCTTTTTGCTATTTACATTTTACAAATTACAGAGTTTTTACAGAATATTTACAAATTTTTGTTGCTCATTTCAGAAATCATTTTACAAATTTTTGAAAACCGATTTGCTAAAATTAGCAAAAAAAATACTAATTTTAAAAAAGTGGATATTGAAGGAAATGTTTTGTTTCTAATTAAAACTTACACCTACAAACTTAAATTGCCTTAAAATGTTAGATAGAATAAGAAAAGGGATCGGAAGTGAATATATCGACTCATGTCTAAAAATAGGACATCTACTTAAAATAGTACTAAAAAGTTTTTTTAGTTCTAAAAATCAGCCCTAAAAACAATTAAAATTTGTGACCTTAAAAGTAAAAAACAAATGATTAAAATATTTTTTAAAACAGAAATTTCTAAATTAAAACAAAATGATTAATTCGTTTATGTTTTAAGAATTTTTAAGATTTTTAAGCCTTTGATTTTTTTTTTAATTTTGTATGAAATATTCTAAAAAAAAAAAATAGTAAAGTAAAAAAATTTTGATGCTGGATAAAAAAAAAATAAATTTAACATTTTGTACTAATATTAATAATATTTAGTAATTTTTTTTGCTGATTTCAGCAAACCGGTTTTGAATTCCACTTTAAAAAAAGTATACTAAAATTTAGTAGCCGCTACTAATTTTCCTACTAATTTAATTGTACTACACGTCAGCAGACATGCGTTGCTAAGATTAGCAAAAAATACCGCTGGGCTCAAATTAGCAAAAATTCTCGTAATAACAGCAAAATTTTCAGTTGCCATTACACACTTTTTTTGGTGAGTGTAGTTATGTAAACAACATAGTAATGACATATCATTACTTTCTACATTACTTTGTAATGAGTACTCCTTACATTTTTAGACACTTTTTAAAATATTTTTGGATAATTTAAAAACTGGTTGTACAATTTCGAAACATTTTAGACAATTTTAAAATATTTTTGAACGATTTTAAATAATTTTTGCACAATTTTAAAACATTTCTGGGCAATTTGAAATAATTTTTACACAATTTTAAAACTAATAATTATAAATTAAAACTGGAAATGGTGTAGTGTTAAATAATAAACATAATGCAAAAATACACAGATTGCGTCGTCATAAATATTTAAGGCTGGAAAAATGCAAATGACAGGCCAGATAGTTTCAGTTAAAGGTTAAAAAAAATATGTTTTTCTTGATATTTCAAAATTTTTATAAAAATTGCAAAGCTGCATAAATTCTAACCCTCATGAAATTTTAAACTAAAATATAAAAAATGATTTAATAAAAAATTCATCAGAACTATTTTTTTAATTTAAATAAATGCTTTAGATTCCAAAAATATACGATATACTATAACTTATGGTTTAGAAGTCATGAAGAGTGATTTTTTAAGATATGAAGCGGGTTTATATCCAGATCACTACATTTGAAATATGAACACATGAATTCTTTTGGAAGTGCCTTAGAATAACACCAAAAAATCATAAAAGAATGTCAGCAGAAGTTTAGGAAGCAATGAAAAAATTTATAGTCACAGAATGACTACCATTTTTTTTGCTGGGAGGCTACCTGTAATGGCTTACCTTTCTTATTATTTTAAAATAAATAATAATGAGTCATTGCTAGTAAAGGGTTTTTCAATAAGAGCGCTACAAAAGTTATTTTAAATAAAACAAAAACGGTTTTGGATATCAATGAAATTCTTTATTCCTGTAATGGAACTCGATTTCTTTTGCATGGCCACCACGGGCACGCTTGCAGATGTCCAGACGCTGAACCCAATTTTCGACGGTTTTCAAGCATAAATCGGCTGATACTGCTGCAATTTCACGTTCGATATTCTTACGAAGTTCATCAATCGTCGCTGGCTTGTTGGCATAGACCACAGACTGGACGTGGCGCCCCGGTAGGCTTGTTGGTAGCGTGCTAGTCTATAAGTGCTGCGGTCGTGGGTTTAATTACCACCAGAGGCTCTGGTCTGTTTTCGCTACAACGAGCCGATATACTTTGTTGCTAGTGCTGCTCTGTTAGGGTATTAAGATATAATTTATAATTATATGATTAATATAAATAAAAATAAAAAAAATATATATATATTTATTTATGAATTTGTGGTGATCTTTTGGCTCTGAGACCATATTGATCCAAATGATGTGTGAAAGGAACAACTATCCTCCTTCGAAACAAGCCACATTTAAGAAAGTTGGTTAATAAATGGAACATTTATCAAGCAGTGGCCATCAACGGGTTAATTTATATATTTCGTTTTGGAAAAAGCAGAGTAGAAATCGGGATTCACAACTCTGCATCGCATTACCTTGTCGCTTACTCAAAGTTAAATTATAATTGGTTACCAAGAGTTAAAAAATAATGTGTTACTTAATATTTTACAGAAAAATAAATAATAAATTGTTATGAGTAACCAATTATTAATATGCATACGCGTAACCCATTATTCTTTATTTTTTCGTAAGCTTGCACATAAGCAGAACAGCTTACCTTTCGGGACATCTCATATAAAGAAAGTTAGAATTATAATACGATATAAAAGTTTATACGTGTAAACCTTGGAGTTTAGATTACTAGACTTATTATTTGGTAAGGTGTGTTTTTGTTGGGTATGTTTGCCTTCTGAAAAAGTTTTACATAACATTTGTACTTATCTACAATAAAAACTATTAATAACTTTTTTTACAAATTCTCAAACTTCCCTCGTAAAGACAACCAGAGAAATAATAACATGGAACAAACAAAAAAGCCAACAAAAATTCTGTACAAATTTTCCATTTAATTTCTTTGATAACCGCATCTGCCAAAAAAAATTAGGTTAATAGAGTGTAAAAATATAAAAAAAAAAAATAATATAAATAAATAAATAAATAAAAAAATAGCAACTGAATAATAAAGAAAACATAAAACAACCCACTTGTAAAGCCTAAAAGCAACAACAAACAGCACTAGGCAAAATAACAACAACAACAGCAATGACGATAAGTATAAGTAATTGCAATACACCACAGCTACACAAACTCACACACACACAAATGCATATGTATGTATATAAATACAAACTTTACACACAATATTTTTAACGGCTAAAAGTGTTAAATGAAGAGTACGTAAATTAAGACGACTACCGGGTGAAAACAAATTAAAATTCCTAACGCACACAATGGCAGAGAAATTTAAAAAAAATATGCAAAATTTTAGCTTAAAGCAAGATAAGCTAATCTGCACAAGGTCCTCAATAACATACATAACATAAATATATGCAAAAAGAAGGCACAGTAAAAGCGTTCTATGTATATGTAAAACATACATCGCGATGCATTGCAATTTCCTTCAATAGTTATGATAAAGTTGCAAAACATAAGAGTTTTTAAAGAAGTTTAAGAAACAAAAAAAAACGACAACGACAAAGCAGAATGACAAAAATGTATTTCAACGAGTGCACTTAGATTTTGTGTGTATTTGTTTTTGTTTTCGTTTTTTGTGAAAAAGGAAGGGTATAAAACGGAATTATGCACTTGCAAACATAAAAAAGTATAAATATGCACAAATACATCACTTTTTCCACTTTAATTTTGAAAAAATAGTGCCAAAGCATTTTTGTCATTAGAATTTTTTTTTTTTAAAATGCAAGAATACATTTCATTCCTTAATAATTCGTTTTCAACCATTAGACAACACATATATAAATACTGCGGATGTTATGATGGAATTGGATCTTTCAGAAACTGATACTTCCTAAATTTGGTAGCTGCATTTAGACTAGATTTTTCTGGTAACTAGTATGACACTAGATTTTTATGGATTTTTCTTTTTTGAGCAGAGTCTCAGTATATGCTGATGTGAAATTTGAATGAGTGTAAAGTGCACAATCATATTTAAAAAAGTTTTAAAAACTTCATATATTTAAGTTTATTTATCGTTAAAAAATGGTAAAATGCCATTTTCAATCCAAAAATTTCCAAACATAACGTCAGTTTATTTTTGGTTCGACCTATATGCCAAAAATGTAGTAAAAACGATAAACAAAACGTTTGTTTTTTTCGAATTTTATATAAATCCATACAAATTTAAGTAGATACAAATAACATACAAATTTAAGTATATATCGGCTTGCTAAGTAGTTATAGATGTAACTACATAAAAATTAAGAATGTATAAAAATGCTGCCAAGTCATAGAAATTATTGGCTTTTCTCTTTTAAATGTAAACAAAAATATTTGCCATAAAAATATTTCGAATTTTTGTATTTTTAATTCGATAAAATATTAAAAATAACAAAAGCTAACAAATGAATTATGTGTTTGTAAGTAAAGGTAGAACAGGGCAAACAATATAATTGCAACTGAAAGTTGATACTGAATATCTCAGATATGTTGATACTGGATATGCAACTGAAGTTGATACTGGATATCTCAGATATGTTCAGAAAGAGGATAGGTATTTATGTTATATATAACATATTCCTAACTAATTTCTTTTTTTTTTTAATGGTTAGTTCATCAAACCAATAATAAGTAGATGTCCATATACGAAAACAGTTTTCGTACAAAGGCGGCCCCAAATGTTCAAATTGTATTTGTTTACAAAAAATAAACAAAAACTAGGTAAGCAGTGATAGTCGTTTTCTTTACAAGTACACTCACCAAAAAAAGTCTGTAATGGCAACTGAAAATTTTGCTGTTATTACGGGAAATTTTGCTAATTTGAGCTCAGCGGTATTTTTTTCTAATCTTAGCAACCCATGTCTGCTGACAATGAAATTTGTAGCTGCCGCCACTAAATTTTAGTAAACTTTTTGTAAAGTGGAATTTAAAATCTGTTTGCTAAAAACAGCAAAAAATTTACTAAATATAATTAATATTAGTACAAAATTTACGATTTATCTTTTTTATCGAGCATCAACAAATTTTTTTTATATTTTTTTTTCAAAAAAATATTTTAGACAAAATTAAAAAAAATCAAAGGTTTTAAATATGTGAAAATATAAACGAATTTATCATTTTGTTATAATTTATTATTGAAAAATATTTTAGTCAATCTTTTTACTTTTAAGGACAAATTTTAATTGTTTTTAAGGCTGATTTTTAGAACAAAAAAACCTTTTATGTCAATGCCCTATTTTTAGACATGAGTCTGTATTTTCACTTCCTATCCCTTTCTTTAATCTATGTAACATTTTAAGGCAATCTAAGTTTGTAGGTTTAAGTTTTAATTAGAAATAACATTTACTTCAATATCCACTTTTTTTAAAATTGGTAAGTTTTTATTGCTAATTTTAGCAAATCGGCTTTCAAAAATTTGTAAAACGATTTCTGAAATAAGCAACAAAAATTTGTAAATATTCTGTAAAAATTCTGTTATTTGTAAAATTTAAATAGCAAAAAGATTTGCTAAATAATAAATTGTTTGCTAAAAATCAGTACAAAAATAGTAAAGTGGGATTGAAAACCGTTTAGATGGACGTTAAAATGCTGGAAGTTACTAGCAAATATACCAACTTCGTGCTTTCGGTAATTTTTTAATTTTTATTCTCTATAATTTACTAATCAAATTTTCATGTTTCTTTGCAATAAAAATTAATTTATTAAAAAAAGTGTATGGTCTGAAATCCTATTAATACCACGCATTTCCTTTTTGAAATTTTTATTTGACAGACCATATTTTTTTACCATAGTGGCATATTTATGAGTTAACATTTTTTTTGGACCACCTTAATATTCATTCGAAATTATATTTTTAGTGGTGGGAGCCAATTTTCAGTTGTATAGTTTAATGTTACATTCAACATAAATATTATTTTCTTCTACAAAATGTAATTTAAATTAATTTTTTCAATTTGTCCGCTATTGAACCCGGACATTCAGATTCATATCGGGTTTTCCAATAAGGACTTGCAACTTTTTTTTTTAAATAAAACGAGATTTTTCCAAAACTTTTTGATCGACTTGAAATACAATTAAAACATTGATGAATGGAACTCGACCACCGCGGGCACGTCGGTAGCGGTCGATTCGTTGGACCCGATTTTCGATGACTCGGTCACACATTTCGGTCGTAACGGCCGCTATTTCAATGTTGGCTCTGAGTTCTTCCAACGTCATCGGCTTGTTGGATTTGACGTAGACCCAAAGAATAAATTCTAGAGGCGTTAAGTCACACGAACGAGGCGGCCAATTGACTGATCCATTTCTTGAGATAACACGCTCACCAAACGATCGCCATTCACAGTAACGTGACAATCGTTATTGTCGACGATAATATATGGCCCAATGACGTCGCCGGCATGCAAACTGCACCCAACAGTTATCTTTTGTGGATGAAGTGGTGATTCATGAAGCAAATGTGGATTTTCACCAAACCAATAACGCATATTTTGCTTATTGAAGAACCCATTGAGCCAAAAATGAGCTTCGTCATTGAAGATGATTTTGCGATGAAATTCATCATCTTGGCGCATATTCTCCAGAGTCCAATCGGAGGACTTACGTCGCGTCAAATGGTCCATCGGCTTCAATTCTTAAGTCAGCTTGATCTTGTATGGGTGTAAACCAAGATATTTACGCAAAATTCGCCATAAAGTGGTTTTGGCGATGCCCAGTTCTTGAGAACGCAACGGAATCCACTGATTTGGATTGTTTGCTACGGACGCCTGAACGGCAGCGATATTTTCGTCACTTCAACCAACCCGTTGTCTCACTGGCACGGCAGCATCACACAATGAATATGTAGACTCAAATTTTTGCACTAAACTTGTTATTGCTTGTCTACTTGGACGAGAATAACGACCGAAAATTGGAGTTAACGCTCTTAAAGTTGCGGTCACCGACTCCGAATTTCGGCAGTACATTTTTATAATTTTTATACGTTGTTCGTTCGTGTACTTTAGCATGATAAAAATGTTGAGTTTACTGAAAAAACGGAAAGTAAAAGTTAGATGATCAGTAAAATAGTGCGTTCACAAATTACATTTAATGTTGTCAAGTACCTATTGGAAAACCCTTAAGTTCGCAGTTTTACTCTTTGCACCCCAACTACTGTCAATTTTTATACCCTCCACCATATATGATATATACTTTATATATGAGTTTGTCATTGCGTTTATAACATGTCGAAATACAGGTCTACGACCACATAAAGTATACATATTCGTGATCCTTATGCAATTTTAAGTCGATTAAGCGATGTCCATCTGTCCGTCTGCAAAGACTCAAGCAGATTAATGGTAATGAAAATGAGCAAAATCGGTCCAGCGGTTAAAAAGTAATGAGTGAAAATGTGAAGGTATCTCTAAATATTCCATACAAATTGGAGTATTTTAGACAGATTCAGAAAAGCGACTGGGAAGTAAACCTTTTCTTTTGTTTCTCACTAGTCGCTTAGAATTAAAAAATATTTTGTATGCACCTTAAATATTTTTCACCTCAAAACATTTTTTCACCACAAAATTTGTTTTCACCACAAAAAAATTTGTTTCACCTCAAAAAAATTTGTTTCACTTCAAAATTTTTTTTCACCACAAAATTTGATTTTCTCTTCCAAAAGAATTTTTCTCAAGTTTTTTATATTATTTGTATCAAAAACAGTAAAGAAAATTTTTTAGGATATTAGTGAAGGGTATTCAAAGATTCGGCACAGTCGAATTTAGCCTTTTTCTTCTTGTTACTTGTTTTTTGCTTTATTTGATATCTACACAGTTGAATATTTTATTTTAAAAAACAACAATTTTTTTAAATGTTTGCTGGGATTTGAACTCGGGATTTAAACACTACACTCAGAAAAAAAGTTAGTAGAAAAATTTGTAAACGGTTTTCAATCGCACTCTACTATTTTTGTACTGATTTTAAGTAAAAAATTATTATTTAGCAAATCTTTTTGCAATTTACATTTTACAAATTACAGAATTTTTACAAAATATTTACAAATTTTTGTTGCTAATTTCAGAAATCATTTTACAAATTTTTGAAAACCGATTTGCTAAAATTAGCAAAAAATATTACTAATTTTTAAAAAAGTGGATATTGAAGGAAATGTTATTTCTAATTAAAACTTACACCTACAAACTTAAATTTCCTTAAAATGTTACATATATTAACAAAGGGATCGGAAGTGAAGATACCGACTAATGTCTAAAAAGAGGACATCCACTTAAAATAGCACTAAAACGGTTTTTTAGTTCTAAAAATCCGCCCTAAAAACAATTAAAATTTAACCTTAAAAGTAAAAAAAAATTGAACAAAATATTTTTCAAAACAGAAATTACCAAATTAAAACATAAAAATGATTAATTCGTTTTTTAAAAAATATAATCAAAATTTTTGATGCTCGATAAGAAAAATAAATTCAAAGCTTTTTACTAATATTAATAATATTTAGTAATTTTTTTGCTGATTTTAGCAAACAGATTTTAAATTCCACTTTACAAAAAGTCTACTAAAATTAAGTAGCGGCTACTAGTTTTTCTACTAATTTCATTGTACTACACGTCAGCAGACACGTGCTGCTAAGATAAAAAAAAAATACCGCTGGGCTCAAATTAGCAGAATTTCCCGTAATAACAGCAAAATTTTCAGTTGCCATTACAGACTTTTTTTGGTGAGTGTATAAACTGATAGCCCCCCCCATGTAAAAGAGATTGAGAATAACGTAAACTAATATCAAATCTGTATGGAATTATATTCAACGTCATTAATTTTAAAAATATGCAATACAAACAAGTTAAAATATATTAAATCAAACTATAATAAAAATGCAATTTAATTTCGTAATAAAAAGTGTAATTGAAACTGGAAATTGTGTTGTGTGTGTTCATTTTAATTACTGTTAAAAATACTGTGACATATAAAGATCATAACGAATGCTCAGTCAGTCATTTCATACACATTCCTTTCTTTGCTAAAAATACAATAACTGTAGGTGTCAAATGTCAGTTGTCAAAGTATGAATTCACAAGAAAAAAGAGACGAAGAAGTAGAAGAATCATTTACATCAACAACAAAAATAGAATATTAAGGATACAGTATTCCAGTTTGAATCTTTTATCTCCCTTTTTGCATGAAAATCCTTTTTTTTTCTAGGCATCTGTAAACGAAATCTTAGTTAATTTAAAATCATTTTTTTTTTCTTTTTTCATATGACTTCTTCATATTTTCTTTATGTCGTGTAATATTTGTGTATTTTATATCTATGAGTATTTAAGTGAGGATATGAGTTTTCTTTATATTTTACTGTTTTTTTTATGTATGAGGAAGTAGTTGTCACTACTATGACGTCGTATTATTATTATTATTATTTTTCTTTTTGTTTTTTTTTTTTCGGTGATGATTCTTGTTCTTGTTTCTTTCTATCGTCGTCGTTATTGTCGCCGTAGCTCTGACATAGTTAATGGTGCCAAGTACCACTCTTGTATGACAAATGCTAAAAATAGTTTCATTTCCACACACAAAGAATTAAAAAGCAGCAACAACAAAACTAAAAAAAAAAAAATAGTACAAATAAAATATTTGCTTTACTGTTAAAAAAAAAAATATATTAAATATGAAAGAGAATAATATGTATGTATGTAATTACATAGAAATGTAAATATGTATGTAATATGGGAGTAAATTAACGAACAAATGTAATGTTATTAATTTACAGTTATACAACATATGGGTTATAGAAAGAACAAATAAAAAAACAATAATGTTACCAGATTGTTTCGAATAAGTAAAAGGGTTGCATTCGATTGGTGGGTCATATATTAATATACGTTGATTGTAAAATATTGTACACAAACGTAAACTTTGAAATTTAGATGTATGAAAATGTATTTTTAGTTTGATTCGAGATCATAGGAAAAGTTTTTTTCCAAATGAAAAATTTTTTTTCCCTTATTTTTAATTTTAAGTAAACATGGAGAATACACAGAAAAATTTATTAGACAGACATTAGCCGAATGGAATGAATTTTCTGGTTAGCTACGACTTTCATCAACATTCTTTGTGCCGAAATACCAATTGTAAATATCTCTATTTAACTTACAAATCAAAGGAAAAAGCTATTTTATGCTAACATACAGTTGATTTTTATTATTGAGTTTAGATGAAATTTTGCGTTATTTATATTCTCCTTTGTTTACCGTATGTCCAAATTAGCTATTAGCTAATATAATATATTAAGTTTAAACTAAATTTCGAGCGTAATATAATCGCAGTTTATAGTCAATTTTTAAAACTCAAAAAATAATGTATTTAGCACATCCACCGAATTTGTTTTGCAGATCGAACTATCTTCACATTACGATAAAGCCCTTTTTGGCAACAATGTAGTTCAAGGGTGTCCAAGGCCTATACTCTTTATGCTCATTTGTTTTTGTAAATGCTCTTAGCTGTAGGCTGTGTGTTTTAATACATATAGAGCACTCAGCAATAGCAATACGAAATACACAAACAACTTTGCCTTATTAGTTTTTTTGTCGTTCTTCACTGTATACACGCAAGTGCAAAGCAACAACACTTTCGTATGCTTTGCTGGTAAACATTGACGACAGCGATCATCAATGTAGATTTTGTTTTTGTTTAACGTATGATATGAAATATATTTTTTTTCTTTTTTCTTTGTATGTATTGGTTTTTACAATAAAAAATATTGAATAAAAATTGGTTATTATTTAAATGTATTGGTGTTTGCTCTTCCATAAGGAACTTTTGGGCACCCCTGGTGTAGTTTATCTCATATTTTTTTTTTTGAGAAACGCCCGATAAAGCGTATTTTTGCCATAGCTTTTTATGAAATTCTTCATCATATTTAACGCTAGAAGACTTATGTTCGTCGAATCGACGGGCATCGCTCTCTTTTTTGCTATGGATGTAAAATATGATTAGTTCTCTATGGTTAAGAATCTTCATAAATATGATGCAGAATGGCGAACAATTTGTGAAACAGTTTCTACAATTTGATGAAACTTTTCCCCAGAATGTACTTTAGGCAATATAACCCTTCAAAGTAAGTCACGATAACTAATGCTTAAAAAGAGTTAAATTGGGCATAAATTGTTTTTCTTTCCAAGAGATAAAATAGTGTCACTTTGTCAATCAAAATTATGGCCAAAGTCATGTTGGTCCCCATTTCGGTTCGAAAATCGGTTTCAAATTAAGACGAGGTACTTTTCGTATCCTGATAGAATTATATAAGTCCTTGTGTGAAAATAAGGAGTTGCAAAGAAACTATTTCCTCTGATCTTAATGGAATTCGTATATATATTATAGAGGAGTTAACAATAATAGATTCTAAAAAGTGGGGT
Organism: Eustalomyia histrio; assembly: GCA_949748255.1. Lineage (NCBI taxonomy): Eukaryota > Metazoa > Arthropoda > Insecta > Diptera > Anthomyiidae > Eustalomyia > Eustalomyia histrio. The sequence goes on from OX456523.1 coordinate 225,647,543, forward strand.
CAGAAATTAAAAATTTAAGTGCCAATAAGAGGTATACTGGTATATAAAACATGCCTGAGCATGTCAAACTTTTTGGGATATTTATGGGTCTATTATCGATGGCAACCTAACTTTAGTTGCGTTGTCAACTGGCAACTCAACTGAAATTATAATTGGTATTATATAAGGCAACTTTCCCCAGTTGCCAAAAAGTTATCGATAATGTAATTTTGACAGATTAGCAACTGAAAATAAATGTAAACAAATAAAAAGATTGACAAAGAAAAAAAGTTAAAAGTGAATTCATTAAAAACAAAAACAAATTATAAAAAGAAATTGTGTAAACAATTATTTTAAATATGCCAGTTCAGTGGAACTGTTTTTTGATGACGATGAAAAGGCTTAAAACGTGTCATCTATTAGACGGAACTTGAGGGACAACTTCGATCCATTAGAATTACCGTCTGTACTGTCAGTATATCTTGATGTTTAAAATTATTTTCAATAAAAAGTTGCTTCTTATATTTTCAAAGCTTATTTTCGTATTCCAAAAGACGCAGTGGTATATTTAGTGAAAGCCGTAAACAAAGTCGTCGTTTAACGGCAATACCTCCTCTATTAAAAGTTTGCGCAGCTTTAAGATTTTTTGCTGAAGGAAGTTTCCAAAAATCTCACGGCAAAGACTTCAATCTAGGAATGGTTCAACCAACGTTGTCGGTGGTATTAAAAGAAGTCGTGCAATTAGTAGAACAAAAGCTTGTGTATAGTTTCAAAAATGTCGGAAGAAGAAAAAACAAAAAATGAAAACCTTTTTTATTCGAAAACGAAGTTTCCAGGGATTGTTGGATGTATAGATGGAACACACGTACATATATTGGGACCGAAGGAAGACATTCGTCCCTTATATATAAACAGGAAAGGATATTTTAGTTTGAATGTTTTGCTGATAAGTTATTTAACAATTTTTCTTTCTTTTGATCAAGATGATTTCTTTGTAGTTGTGCGATTACGAAATGAAAATAAGGTATGTTGATGCTAGGCATCCTGGATCTACTCATGATGCCTTCATATGGAACAAGAGCCCATTAAAGCAAGAGGTTGCTGCAGATTTTTAAATATTTATAACAATAAATAAATATACTTACATTTTAATGTTCCCGCCTTTTTTCTTTTGCTTTAAAAACCTACAGCAACCAAAACTTTGTGGTTGCCAATACAATCACTATTTGGCAACTGAAATTGACAGCTATCATTTGCCAGTTGCCATACGCAATATCATTTTGGCAACTGGCAACGCCACTAAGGTTCGGTTGCCATCGATAATCGACCCATTTATTACTATATTTTCCCAATAGCACATTTGTTTACAACATTATTGTTTTTTTTAGTTCACATTTTTATATGGCAATGCTGGGCTGTGTCTTCGATACTTGTCATCACACCGTTTTTAGGCGACCTTTCATGAAGAGTATTATTTACTCACATTTAAAATATTTCGACCTTTGTCCGCGCTTATTCGGAAGGGTAACTGTTATTCGTAGGATATTAAAAAAAAAAACATAGAAAATATTAGTATCTAACTTATAGATTACATTAACACTGTTCAAAAATAATTTTTAAAAAAATTTAATTTTTAAAGTGCAATGTTTTTGAATATAGAGTCAACTCTGTTATCAAACTTCAACTTTTGAAGAATTTATTAACAATGAGTATAAACAAATTCCAATTTTCTGAGGACATGTTACCGTAAATCAATGTTAATTCGCGATTTAAAGGAATAAACGAATTAATCCAGAAAGACTGGAGTCAAGTCAAGGAAAATATTTTTGTTATTATTTTAAAATTTGTTCTCAGTTTAAAATAATTATTATTACCAAATATTACTAAATTTCAGTTTTAACACTTTTTCAAATTTAGAGTACTGAGGTCTGTAAAACAAATTTAAATAATTATTTTGTGTAATTAAATTTTTTATCAGAATATTTGTGAATCTAAATATAGGGTCCGCCAAATAACGTTTTTTTTTTGAAAATGCTATAAAAAAAACTAATGAATATTTTCTCAAATTTCTTTTTTTATTTGAAAGTATAATCCTTCCGGTTAATAATGGAAAATAATTTCATTCAAATGGCTGACTCGGCTGGTCGTTACAGTCAATGGCAATCGTTATCGGGCCATGTTGAACAAATTTTTGTTCACAAAAATTGAAGAGGAGGATATTGGCAACAATTTGCTTTCAACAGGACGGCGCTACGTGCCACACAGCTGAAGCTACACTCGATGTTTTGCGCCCTGTTTTTGAAGATCGCATTATTAGCCGCAGAGCTGATGTCGGAGCTGCGATTTGACACCGTTGGACTATTATTTGTGGGGTTCCTTCAAAGATAAGTGTTACGCCGACAAGCCAGAGACAATTGACGCTTTAAAGGACAATATTCGTGAAGCCATTGGTGAAATATAGCTGCACACAATCGATAATGTGCTTAAAAATTGGACCGATCGTGTAGGCTACTGCATGACCAGCCGAGGCAGCAATTTGAATGAAATTTTTCCATTATTAACCGAAAGGATTGTACTTTCAAATAAAAACAGAAATTTGAGAAAATATTCAGTAGTTTTTTTTTATAGCATTTTCAAAAAAAAAAAAAAAAGTTATTTGGCGGACTCTATATAAAAATAACTTAGTGAACTTTTGTTCCATTTTACGTAGGACTTTTAAATAAAGACTTGACATTAATTAACTTGTATCTACAAATTCAAAAAAGTTGTATTATTTTTTTTTGTACAAAGTATAAGTTAAAAGTTTTGTTACACAGTAGATCATAAGCTCCGTTATTTTTGCCAAAACTAAAATTTTAAAAATTACAAATTTTTAAAATTTTTGCCATCTAATGACTAAAAGAAATATATTAACTGCATATATAGAGAGAGTTTTATAAAAATCGGTTAAGCGATATATTTTCAAATGGCGATTCAAAGTTAAATTTTTTTTTTGTTATTCAGTGTTTTTACTTTATACAAAAATATTGTTATATTCAGTTTTCACAATAAACATTTCCTATATTTAAATTCAATTAATTTTAGTACTCGCAAGATGGCATTTGTGGACTTTAAAGTTTTCCACAACACGAAGTAAAAAATGAAGGGAACTCAACCAGAAATCGGTAAAATTCAAAATGTTCAAATCAAAATTATCAAATCCATCATATCATTTGCTAGAGTCTTTATTTAATAAATCTTATACAATTTTTTTACGGAATCTATTTTGCATGTTCCTTAAAACTTTTGTGCTATTAAATCAATTTTGGAATTGTTTATAAACACAAGATATTTATATTTGTTAATAAGCCGTTTGTAAAAATATTTTCAAAAACTTTTGCTTATAAATGTTTTAATTTAATTTAAAAATTTTTACAAATTGAGTCAAAATTATTAGCACCAATCATAATAAAAAAAAACACAAAGCACCAATCATAATAAAAAAAAACACAATAATACAAAAAATTAAAAAAGTCTATTTCAGAGAAAAAGTTCCGCGATATCCCACCTCTTATCAAAAACATAACTGGACCTGATTTTTCTCTAGGAAATTAGGTTAGTCTGTTTTTTCAGTAAGTATACTTAAAACCACAAAAAACAAATACAAATATTCTCAATTTCAATTTAAAACGTACACCTAGAGAAAAGATTGGTTGCAATTTACAAATAAAATTCGTTTAGAAGCAACCATTTATTTAGTGAATGTACTAGAAAATAAGTACAATCTATCAAATTTATTAAAAAAAATTTCGATTTTCGAAAGTGGTTACTACAAATACGGTTATACTGATCAACAATATCATTAAATCAACCGAATTGTGGATTGTATTTATTATAGAAGCCACTAACGATTTGTATTTGTAAATGAATTTTTTGCTATATTAATTTTCCTAAAAAATTATTAAAATTCAAAATTAGTCATTCAAATTTATAAGTGTTTGTGGGCTAGTGGGTAGAGAGCTAGCCTAGTGATCTAATTTCCCAGTTCAAATCCCGCTAAAAAAAATTTTTTTGTTATTAAAATAAAATATTTTTTTAAATTAAAATAAAATATTCAATTGTTTAAATAGCAAATATATTAAATAAAATTAAATTAAATTGTGGTGCAGTAAGTGAGAGTGTGAATTATCTGAATGCCTAGGTTCGAAACCGGAAAAATCTAAAAATGAAGTTTTCTTTAAAAAAAAAATTTTGTGGAACGTAATAATATTTATGTGGTATATAAATATTCAATTAGACAATCGAATATTGGCTTTCACAACTAAAAATTAAATTTAATATAAAGATAGTTTTCGTAACCACCAGAATACGATTGGCAACAAATTCGTTGGCCACAACTAATACTGTTTTCCGGGTGTACTATTTTATTTTTCTAAAAGTCTTCCTATGTTCAACCATTTGTCAAATACTTTTTGGGCCTGATTATTCTATATGTACACTTAAAATAATTTGCAGTTTAAATTAACTTTAAATGCGATTTGAAATAAATGAAAAAAATCACTTAAAATCCGGACTACTCACCAAAAAACCAAAAGAACTTTTCATTAATTTTTTAATGTTTATAAATTAACTTACAATATCCGTTAATAATAAATGATTTTTAATTTATTTTAACTGTTAAAATAGAAATCAAAAATCTGTAAAAACAAATGATATTTCCTTTGTTTATTTATTTTAACTGTCAACTAAATAACTACAAAATCCATACAAATAAATGATATTTCATAAATCAGAAATCCGTAAAAACAAATAACATTTCTTTTGTTAATTTATTTTAACTCTCAACTAAATAAATAAAATCTATAAAAATAAATGATATTTCTTTTTTTTTTTAAATATTCAATCTGAAATTCAATTTCGTATTTGGTAAGTTTGCGACATGATTCCAAAAAAAAAAAAATATATAAAAAAGTTAGATTGTATGGGACATACCCAGCAAAAAAAATGGTAGTCATTCTGTGACTATAACTTCTTTCATTGCTTCCTAAACTTCAGTTGACATTCTTTTATGATTTGTTGGTGTTATTCTGAGGCACTTCCAAAAGAGTTCATGTATTCATATTTCAAATGCAGTGATCTGGATATAAACCCGATGCATACCTTAAAAAATCACTCTTTACTACTTCTAAAGCATAAGTTATTGTATATCGTATATTTTTGAATCTAAAGCCTAAATGCAAATTGAAAAAATAGTTGTGATGAAATTTTTAATTTTTTTATTAACTCATTTTTTATATTTTAGTTCAAAATTTCATGAGGGTTAGAATTTCTGCAGTTTTGAAATTTTTATAAAAGTTTTGAAATATCAAGAAAAACAGATTTTTTTAAACTTTAATTGAAACTAGCTGGCCTTGCATTTTTTCAGCTTTAAATATTTTTTTGACGACACAATCTGTGCATTTTTGCATTATGTTTATTAATTAACACTACACGATTTCCAGTTTTAATTCAGAATTTATCAAAATAATTTAAAATTGTGTAAAAATTATTTAAAATTGCCCAAAAATGTTTTAAAATTGTGCAAAAATTATTTAAAATTGTTCAAAAATATTTTAAAATTGTCTAAAAATGTTTCCAAATTGTACAACCAGTTTTAAAATTATCCAAAAATATTTTAAAATTTATCTAAAAATTCATTAAAATTTTTGAAAAATGTTTTAAAAATGCTTTCTCTCTAATGCAGAATTATTTATTTGTTTTAATAAAGAGTATTTGTGTATCAATGCATAAATTTCGATTCTTTAAACTTATTTTTCTAAAGCTTAAATACTACAGAATATATGAACATTTTCCACTCATGCATCAGAACACCTAATCACTGTGTTATTATTGATTCCTTAAAGTATGAGTAATGCTAGTAGCTACATTTGAATACTTCCATCCTATGACACGCTAATGTTAAATTCATCGATGAAACCATTAGAAAAGAAGTGATGCCTTTGCCATAGTAGTAATGCTTTTATTGCTCCTTTGGCAGCTTCATTTTTGCTGGGTATTTAATCCCCCACAACCCTTATATGACCTAAGAGATGTATGGAAAATTTATTAAAATCGAATAGTTTAGCTTTGTCCCGTTTCACACAGGGCAACATTTGTCGCGCAACTCTTGAGTTTGTTGGAGAGAGGGTAAAGAAGAGTGGGGATCGGTACGGAGTTGCTTGTTCTCGGCAATACGTTTTGTTTTTTCATTCTTCGTTTTGTTTTTTAATTCTTCGTTTTTTTTTCATTCATTTTAAACCAAATGTAGACGAAAGTTGCTGAAAAAAATTTCTCTGTGTGAAATTAAAGGCAACTTTAAAAGAGAATTGACAAGAATTGCCTCGACAAAAGTTGCTCTGTGTGAAACGGGACTTTAAATACTTTCCTTGTTAGAAAATACAAATACATCGATTAGGCTACCACAAGACCCAAAAAAAATATACACATACATACATAGTACAATGTACTGAGTACATATATTTTTAGACACTCACCGTATGAGTAATTTCATTAAATATTACTCATACGCTGCAGTGGCGTTTGTAATAAACAGTGCTTGATATTACACACAGAAAACTAAAGTGCGACAGGCAATTGTTTCGTTTGGAATAACTATATTCATGTTGAATATGTTGGTTGTTGCAACAAAAATTCAGTAGTGTTAACCGATTTTTTTTTTGTGTGTGGAAAGCAACCGATTTTAGTTGGAATCTGCTAAAATTGTTCTGTATCTATTTGTATTTTCGACTTAACTTTATCTGCAAATTTATATAGAAAAATGTGCATTATGCGAAAACTTACACATGACACGTTAACTTTATACTTTCTAGATAATTATCAACAGTTAACAGTTAAAAGCGAAAGTACACACTTAAAATATTTTGTACTTCAAATAAACTGATAATGTAATTTAAAATAAATTAAAAATCATTTAAGAACCGGTCCACTAACTTTTTAAATAATAAAAAGAAATCATTTATTTTTATAAATTATTTTTCATTTATTTTAACTGTTAACAAAACTAACCACAAATCCGTGAAAACGAATTATATATCCTCTACTTCTTTTTTGAAACTGACAACTGATTGACAACAAAATCCATGATCCAATGATTTTTCCTTTATTGCGTTTTTTTAACTTTCAAAAAATTTATTGCAAATTTGTAAAAATAAATAATAAATTGTTTATTTAATTTTTTAAAATGTCATAAAAATTTACTACAACTTTTCATTTATTTTGTTTATTTTCACTATGAGACAGTTAACTATAAAAAAATAAAAACAAATTTTTATGAAATAATTTTAAATGAAAATATTAACTGAGAAAATCCGTATTTATATGTAAATTATTGTTAAACAAATGTAAAATACAGTGAAATATATATTTTATTGTATTTTAATCATCCCCCCAAACAATACGTTCCATTTACGTACCGGACTAGAAAATGGATTTTAAGGAACATCGAAACTGATTCGAATCCGTTTAAATACGGACCGTTTATGGATCAATATGTCGTGTGAAAACCGGAGTTTTCCATTGAAAGTCCATCAATGCCCGTCATTAAGATATGCCCGTTTAAAGATATGTATCCGGTCCGTATTCATATCTACACGCAGAGAAAAAACATGGTTGTAATATGATCACTGCTACTATATTGTGCTTGCTGCAATCGGGTTTGGTTGTCACAACCAAGTTATTGGTTTTCTAACCATCAACATGGTCGCTACCATCATTATTTAGTAAATATTTTACTATTTTATGATTGCCACCTTCTATTTTATATCATGATTGCCTGTAACTAAAATTCTGACTATGAAAAAAATATGATATTTATGCAACGATAAAATGTTGGCAACAATCAATAAATAATTATACAATCAAAGAAAGAAAAGTTCTTAAAGTCTGTGATTTTTTCCTTAACAATTTTTCTTCAAAAAGTCCTTAATATAAATTTTTTTTATAGAAAAGGTACTTCTAAAGGGAATATTCTTAAATTTAAAAAGTTCTTTCATAGTTTCTAAGAACTTTTCCTTTAAGATTATTCAAGAATTATAATATAGTTATGAGGGGCCATAATATGATAACATTTTGAGCATACTATGATTACGTGCGATCATATTATGATAAATTCAATATAACATGTTTATTTAGGACCATTATATGGTAATTTTTGAATCATAATATAACTGTAGGGACCATATTATGGTAAAAATATGTTTATTTTATTATAATAATATGATAACCATTATATAGTACGATCATGGTTGGTACAACCATAAACCCAAATATCCCAACAAACAATACGTACAGTTTACGTACCGGTTTCGGTCCGTCATAAACGGAATCCAACTCCGTTTACGTACCGTTTTCTTTATCCGTAAACGGACCAGAAAACGGATTTTAAGGAACATCGAAACTGATTCGAATCCGTTTAAAATCCGCCAATGACGGACCGTTTACGGACCGGATATATCGGATGAAAAACGGAGTTGTCCGTTAATAGTCCGTCAGTGATGGATCGCTTACGGATCCGTATTCATTCCGTTTTTTCAATAAAAAACCGATTTGTGTAAATGGGCAATATTTTTATTTGCAAATCAACACAATTTTGCACACAATATCGTAAAACTTGTTTTCAATTTTATCAATATTTTCCTGAGGGATATTTAAGTATTAGTTTTTTATTACTAAGCAAATCCAAAAGCAACGGAAGAAAAAATGATGAAAAACAGTGGTCCGTATTTGACGGTACAGAAACGGATACACCAAAACTGAGTAAAAACGTATTGATTTCGAAAATTCAATTATACGGTCCGTTAATGTTCCGTTTACGTACAAGCTTTGATGGATACGTATTTTCGGAACGTAAACGTACAGTAGAAGCCGGATTCATGAATCCGTACGTATCGGAGAGTCCGTAAAAATGTTTCTTGGGATATATGATGCTCTTCGAATATGATTGACCCCACCATATTTTTCTTTGCGTGTATGCGGTTGTGGCCAATTGAAAACCATGAAAAAATAAAACAGAATTTTGATTAGGTTCAATTTTGTGGTATTTACGATATGATGTAGCACACAATGCATATTTTCACATTTTTCAAAAAATCTATTAGTAACTGTGAGATAATATTTTTATTTGCAAAACTGCATAAATTTGCATACATCATCATAAAACTTGTTTTAAATTTTATAAATATCTTAATCATGGATATCACTTAAAGTTATTTTCGCTGTGTATTGGTGGTAAAGACTTTGAATACAAGAGAGCTTAGTCTAAATAGACATTTGTTTTTCTAAACCTTAGCGCGCGACCCGTATAACGATCACAGACAATTTTCAGTTATTCGTTTTGACAACAGAACAAATTCAAAAGCATGTAATTAAAAACGTATGAAAATCGGGGAAGTCCCTGTTTGACTGTACAGAAACGGATACATCAAAATGGATACAAAACGTATTGTTTTAGAAAATTCAATTATTCGGTACGTTAACACCAAAAAAACAGTATCAGTTGTGGCCACCGAATTTGTTGCCAATCGAATTCTGGCGGTTACGACATATTAAATAATATTTTTAGTCGTTAAAGCCAATACTCAGTTGGCTGATTTAATAATTATATTCCGCAGAAATATTATTACGTTCTACAAAATTTTATTTAAAAAAAAAATTATTTTAAGATTTTTCCGGTATCGAACCTGGGCATTCAGATTCATAGTTCACACCCTTACCTACTGTATCATAACTTTACTTAATTTTCTTTGATATATTTGTTATTAAAACATTTGAATATTTTATTTTGATTAAAAAAATATTTTTTTTTTTAATATTTACCTCGGAAATTAGTGTACTGGTCTAGCTCTCTACACGCAGAAAAAAAACATGGTTGCAACATGATCACTGCAACTATATTAAGCTTACTGCAATCGGGTATGGTTGTCACAATCATGTTATTGGGTTTTTAACCATTAACATGATCGCTACCATCATTATTATCGTAAATATTTTACTATTTTATGATTAACACCTTCTATTTTATAACATGATGATTTTAACTATGAAAAAATATGGTATTTATGCAACCATAAAATGCTGGCAACAATCAATAAATAATTATGCATCAAATAAAACATGACTTTAACATTTACAGTCATAATATTGTCTCATTTTCATAAAAACCAAAATTTTATCAGTTCAGTCAGTTTGTTTTTAATTACAAAATGTTTTTAATATAACAATCATATATTGTTTACTAAACTTGGACAAATATCACAGGGGTAGAAAATACCTTTCACATGTCATTAAAACATTTCATCAATTGACCCATTAAGATCCAGTTAATTTTATTTGAGCTTTAGAAGATTTTTTTTAAAGGAATTTTTTGAAAATTCCTTATAAATATAATATTATTTACACTAATTAATTCATTGTCAAAAAGATTCTATTGAAAGATTTTATATTTTTTAATTTTTTTTTAATAAAAACAATTAGATTTTTTTTTAATATATGTTTATTAATTCATTTCTTGTAAAAAGTTCTCAAAATATTAATAAAATATTTTTTATAATAAAAAGTCTGTGGAACCCATAATTTTTTTTTGTACTAAAAGGTTTCTTACACAAAATAATAGATATTTATAAATTTATCTGATGAAAACATTTTTAGATTCTATGGACTTGTCCTTAAACTAAAATACTCAGATTCTCCAAACTGTCTCTTAGATAAAAGTTCATATATTTAAAACAAACTTAGATTCTAATGCGTTTCTTTGAAAGAAAAATTCATAGATTCTGAAGGCTTTTCATCGCGAAAAATACTTAGATTCTAAGCACTTTTTGTAGTAGAAATATTCTTAGATTCTAAAGACTTTTTCTTAAACAAAATTTTTAAAAATATCGTTAGAATCTAAGATTTTTTTTATTAAAAAAAGTCATTAGAATTAAAAAAAATAAAAAAAAATTTAAGTATTTTTTTAAAAAAAAAGTCCACAGAATCAAAGTTTATTGAAAGAAAAGTTCTTAGAATCTATAATTTTTTCCTTAACAATTTTTCTTCAAAAGTCCTTAATATCACTTTTTTTAGAAAAAACATATCCAAAGGAAATATTCTTAAATTTAAAGAGCTTTTTCATAGTTTCTTAGAACTTTTCCTTTAAGAAATTTTCTTAGGTTAGGGATCATATAATGATAATCCAGGAATCATAATATAGGTAGGAGGGATCATAATATGATAACATTTTGAACATGCTATCATTACGTGCGATCATATTATGATAAATTCAATATAACATGTTTATTTGAGACCATAATATGGTAATTTTTGAATTATAATATAACTGTAAGGACCATTTTAGGGTAAAAATATGGTTATTTTATTATCATAATATCATAACCATATTATAGTACAACTATGATTGGCACAATCAAAAACCCAAAAAATATATGATGCTCTTCGAATATGATTGACCCAACCATGTTTTTTCTTTGCGTGTACCATATAAAACTTATAAATTTTAATGACTAATTTTGAATTTAAACAATTTTTTTAGGAAAATAAATATAGCAAAAAATTCGTTAACAAACACAAATCTTTAGTGGCTTCTAGAATCAATACAATCCACAATTCGGTTGGTTCAACTGAAATTCTAATTGAGTGATATATTTGATCAGGATAACCGCATTTGTAGTTACCACTTTCGAATATCGATAATTTATTAATAAATTTGATAGATTGTGCTAATTTTCCAGTACATTTGCTAAATAAATGTTTGCTTCTACTGTGCACAAATTCTAAATACCAACAAATTTGAATTCCCAATGCCAAATTTTTGCTGTAATAATGGATTATTCCAAATAAAATAAAATTCTTACAAATAAATGTTAATGGTTTTGATCAAGTTGCAACTAATCTTTTCTCTGTGTGAATGTTCCGTTTACGTATAAGCTTTGACGGATACGTATTTACGGATCGTAAACAGTAGAAGCTAGATTCATGAATCCGTACGTGTCAGAGTATCCGTAAAATGTTTCTTTTCTTTCTTTTTAAATAAACTGCAGTAAAAATATTTTGCGTGTACCAAATTTTTAGGTTCTGTCTCCAACGACTTGAGCTGGGCAATGATAAGTCAGTTAGAGATCTGAAAATTTTTTTTTAAAATCCTAAGATTTTAAAAGGTTAAAAGGAAATTTTGTTTGAACTTGATGCTAAATTTTTGTAAAGGAGGTTGATGGGAAGTTCCGAATCCAAATTCGGTAAAAAAAGAATTTTTTTTAGGGAAGTAAAGGAGGATGTATTACAGTTGCACTTGATTGAAAAATAATAAGATTTTAATGCGAAAAAGTTATAAGCATCAACATATTTTTTTTATACATCTTCCTTCTTTGCATGACTAAAACTTCCATCTCTTAAATCGAATTTTCCATCATATTTTTCTTGGGATATTTTTTGCTTATAGCGTATCGACAGAAATTTAGTTAACATCCTACACGCAAAGAAAAAACATGGTTGGGAGAATCATATTCGAAGAGCATCATATATTTTTCGGTTTATGATTGTGCCAACCATAGTCGTACTATATTATGGTTATCATATTATGATAATAAAATATCCACAATTTTACCATAATATGGTCCCTACAGTTATATTATGATTCAAATATTACAATATTTTGATTCTGTATAAATATATTATGATGTTGAATTTATCATTATATGATTGCATGTAATCATAGTATGCTCATAATATTATTACATTATGGTCCCCATAACTATGTTATGATTTCTGGATTATCATAATATGATCCATATAAAATCTTTAAGTAGAATCTTTTTGACAATAAATTGATTATTGTAAATTATATTACATGTATGTATAAGGAATTTTCGAAAAAAACCCTCAAAAAAAATCTTCTAAAGTTAAAAAAAAAATAAACTGGAACTTAATAGGTCAATTGATGAAATGTTTTAATGCCACATGCAAGGTATTTTCTGTCCAGTTTTAGTAAATAATATATGATTGTATTTTAAGACATTTTGGTTTTTATGAAAACAAGACAATACTCGTATTAGGACTGTAAATGTCAAAGTTATGTTTTATTTGATGTATAATTATTCATTGATTGTTGACAGCATTTTATGGTTACATAATTATCATATTTTTTTCATAGTCAGATTTTTTGTTACCACAGTATGGTTACAGCCAATCATGTTATAAAATACAAGGTGTCAATCATAAAATAGTGAAATATTTACTATCATAATGATGGCAGCGACCATGTTGATGGTTAGACGACCAATAATATGGTTGTGACAACCATACCTGATTGCAGCAAGCACAATATAGTAGCAGTGATCATGTTGCAACCATGTTTTTTCTCTGCGTGTATAAATAGGGCGATGACAACAGAAATTTTGTAGCTGCAACTGAAACATTTAACTGGCAAAAAAAACAGGTAGTTACAATAAATTGGTCTTCTTTGTGTACTCATTACATGCATTATGTAGGTATTTTTAAGCCTAGTAAATTGTGTTACCCCTGAAAAAATTTTACTCAAATGTTAATGGTCTTGAATGGTAAAAATTAAGAACTTTTTTTTTTGTTTATATAAAAGACACAATCACAATAATATTAAATATTTAATTTGTATTAAAATAAATTGTAACAAATTTTCACTTAAAATTTTTTAATCGTAAAAAAAAACATTTTTTTATTACCTGAACAACTTACAATGCTTTAAAAACAACAAAATTTGTTAAACAAACAATATTGTTTGCATAAGTTTATTTATTTTTTTTTTTGATAACTTACACCATTGAAAACTGTTATTGTTAAGTTTATGTGTAATTTTTCCCTGGAGCAAGGTAAATACAATGTGTCAACTTTTCGTTTCTTTTTGAAAATGAAAAAAATTACAATCTGGCAATATTGTTTTGTTTCACTTTTTTCATGTTCCGATTTAATGATTAAACAACATAACCTTAAAAATTATGACAATTGACCTAACATGATGTAGTGAAAGATAACACGCATTGTTAAAACTAACAGATATGGAGTAAAAGTTTATACTTTGACATGCGCCATTTAAGTTTCTAAATGTCAAAGTTACACTCACTAATCAAAAGGATATTTTCTCTTAAATATTTGACATATTAAGAAATGTGGGCATAAAATGAGAGTTAGAGTTTTATGTTAAAAAAAAAAATACAAATGTGTATTAAATTTTTTAAGTATTTTTATACAAGTTTCATACGACAAAGAGTACAATATCCATTACTTTATGTCATAATGTACGTATATACATATGTATGGATGTGCGCTGCCTCTCTCTCTCTTTGACATTGCTATTATGTATTGAAAAATGTACTTTTTACGTACAGCAACTAGTGGTCAAAGTTAAGAAATATATGAATAGAAAAATAGACAAACAAAGCAGGAGAATTTAACGTTGTATTTTACAGTTAAGCTGAATGAAAATTATACGTTGTATAGTAGTCATCATCGCGTACATAAGTGAATCAGAGCAATGTGTTTGCGTGTGTAATTGTTTAAATGAAGTTTAAAAATAAGAAAAAGAACAAAAAAAAAAATCATAGTATATTTTAAGGCTACAATTATTTAACAGAGAAGAAGTATATTTTTAGGTTAAATTCTCTGTAAATATACAAAAAAAAAAAAAAAACAATCAACATTTTGCATGTTTACTAAATCACAAAAGTAAATGGTTAAAAAACAAATGTAAAAGTGAAATATATATAATTTATGTGCATTTATTTAATATTAAGGCCCTGTGCGTGGTGGTTTAATAAATTCTAAATGAAATACAAATTGACAAAAGGTTTGGAAATTTCTTTGAACAAAAATTGAAAATATTTTAAAACCTCAAAAAAAATTCGCATCCACTCTAAGTTTCATAATCTATTAAAAACGTGTAATATTTAAAAAACCCAGTAAAACTTTGGCAATGTATGCGATATATTCGTACATTATATTGTAACTCCTTAACTTGTGCATTATTTTAAAACATAAAGTAATAACTTTCCGATCTTTGATTACATATGGCATTATTTATAAATGTAAAATAATAATAATTTAAACATTTGTGAAAATATATTTTTAAATACATTTGAAGCAATAGTTTCAGGTTTAAATTTTCGGCAAGCACAGCCATTCATTTACATTTTAAGCATTCTAACAAAGTGTTGAGTTTTCAGCTAACAATCGGAAATCCCTGGCGCAAATCCCAGCATGATCGCTTTATATTTAATAAAAAAAAAAATAATGGTATTTTATACCTTTTTTCGGAAAATCTATTTTAAACACATTACTTTTGTCATTTTCGTAACCATATTTATCACCGCTTACGTTATCACCTTAAAAGTAATGGGCGCATACATTTTATTGGGGCTCATCGCCTGTAAAACTTATAAATAAATCCAGCAAAACTTTGGTGATGGGTGCGATATTCTCATGCGTTACCTTGTAATGATAGCATGTTACCTTTTCCATTATTTGCAAGCATAAAGTAATAAGTATCTGAATGCACTGTACAACAATTTCAAACTTTTTCGAAAATTAAGGGGTTCCGACGATTAATTCTTGTTAAGGAGACAAAAAAAAATATACATGTGTCGGCGTTTTGATAGTTTACATCGGAATTTCATTTTAGAGGCGGTTTAAGTTTCCCAGCGCTGGCCTGTTCCTGCAGCATATCGGTATATAATACTATGTTTTCTTTAGATCTGAGCTGCAGGGTATGTTCAGCAACTTTGTAGATAATGGTATGGCAAATATTTTTGTAGAAAATATTAACTCTCTTACTCCCCCTCATAACGGCATTTTTTGGCTAAATTGTAACAAATTGTAAAAATCACCACGAAAAAGGGGAAGGGCGGGGATGAAATGTTCTACAAAAATATTGGCCATTAAATTCTACTACATATGTCAGAACAAAACCGTAAACTTAACACAAACACCAAAAACCAGACAAATTCAAGATTGCTCCTCAAATTTCTAGTCAGATTTTGAGATGACCTTAATATTATGTAGGTGATCCCAAAATCTGACCTCTAATATGTTGGTCATCCTAAAATTTGACTAGAAATCTGATGAGCAATCTTGAATTTGATTGGTTTTTGGTGTTTGTGTTAAGTTTTGGGTTTTGGTGTGTTCTGACATATATAGTAGAATTTTATGGCCAAAATTTTTGTTGAACATTTCATCCCCGCCCTTCCCCTTTTTCGGGATGATTTTTACAATTTGCTAGAATAAAGCCGAAAAATTCCGTTATGAGGGGGAATTAGAGGGTTAATTTGTTTTACAAAAATATTTGTCATACCGTTATCTACAAAGTTGCTGAACATACCCTACACCTCAGATGTAGAGAAAACATAGTTTTTTATACCGATATGCTGCAAGAACAGGCCAGAGCTGGGAAACTTAAACCGCCTCTAAAATGAAATTCCAATATAAACTATCAAAACGCCGACACACGTATATTTTTTTTGGTCTCCTTAACAAGAGTCAATCGTCGGCACCCCATAATTTTTGTGTGTGTTGAACTGTGTTATTGATTACATAATATATGTTTTATAAATGTAAAGTAATAATTGACATATTTTTAAAAATCTATTTTTAGATACATTACTTTGTGTTTTTTTGTAAGCAAAAGTGTAATTTATGTTTGTTTTGATAACACAAGCGAAAAAATGAAGCGCAAGAATTCATTTAAGTTTAAAGCAATCAAATACTATATGCGTCGATAGCTCAGTGGGTAGAGTTTTTGGCTGGCAACCAGATTTCCCTGGTTCGATTCCCATCATGACCACATTATTTTTAATAATGTTTAAAATATTTGTAATACATTTTTTTTTTTAATAAAAATTCCCTTTTTTACATTATAAATACTACTAATTCAGTACGTCATATACTCAGCAAAAACATGGTATCAACTACTTAACAGCCTATTTACTCGCTTAATAATGTTATTTCGCGATGTCCAAAAAATAATGGATGCTCATTATTTTTTGGCTGTTTGCAAGCGACCACCCATTACTTTGTGTTTTTCGTAAGTGAGAAGATAATGAATATTCATTACAGTTGGGACATCGTGAACAAAAGTAATTTAGCGATTAAATGGGCTGACAGGTAATTGAAAGCCTGTTTTTACTGGGAAATGCTACTGGTATACACAACAGATGGCATAATTATCACATATGGTTTGTGTCAATAATAACAAATATGGTATTTTGGAGATAAACATATGTCATTATAATTCAGTATTCGATAGACGCCAAATTGTAAACACACACTTTTTTCCATCGCTATAATATTGTCGAATTTTGTGCCTAAAAAAGATGTTTTGCGGCGAAGTCTGATAACCTTCTTTCATTTAAAGAAAATGGCTGCTGAAAGTTATCGATTGTTGGTAGAAGCTTACGGTCAACATGCTCCAACTCAAAAAACTTCTGAACGATGGTTTGCGCAAAAAACTTTTGAACAATGGTTAGCGCGATTCAAGTGGTGATTTCGACACAGAAGACAAGGAGAGGCCTGGTCAGCCTGGTTTGTAGATGAGGAATTGGAAGCATTCCCTACGTTTAAAAGCATTTGGATTCATTTAAAAGCAAGGAAATTGGGTCCCATGTGAATTAAAACCGAGATACGTTGAAAGGCAATTTTGCATGTCGGAAATGCTGCTTGAACGCTACAAAAAGATGTCATATTTGCATAGTATTGTTACTGATAATGAAAAATGTACACATTACGATAATGCTCTGTATTTGGTGGGATCAGAAGAGTGTCTTCCATTATCAGCTGTTGAAATTGGGTCAGACTATTACAGGGGACCTGTACCGAATACAATTCATTCGTTTGAAGAGAGCAATCAACGAAAAACGACCAGACACAAGCCATAATCTTTCATCATGATAATGCTCGGCCACATGTTGCAAGGCTGGTCTAAAACTATTTTGAAAACAGCTGATGGGAAATTTTGGCTCATCCACCTTATAGCCCAAAGTTTTCCCTTCTGACTAACATTTGTTTTGATCGATGCAGAACGCCCTTACTAGAATACGCTTCACTTCAGAACAGGGTATCAGAAATTAGCTTGATTCATGCTTTACCTCAAAACCGGAGCAGTTCTTTTGGCGTGGAGTCCATATGCTACCAGAAAGATGGGAAAAAGTGGTGGCTAATGATGGACAATACCTTAAATAATGTATCAATACATTTTGTTATTATATTACTTATTAATTAATGCATTTTTCAAGCAAAAAAAAGCGACATTATTAACTTGTATACCCATCGACACTATAAACTTGTGTGCCCTACGTTGAGCGCCAAATATGTATGTATATTAGTGTTTGATTTATTCTGCATTTAATTTAAATTATGCTTTCAAATGGACTTTAAACCGTTTAAAATTTTCTACTTATTGCAATATTTTTCTTTAGAAGAGATTAAAATATTTTTTTAAGCTAGTTACCCACAACTTTAATAATTTCATTTATCATCCCTGATGCAATAAATAGATTTTTTTTATTGAATATGTTTATCTGTGTGTATCTATTATGTCGTTTAAATGTCATACGTTTACTAACAGTTTTTTTTTTTTAAATATTATTGTTTGAAGTGTCAGCATCCAGTTCATCCTACACATACAACGCGTGTAATATTAGATGTTGATATTTCTGTGTTGGTTGGTTGGCTGGTTATACAAACAAATACAGCAAGTAAAATTAAAATAGGGCCACCCTAATTTATTGGATAAAATTTAAAGGACAAACACAAATGAATCAGTTTAAAAAAAAATATATATTCTTAACCGTTAATTGATATTTTTGATATTTTCTTGAATTGTGTAAGCAAGCGTAGCTCTAATTAAATTTTTCTAGGTGTATTTGTATTTTTTAAATGCCGAACGTATTGGTTGCAGTAGTATTATACTAACTGACACTACCACAAATATAGAAATGCAAATTTACGCATATATACAAATATGTTTGCATTTACTAGACACGTTTATAAGAGTTCATTTATGTAGAAGTTTATAGTATCCTTGTGGAAAAAGGACCAGTCATAATGCTCGTAATGTGCTCGTGTGTAATGACAGTGACCGGTTACTTTAAAATGACTTGTCATAGGAGGGGGTGAATTGCTTAGTGTCATGTCACAGGATTAACACAAAATAACTTGTCACGAAACTAATGTAAAATATCAGTTACAGAACTGATGTAAAGGGCTCATTAAGGGATGTCTAAAAATAGATTTTCACTCATCTAATAAAAAAATCTACTGAGCGTCAGTAGGACTCGATCACATAATAATCTGCTTACAAGGCAAACTGTGCTTTACTGTCTAAGCTATATTGGCTGGTAATATTGCTTTGATTTTCACCTGAAATAAATACAAAAGAAATAACAAAATTAAAATTGGAAAAGTACTAGTTCACCAAAAAAAAAGTAAATAAAATACTTTGAACCAATTTAGCGACCTCACGGTGTAGGTCCCTTCAGACCTGTACTGTTTTCACCGGTCATGAGACAAATGCTCGAATTTCAGCTAACATCTTTTTTTTCCCCACAGGGATGTATCCAGCACCCTACATAATAAATATGTATGTATATAGTACTACACTCAGAATATTATGTAGTTTACTGTTTGTAGTTAAAAAAAAGTTATCCGTTTCATTTAAAAATAAAGGAACATACACTTATTTTTCAAAGAAATATCTATATTAACTTTTTTATACATTTATTCGAAATTATTTACTATAATTTACCGATTTTTTTTTCAGTTTCATTTATTTTTTTCATTTGTTTGAAATTTAATAAAAATTTACCCAAAAAACAGAAATTTGTGGTTTATTTGTGTCCGTAACAGTTATTAACAATTTAAATTTTGTTTGCTCTCTGTTTAAAAAAAAAAAATATTCAAAAAATTTCAATCTGTTTTTTTATTTAAACTGGTTGTATATATACAAAATTTTTCAATTCAAATTACAAGAACTTTATAAACACACATACATACACATACATGTCTATAGCTTTGCATACATACATTTTGTATTAAAAAAAAGATCTTTTTTTATAAAATTTCTTATTTCATTTTCGATATTTCGCTAACAATTTGTTAGCATCTTCAGGAAAACAAAATTTTAATATTTATAAAAAGTTGACAAACAAAAAAATATTTAACATTTAAATATTTAAATCTGGCAACATTCGAAGTGTCATTATTTGACATTTGAACAATTGTTATTGTTTGCTTGTAGAAGGTACGAGGTTAGTAAAAATGGAGCGCTACACTAATGAACAACGCATTCTCATTGTGAAATTGTTTTACCAAAATGGTGAAAGTTTTGCGGCTACAGTTCGCAAATTGCGATCAATTTGGGGTCACAATAATGCTCCAAAAGAGTCAACTGTAAAGAGATTAATGGATAAATTTGCCGAAACTGGGTCTGTTAGTGATGTAAAGACAACAACGCGCCATCGAACAGGTCGATCGACCGAAAATGTCGCAGCTGTACGTGATGATGTCGCTCAAACTCCATCCACCTCAATTCGACACCGAGCTCAGCAAATTGGTGTCTCCAAATCCACTTTGCAGCGAATTTTGACGAAAGATTTGCATCTTCATGCATACAAAGTTCAATTGACTCAGGAACTGAAGCCAGCTGACCATGGACAGCGAAGGGAGTTCGTTAATTGGGTATTGGAGAGACAACATGAAAATGCTGATTTTGCCGATAAAATCATCTTCAGTGACGAGGCCCATTTTCATCTTGATGGCTTCGTCAATAGGCAGAATTGTCGCATTTGGGGTGAGGAAAATCCTCGAGTGATTCACGAGAAGCAAATGCATCCTCAACGTGTCACTGTGTGGTGTGGTTTTTGGGCTGAAGGAATCATTGGACCTTTTTTTATGAAAATGAGGCAGGTCAAGCGCAAACAGTCAATGGTGTTCGGTATCGTGAAATGATAACCAGTTTTTTCTTGCCTAGAATTGAAGAAATGAATGTGGAGGGCATGTGGTTCCAACAAGACGGCGCCACATGTCATACAGCCAGAGAAACAATTCAATTGCTGCATCAGTCATTTTCCGGTCGTGTTATTTCGCGTTTTGGAGATCAGAATTGGCCGCCTAGATCGTGCGATTTAGCACCATTAGATTTTTTTCTTTGGGGTTTTTTGAAGTCGATGGTTTACGCGAATAAGCCGACGACGACTCAAGCCTTAAAAGAGGAAATTGGACGCTGCATTAATGAAATACCGCAGCATTCATGCAAAACGGTCATTGAAAATTTCATTAAAAGATCGCGTGCATGCCAGCAAAGCCGCGGCGGCCATCTGCACCATATATTGTTCCATACATAACCTCATTCTGTCTACTTTACGATATAATAAGTTTCACGATTTTTTTTTAAATATCTGTGTTTTATTTAAAATTTAAAAATTGCGTTCTTCTTGGGACACCCTTTATATTGAAAATTTTAATGTTGTTGGGAGAGATAATTTGGGAATATTTTTATTCAGTCCGCAAGGAAATGCTCTCATTTTGTAAAACGTAACGCCTCACTTCACATTATTTTTTAAAAAGATCGATTTTGTAAATCACTTCAATAAAGTAGGTGATTGCTCGCGTTAAAACAGCTGTTCGTTACGTTTTTTGAAACTTTATACATACGAGTACAAATTAGAATTTTTCAAACTATTTAAAGAAACATACAATTTGTAATAAATTTTATTTCTATAAAGCAGTTTTTAATATTTTTTTTTGTTCTTGGGTCGAGATGTCGTGGAAATAGTAAAAATGCCTTCGAAAAAAATCTTAAAAATAAAAAAATTTCAAAAATTGTTCCATAAATTTTCAGGCGGCCTAAATACACTGTCCAACAAATTAAGACTTTTTGAATGGAACAGAATAGCGACCCCATAATTCTGAAAGGGTATATTGAGTAGATCATTTTTGTAGAACAAACTTATGGTCCAGCACGTCTGAGTTTTTTTTACAGTGGGTCAAAGTTTTCATTGTTTGGTCGAAGGGAGCATTATACTATATGAAAAAAATGCTGTAAGTTAATGTCTGAGAGAATTCTTATGGTCAGAGTTGTATTGTGGAATTGTATGAGGATTATTTTTGTGGAAGATCTTAACCCTCTAACAGGTCTCTTTATGGGTCAATTTGACCCTTTTTTTCGAGAAAATCAAAAAATGAATGAAATTGGCAAAAAGGTTCATTTAATCAAATACCGGGAAGATGGTTTCTATAGGGACTAGGTCCAAAATATCAAATTTGGAGGCTTTTGTGGTTTAAATTTGAATCTGATATCTGTAGTTTTGTGTGTCTAAATACCATTTAACATTAATTCAGATAGAACCTTTATATTAGAGACTGGTATTAATTTAGATTGATTCTAACGAAATTCAATAATACCCCATTCAAACTGAACTCCAGAATACTTATTTTTGTTTTTTTTTTTTCAAGTTTTTAACTTTCCAATTCTACACAAAGTTTAAATGGAAAACTTGATTAAAGCTTATTTATTTAATTTATTTATTATTCATATAATTACAAATTATATGTTAATACCCTAACCGAGCACGGCTCGTTGTAGCGAAAACAGAGCCTCTGGTGGATGGAAAAAGATCGTTAAATCGACTCAGAAAATGCTTCTAAATCGGTTCGTATACTATTACAAGGTATGTTAAAGTATGATATTTTTGGTAGTTACAAACATCAGAAGAAACTCATTAGCCTGACCACGTATTGGTGTAGGGTATGATTATACAATTATTTATATCTTCAGTTAAAGCGAAATAAATTTTTATAATATGTATGGGTTTGGAAAATTCATGCAGACTTTAATAAATTGTATATTATCGATGAACTAATTTTGTTAGACAAAAACATTATTGATCATTGAAAAGTGCACGACAAGTAACTTCAAGCAGTTTATCTTAAATAAAAATTGTAAATTTTTAGATTGAAAATTATATATTTCTTTTTTTTTATCGATACACAAAATTAAAAATTTTAAGTTACTCATTATTTTAAAAAATATGATTGTCCTTTTTACACTCTTTAAAATTTCTCAAAGGCAAATACTCGCGCTATTCTAAAAAAAAAAATTAAAGAATTAATCAAAAATACACAAGTCAGATTCACAAAACTGGAGCTTAATTCACAATGCTACAGTAATCTACGCTGAAACGTGGAGTGTACTAAAATAGAGATGGCATGTTACAAAAAATACGTAATTGCGAATGAGAAAGGAACAAATTCCATTTTGCAGAGTGGAGTACTCCATTATTGTGAAAATGGCATTTGTCTGTTTAACATTTTTAAATAATTTTATTTTAGAATTCATTCGGGTTCGAAATTAAGAAAAGAGGAAAAAATGTGAGCATCAGCGCTAACAGGGAGCGCTCTACTTTCAACCTGATCCATCCTCAGCCTTAATCTGAACCACTACACACAACAACTCATGGTTTGACCAGGGTTATCTATCACTCAGTCAATGGAAAAAGGATATGAGTAATTACTTATCCACAGTGTTAAATTTTTTTATGTTTTATGGAAATATAGCCATTTAAAAGTACTGGGCTAAAAGGTTAAAGTGTGTTCCAATATGAGTTAATATCATTCTTTATACAAATACTTGTACCACCCACTACTAACATAAATAGTTACTGAACTTTACAAATTTAATAAATACTTACCCCTTGCAAAATAATAATAAAACATAATAAATAAATATTTCTGATAAAATCATTATTAATAAAATTTAATTAAATTTATGTATGTTGTCCATTAAAGTATGATGAAATTATAAAAATATTAATTATATTTTTCTCAAAACTAATTTTGTACTTCTCAATATTTGCGCGTGGTTTTATCTGTCATGGTTGTTTCCACTTAGTAGTTGTTGTTTTCACTTAGAAGTGGTATCAACACGACATGCGGAATAAAAATCGCTAAAATAAATGTTATGTGTAATAAGCAGGACTGTGACTTTTTTGCATTAAAAAATGAGAGAATATGTGTTTAAAATATGTAACAAAAAATGCAACATATGAACTAAAAATATGTTATGTACGAAAAACAAAAGTAATTTGCACTAAAAATTAAAAATATTAACTAAAATCACAAAATATTAACATAAAATTTGACATTTCTTATAAGTCATTTTTATTACACACTATTGTTGGTGTAAAACTGGAATCCAATAGAATTTTCTAAGTATATGACAACAGGATACTTCTTTTTTTTAGTATATGCTTTACAAGGTTTACAAATTCTTCCTTAAATATATTTTTAATTACAAGAAAATATGCAGTGAAAATGTTAAATACGCAAAATCTGAATTTTTAACTACATTCGGAAAAAAAAGTTAGTAGAAAAATTTGTAAACGGTTTTCAATTCCACTTTACTATTTTTGTACTGATTTTTAGTAAAAAAATTATTATTTAGAAAATCTTTTTGCTATTTACATTTTACAAATTACGGAATTTTTACAGAATATTTACAAATTTTTGTTGCAATTTTCAGAAATCATTTTAAAAATTTTTGAAAACCGATTTGCTAAAATAAGCAAAATATAAAATACCAATTTTAAAAAAGTGGATATTGAAGAAAATGTTTTGTTTCGAATTTAAACTTACACCTACAAACTTCAATTGCCTTAAAATGTTAGATATAATAAGAAAAGGTATCGGAAGTGAATATACCGACTCATGTCTAAAAACAGGACATCAACTTAAAAAAGCATTAAAAAGTTTTTTTAGTTCCAAAAATCAGCCCTAAAAACAATTGAAATTTTACCTTAAAAGTAAAAAAAAAATTTACTTAAATATTTTTCAAAACAGAAATTACCAAATTGAAACAAAATAATAAATTCGTTTATGTTTTTAAAATTTTAAAGCCTTTGATTTTTTTTTTAATTTTGTCTAAAATATTTTTTGAAAAAAAAAAATAAATAAAAAATTTTGATATTCGATAAAAAAAAATAAATTTTAAATTTTGTACTAACCCAAGAAACATTTTTACGGACTCTCCGACACGTACGGATTCGTGAATCCGGCTTCTACTGTACGTTTACGGACCGAAAATTCGCATCCGTCAAAGCTTGTACGTAAACGGAACATTAACGAACCGTTTAATTTAATTTTCGAAAACAATACGTTTTAAATCCGTTTTGATGTAACCATTTTTGTACCGTCAAATACGGACCACAATTTTCATCAGTTTTTCTTACGTTGCTTTTGGATTTATTTAGTTATCAAAAACGAATACTTAAATATCCATAAGGCAAATATTAATGAAATTTAAAAACAAGTTTTACGATTATGTGTACAAATTTATGCAGATTAACAAATAAAAATATTGCCTGACAGTTTGTAATAGATTTTGTGAACAAATTTGCAAATTTGCTTTTTGTGCTACATCATATCGTAAATACGACTATTTAAACCAAAATATTTTTTTTTTATTTTTCGTGATTTTTTATGGGCCATAACCGCAGTGATGGATAGAGATGTTAGTTGTGCTGGAGATGAATATGGTATTTGTTTGAAATTTTGTAAAAGTTTTATTTTATTTTAAATATCTTTGTAAATAACTTTAAATAATAATAAAATAAAATTTGCTATTAAAAATTAAAAACCATTTACACAAATTCGTTTTTTATTGGAAAAAACGGTACGAATATGGTGCGTCATTGACGGCCTTTTAACGGACAGCTCCGTTTTTCATCCGATATATCGGTCCGTAAACGGTCCGTCATGGACTGACTTTTAACGGACAACTCCATTTTCAATCCGATATATCGGTCTGTAAACGGTCCGTCATTGACGGTATTTTAACGGATTCGAATCAGTTTCTATTTTCCTTAAAATCCGTTTCTGGTCCGTATATTGGGTCCAGAAAACGGCACGTAAATGGAGTTGGATTCTGTTTATGACGGACTGAAAACGGAACGTATTGTTTGTTGGGAATATTAATAATATTTAGTACATTTTTTTTGTTATTTTAGCAAATAGATTTTAAATTCCACTTAACAAAAAGTTTACTAAAATTTAATAGCGGCAGCTAGTTTTTTCTACAAATTTCATTATACTACACTTCAGCAGACATGTGTTGATAAGATTGGCAAAAGATACCGCTGGGCAATTACATACATTTTTTGATGAGTGTAAATATGCAACAACAAATAGATGCCATTTAGTTGCAAATTCTTTGATTTTAAAAAGTATTTGGTCAAAATTGTTTTTGGGCTATTAACTACAAACATGCATTTGCATGAAATACGTTGCCTTAGTTATAAGTCTGTTAAGCACTCATTTTTAATGTAATAGAAGTTTAAGCAGCTTTAAACATATTCTAAACGGCGATTAAAGTATCCTATATTCAGACCTTTAATAATATATTTCCTTGATTCAATTCTTAAATTTGATACAATTTTTGACAGATAGATTTGCAAAATTATTTTTATTAATAAAATAATTTTCTACATTATTCAATCAATATCAAAAAATCAATTTAATTGCTATTGATTTTTTTAAATATAATTAAACAAATTGATTGAGGTTTAATAAATCACTTTAACTAAAAATGGTTTATTTTATTTTCACTTAGCTAAAAAAAAAATTATTCAATCGTATTACTTAAAAATAAAATCATTGGAGCATAATCATAGTTAAAATAAATTATACTTTAGGAGTTCTAAAGCTGACTTTTCTTAAAAGTATACTTTAAGCCTACTATAGACAAGTCAAATTATACTTTAATCGTTAACAACACTTACAACAGCTGTTTTCCGCCAAGAAAATATTTGTAAAAAAAAAAAAATGTTTGAATTGCAAAATATTGCAAGGAAAATTATATCAATAAATGAGGGATTTTGATTAATATTTAGTAACTTAAAAAATTTTAATTAAAAAGAAAATTAATTTTCTGTCCTTTTTTTATAAAGTTTTTCCTTTACACATATTGCAATTGCAAATCTTTTATTTACACACTTTTAATATAAAATCAGCTGATCAATGTTGCCACTTGCTTATTTTTTTGTACAAGCATTTGATACATTTAATAAGATACCCATTTAAAGCCAGTTCAACTTAGAACTGGCTTTAATTCTGACTAAAATAGCAAAATAGATAATAACAGATATTTAATTAAAAGTTGTTTTTAAAAAATCCGTCTTTAGTGTGGGACTATGATTACAGCCATTGTTTTAATGTGATAACATATTAAACACTGATTCATAAAATGAATAGATATGTATTCGTGTTGATATAAAAAATATTTATATTTTGTGAAGAGTTTACATTCTATAAAATACTCTTTGGATGCCCCTGCTTAATTTATTGTAATTATTTTCTTAGAACGCAAGCGTTTAAATCTATTACTCTATGTTTGAGAAATAGAAAACTCAAATACCTAAAAACGCAAAACTTTACTCCTAAATAAAATCTAAATTAGCATCACTTCTTGTATGAGTGCGTGTCTGCTGGTAAAAGTGTATCATGGGTATGGGATCGTATGAGTAATCTTATTTTTTTTTTGACTTCACTTGATTTGATTCTTCTTCAATTCACATGTGAAAAATATTGCGTCAGTGTTTACTTCGAGTTTAACTTAACTAATATCTTGTCTTAAATTTACAATTTAGTTTATTTGACATTTCTGCTATTTGTAGTTATTTTTCTGCTGCTGTGGTAATATCGTACCAAAATTAAAAGTTCAATAAACTGTGTTGTCAAGTTTAATATTTCACCAGTCTATTTAAGGACATTTTATCAAGTTTGCCAAAAATAAATAAAAAAAAACCCATAAATATTATTAAAAGTGTTTGACTTTGCAATGATATTTAAGTTCAAGAGATAAAAAAAAAACTTATTAGTAAATAGACTACAAAAAGTTATTAAATATATAGTTTATATTAAAGTTGTTATTTGAAATATAAGAAAATAGAAAACGAACTTATTTTAAAGTGGAGCGCAATTATATAATGTTCTTGTTCATAAAAGTGTTTGAAATTTTTGAAATACGTCAAGTTTTTAATCTAATTTTAAAAGGAGATTATTAAGTTTTAAGATTTGTTGGCAAATCTTAAAATTTTATGTATAATGATGTTGGCTTTTTTCCAGTTAGTTTTAAAGAGTTTTTCTTTAAAATTAAAAAGAAAATATGAGCCCATTTTTTATAATAGAATCGGACGTTAAAATTCAGGCATAGATTTCTTTACTTATTTTATTAATTTTCTCGACGGTTAACTTATTTATTTTATTTTACAAAAATTCTCTCACGAATGCTAGCATATTTTTATAAAAAAAAAATAAATAGTTATAGGGTAAATTAAGTTCCAATCCCCTCTTATGCTGGGCGCCATTATATAAAATTTAATAAATTCTCCTAAAATTAGCATAGACTCAAACCTTTTTTTTTAGAGCAGTGTGTATAACTTAAAAATATTATCCATTTTCTTAACTCATTGTCCTCACATGCAATAAAATGATAGCAAGCAATGGTCCAATTGATTTCATGTCAAGTTAAGACATTTAATTTCATTTTGTCACTTTTAGTTTTCATTTTAATTCAGCAATAAAAAACAACGCAAATTTTAGTAAAAACGGGAAAGATATTTTATTATAGAACAAACAGTTTTACTAAAAATGTTGTGTTTTTTGAAGAAAAATGTGTGATGTTACCCAGCAAAAACAGACATTACCAAGTAATTAAGGGAGTAAGTAGCACACAAAGGGTTTTACTAGTTACCAGGCTATTTACTCGCTTAATTACTTTTGTTCGCGATGTCGCAAAATTCATGGGTGGTCATTATCCTCTCGCTTACAAAAATAGTGAGAATAATGACATACCAGCATAATTACTCACAGTGAAGAAATAAGTGGTTACTTACAATAGTAAAGTAAGTTGTTACTCTTAGTAAACTAATAGTAGACCAAACCTTAGTATAACTTTTTTACTTAAAGAATTCGACAAGAATTATTTGTATTTAAATTATAAAAAATCTTTAAAATATCTACTGTTTGAATTCAAAAATTTAAGTTCATCATTCAATGCTACGAGGGAGGATCAATAAGTCCGTGACTTTTTGAATGAAACACAGTTTTTTTTTTGCAAAAAAAAAATATTTTTCAACATAATCTCCTCTTAACTCAATACACTTAGTCCAATGTTTCTCCAATTTTTGCATCCCTTCCAAAAAATAGGATCTTTCGAGGTCCATAAAATAGCCATTTGTTTGATCAATAATTTCATCGTTGAAGCTAAATCTCTTTCACCGTGTCATTTCTTAAGGTTTAGAAATAGGAAATAGTCACTGGGGGCTACATCCGGAGAATAAGATGAATGAGGGGGCAATTCGTAGCCTACTTCATGAATTTTTGCCATGGAAACTAAGCTGTAATACGATTCGGTTGGTGATCGATTGCGAGCAAACGCGGCAGCCATCTTGCGGAAAGTTTTCCCATACCCAAGTGATCGTTCAAAATTGAAACTACTGAGCCATGTGAGATGCCTATGTCTTCGACAATCTATGGCACATTCAATCTCTGATCAGCCAACACCATATCGTGAATTTTTTCAATTGTTTTGGGTCAACTGGGCGTCCAGAACGTTCGGTTCCGTGCTTGTAAGGCCACAACGAAAGTCAGACAACCACTTTTTTACCATTGAAATCGTTGGTGCAGAGAGCCAATAATATTTATCAAGTTTTTCCTTGGTTTGATTGACGGTTTTTTTTTTTTTGCAAAAATAAAAATGTTTAATGAGCACTCGAAATTCACTTTTTTCCATTTTTAAAAAAAATCCACGAGGTTGTATGTTTTGAACAGCTGTTAAACGCAAAGTAAATAACGGAACTTGCTCAAAATTTGACAGTAGTCAATTAACAGGTGGTACTTGATGGGAGTAGTGTTGCATTTAATATAACTACGAGGGAAGTTTAAAAAGTCACGGACTTATTGATACGCCCTCGTAATTCTCATAGAAAGACTTTAAAATATTAAAATTTTAAAAAAAATATTAATTTTACAGCAGATAAATTTCTATTTTGTTGTAGTTTTTTAAAACAAATTAATAAATATAATAGTAAAAAAAACAACTAATAGTAATTCATTATTTTGCGTGTACATATAAGTACTTCTTTCACCCATTATCAGTAGACCATTATTTTGTTGTTTAAAGTATTGAAAATAGTAACGACCTATTATTACATTGTAATCTATACAGTAACGACCTGTCATCACCATGTTATTGCTGGGTATGATATGGAATAGGAAACTGCTCTCTACTACAGGGTATTTAAAAACATTTTATAATTTCTTTGTAATGGATGGACCAATTACTTGCTATCATTCAATTGCTCATAAAGACACTGGAAAAGAATAGTTTTTAGATTCTCAAATAATATTTTTAATTTTTCTATAAATATTACAACTAATTCTACAAAATATGCTTGGGTAGATGTTGAATACTAGAGGTGGGGCAAGAACCATCATCTAATTTTCTTTAGCTATAACTCTTTTATTTGAAGTAAAACTCATGTGGTTTTTAACTGATTATGTTTATTCGCACTTATAAATTTTGTTTCAATTAATTGTGAACAATTATGTCCGACAAATGACCGCCATTGAGATTGATACAAATTTAGGCTCTTTTGGTTACATTTCGCATAACTGTACGCAGAGTTTGTGGAGTCACATTATCAATTTGGGCTCGAAGAATGTTGTTCTTTAACTTCTGCAATGTGTGGAGGGAGGGGGGGGGGGGCGTTGTTCGCGTACACCAATTACTTAAGATATCCACAGAGCAAGAAGTCCGGGTCAGTCAATTTGGGAGATTTTTGCTGGCCAAGCCAAATCACCTTAACGCTACATTACTCGCGCTTGAAAGGCATCCGAGAGCAGTATGGCAAGTGCCCTGTTGGAACCACATTTCTTCCACATCCAGATCGTCAATTTTCAGTAAGAAAAATGTAGTCAGCATGGCCATATAGCGGTCGCCGTTCACCGTAATAGTGTTGCCGTCGGCTATTTTGAAAAATCGTCCAATCAACTGCACACCACACAGTGTCTTGGGTGTAATGGTTCTTAATGAATTTACACTCAGAAAAAAAAGTTAGTAGACAAATTTGTTAACGGTTTTCAATCCCACTTTACTATTTTTGTGCTGATTTTTAAAAATAAAATTATTATTTAGCAAACATTTTTGCTATTTACATTTTACAAATTACAGAATTATTACAGAATATTTACAAATATTTGTTGCTAATTTCAGAAATCATTTTACAAATTTTTTAAAACCGATTTAATAAAATTAGCAAAAAAATTTACAAATTTTAACAACTTAAATTGCCTTAAAAAAGGGATCGGAAGTGAATATACCGACTCATGTCTAAAAATAAGACATTCACATAGAATAGCACTAAAAACTTTTTTAGTTCTAAAAATTAGCCCTAAAAACAATTAGAATTTGACCTTAAAAGTAAAAAAAAAATAACTAAAATATTTTTCAAAACAGAAATTACCAAATAAAAACAAAATGATTAATTCGTTTATGTTTAAACAATTTTTAAGATTACTATATTATTCCTTAAAATCGAGTTCAAGATCTTTTTATAAAAAATAATAATGATTATTTATTATTTCCTTCCAATATTTCGTCTCCACATTGGGTGACTTATTCAGGGAAATTATTTAATTAAAAAAAAAAAAATATATAATATCCCTGAATAAGTCACCCTATGTGGAGACGAAATATTGGAAGGAAATAATAAATAATCATTATTATTTTTTATAAAAAAATCTTGAACTCGATTTTAAGGAGTAATATATGTAGTATAATATTGAAGATCGAATAAAGGAAGATTAATATAGAATGTTTAAGATTTTTAAGCCTTTGATTTTGTTTTTAATTTTGTATAAAATATTTTTTTAAAAAAGTAAATAAAATAAAAAAAATTTGATGCTCGATAAAAAAAAATTAAAATTTTGTACTAATATTTATTATTTTTTTTTGCTGATTTTAGCAGACAGATTTTAAATTCCACTTTGCAAAAAGTATACTAAAATTTAGTAGCGGCTACTAATTTTTTCTACAAATTTCATTGTACTACACGTCAGCAGACATGTGTTACTAAGATAAGCAAAAAAAATACCGCTGGGCTTAAATTAGCAAAATTTCCCGTAATAACAGCAAAATTTTCAGTTGCCATTACAAACTTTTTTTGAACCTCGTCGCTCTTAATAAATTTTAATAGAAAATCAATCACTTTGCCATTGAATTCTAAAAACTTCTCATCGCACATCTCTTCTTTACGAATGTCGAATACAAACAGACATACGATAGCATTTTCAAAAATTGCAGCACTTTCAAATAGGATGATACTTATTGCCCCACCTTGCATAATTTGCAATATTACTTCCATTCAACTTTAATGCCATCTTATTAAGTTATCATCGTTGATCCTAGGGCCATATCAATAACTACCGATTAATTATAATTGATAACATTATTGCTATTTTTATATGTCTCTTATACTCTAAGAATGCATAATAAGATTTGCATATACTGCAAAAAATATATCCTTGATAAACCAGATAATTTAAAAAAAAAAAGGAAAAAATGTTTATAAATTTTAATATTTGGCACAAACACTATTGTTGGTTTTCCTATTTGGCCTTAAAAATGTTCATAAAAATTTATATACATGCTGTGAATATACACTGGCATAAGTAGTTGTCTAGAGAAAATATTCGAAGTGCATGTTTAGATAAATTTTTTTTTGGGGATAAGAAAATCTTTATAATGGTTAGCATAACAATTAACCTAAAGTTCAAAGGTCAAACGCATAAAAAGTAATATCATACTTATACAAGTAATACAGTAAAATATAAAGATGTAAGAGCAGACAATTTAAAGAATTTATTGATTTTAAACGATTCAGATTAAACTAGTCACAGATGGTATCAATATAAAATTAATATTTAGCATTTGAATCCCAATTTAGGTTTCTTTTTTCAGGCATCGATCGGGTCATACGTATTATAAATTTGGAATGGTGACTTACAAACGATGTATTTTTTTAGCAAGAAATATGTTAACTGCCCCAAATTAAGAAAATAATATATCCTTTCGGTTTACAAGGAATCACTCTGATTTGGATGAAATTTAGATATTTTGTAGAAATAAAATTTATAAGACTGAGTTTTCTCGACTTTTGGGGCACCTCGGGAATTAGAATTCTAAAGATGTGGTTCAAAAATATTTCAAGTTATTTTTAGTTTTTGCTCTTTGCGTTTCATTCACGGAACACATATGTAAATTAAGTATCGTTGGAAAGCAAATTTTCGAATGATATTTTTAAATGAAACTTTTTAGTTCTTTTTTTTTAAATTGTTGTTGTAAAAATTATATAAATTTTTGGGTAATTTATTTGGGGGAGATAAAATTTTTCGTGGTAATTTTGGATTTTAAAAAAGCCTTTTTTTGGTACTTTTTGAAATAACTTGGCAACCCTGTGCTAAAACAAAGGCATTATTTATGTCAAACTTCAATATGGAGATAATGTTGGTGAAGTCAATATGAAAGCGCGAGCTGAGATACATACTTCTTTCAGTAATGGGATCTGCTTAAAACTCGATACTGATGGATTTTTGGGTCACAAACCCGAATCTGGTTTCAGATTTTTAAAATTCGATAAGACAAATTAAATATGGCAAATGATTTTTTTATTGTATTAGGAATACAATAAAAAAAGATATTTTTCGGAAAGTAATCGGTTCAGTTATAACATATTTATCGACATTTTTTAAAGGATCCCTAAATACGAATCTCATATTAGTTTCATAAAATTAGAAATGACCGATTCAATATGGTGAATGTATTTTTTTAAAAAGAGATGGGATATATTTGAAAATATTTATGTGGGAATTTTTGGGAGCCGTTGAATACGAATATGACATCAGATTTTTGAACCTTAAATGATGAAACCAAAATGGCAGATCATTTTTGTTCTACACTCAGAAAAAAAGTTAGTAGAATAATTTGTAAACGGTTTTCAATCCCACTTTATTATTTTTGTACTGATTTTTAGTAAAAAAATTATTATTTAGGAAATCTTTTTATTATTTACATTTTACAAATTACAGAATTTTTACAGAATATTTACAAATTTTTGTTGCTAATTTCAGAAATCATTTTACAAATTTTGGGAAACCGATTTTCTAAAATTAGCAAAAAAAAAAATTAATAATTTTAAAAAAGTGAATATTGAAGATAATTTTATTTCTAATTATAACTTGCCTTAAAATTTTACATAGATTAAAAAAGGTATTTGAAGTGAAGATACTGACTCATGTCTGAAAATAGGACATCCACTTAAAATAGCACTGAAAAGTTTTTTTTTAGTTCTAAAAATCAGCCTTAAAAATAATTGACTGAAATATTTTTCAAAACCGAAATTACCAAATTAAAACAAATTTTCACAATTTTTAAACTTTGATTTTTTTTAATTTTTGTCTAAAATATTTTTTGAAAACAATAAATAAAATAAAAAAATTTTGATGCTTAATAAAAAAAAAAATTTGAAATTTTGTACTAATATTTATAATATTTAATAAATTTTTTTTGCTGATTTGAGCAAAAAGATTTTAAATTCCACTTTACAAAAAGTTTACTAAAATTTAGTTGCGGCAGCTAATTTTTTTGTACTACACGCCAGCTGACATGTGTTGCTAAGATTAGCAAAAATACCGCTGGGCTCAAATTAGCAAAATTACCCGTAATAGCAGCAAAATTTTCAGTTGTCATTATAGACTTTTTTTTGGTGAGTGTAAGTGATAGATTATGTTAAATTATTTATCCGAAAGATTTAAAAGCATGTTAACATGAATCTCATATAAAATGTTCAAAACAAAAAATGGCTGACACAGTAAACAAATTTTCAGTATTTAAAATTTGATGTCAGTATATTTATTAGCGACCCCGTATATGCCCAAATAAACAATTTTAAAAGAAAAATCAACTTAAAACAGCCCCACACTTCGGGTAAAACTGTGTTGTTAAACACGAACAACAACCATATCCACACACTAGGCGTTGTTTACTTCAGTTGAACTAAAAAAAAATTACAGCAAAAAATAATCAGCTGGCGTCTAATATTACCCGGTATTCGGGGGTTAAAACTGCAAAAAAAGAACCAAGTGTATGGCCGACTTTACACTCACCAAAAAAAGTCTGTAATGGCAACTGAAAATTTTGCTGTTATTACGGGAAATTTTGCTAATTTGAGCCCAGCGGTATTTTTTCCAATCTTAGCAACACATGTCTGCTGAGGTATAGTGCTATGAAATTTGTACAAAAAATAAGCTGCCGCTACTAAATTATGGTAAAGTGAAATTGTAAGTTTCACTTTTGGTAAAGTGAAGGTGTAAGTTTCACTATTGGTAAAGTGAAGGTGTAAGTTTTAATTATTATAAATAACATTTTGTTTTTTTTTTTTTGCTTATTTTAGCAAATCGGTTTTCAAAAATTTGTATAATGATTTCTGAAATTGGAAACAAAATATTGTAAATATTTTGTAAAATTTGTCTAATTTGTAAAATGTAAATAGCTAACAGATTTGCTGAATAATAATTTTTTTACACTCACCAAAAAAAGTCTGTAATGGCAACTGAAAATTTTGCTGTTATTACGGGAAATTCTGCTAATTTGAGCCCAGCGGTATTTTTTGCTAATCTTAGCAACACATGTCTGCTGACGTGTAGTACAATGAAATTAGTAGAAAAATTAGTAGCCGCTACTAAATTTTAGTAGACTTTTTGTAAAGTGGAATTTAAAATCTGTTTGCTAAAATCAGCAAAAAAAATTACTAAATATTATTAATATTAGTAAAAAGCTTTGAATTTATTTTTCTTATCGAGCATCAAAAATTTTGATGATATTTTTTAAAAAACGAATTAATCATTTTGTTTTAATTTGGTAATTTCTGTTTTGAAAAATATTTTGGTCAACTTTTTTTTTACTTTTAAGGTTAAATTTTATTTGTTTTTAGGGCGGATTTTTAGAACTAAAAAACCTTTTTAGTCCTATTTTAAGTGGATGTCCACTTTTTAGACATGAGTCGGTATTTCCACTTCCGATCCCTTTTTTAATATATGTAACATTTTAAGGAAATTTAAGTTTGTAGGTGTAAGTTTTAATTAGAAATAACATTTCCTTCAATATCCACTTTTTTAAAATTAGTAATATTTTTTGCTAATTTTAGCAAATCGGTTTTCGAAAATTTGTAAAGAGCAACAAAAATTTGTAAATATTCTGTAAAAATTCTGTAATTTGTAAAATGTAAATAGCAAAAAGATTTGCTAAATAATAATTTTTTACCAAAAATCAGTACAAAAATAGTACAGTGCGATTGAAAACCGTTTACAAATTTGTCTACTAACTTTTTTTTCTGAGTGTACTAAAAATCAGTACAAAAATATTAAAATGAGATTGAAAACCGTTTACAAATTTTTCTTTTATACAAAATTTTTTCTGAGTGTAGGCTTTAAAATTCCTGTAAAAAATGTACTAAAAAAACATTTGCTTTATCAAATCCAAAACTGATATCAGATTCGTATTCAGTGACCATCAAAACTTTTCCAAAAAATTCTGCTACGAATCTATTGACTTTTTACAAAATCATCCATTTTGTATCGTGTTCAGCGACCACAAAAACTATAAGGTAACAACTTAAAAGGAAATTCCAAAACTTTTCAAAACTATGCGCCACATTGAATCGGCCATGTTGAATTTAATTTATTTGATGACAGCTTCGAGTTCAGCGACCCCAAAAAATAACAGAATAAAAAGATTCCGTCACTCCTTAGCATGTTTTAAGTATCTCTGAATGTAGTATCTCAACTCGCACCCCTACATCATCATAACCTCTATATTGCCATGATTTTTTAAAATAGAGATAATTCAGTACATTTTAGTTCGTGATACAACTCTATATGTCAAGCTTCTTTTTGGTTGGATGGAGGTCTCCCGTCCACAAAAAATGTCCCATATACTTTATCCAAATTATATTTCTAAGAAGGCGAAAATAAATTGCAAGCAAAAATATCATGTAACCGTGTTTTTGTTTACAAAAAAGTGTATTTATAAAAAATCTATGGACATATTCCGAAGTTGTGGCTTATTATGTGTAGTCAATTTAATTAATTTATCCTACCGTGTAGGAAAGATCAGATCCGACCGTTTTTCATAAGGTTTGATTGTACTAGATCTAATTAAGTCTCAAAAATTGGGGACAAATTTAAGATCTCATTAAAAATTAAATGTAGGATGATTTGACGCACCTTTTATAATAAGACTCCATTTGATCTGGAATCAAAATGTACCAGAAAATTCTTTCATAAAAGTTTGTATATTCATTTTTAGATTGGTGTCTTTAAAAACACGTCTGAAATAACTGAGATATGGTATTAGGTTTGATATTAAAACTTCATTTAGAATATTATGTAGTTAACTGTTTGTAGTTTAATAAAAAAGTTTTCCGTTCCATTTAAAAATAAAGGAACATACATTTATTTTTCAAAGAAATATCTATATTAACTTTTTTATACATTTATTCAAAATAATTTACTATCATTTACCATTTTTTTTCAGTTTCATTTATTTTTTTAATTTGTTTGAAATTTAACCTTTAACTGTCGAGGTGAAATTTTGGGACATAGTTTATGACGTGATGGTTAATTTTACCCCTCTTAATTTTACTAAAAGAAATGTTGTAGAAAATATTTTTTGATAATTATTTGCCTTTTAAAAATAAGCTACTATATTTTTAATTACAAAAAATAAAGAAAACAAATTTATTTTTATTCGTTTAAACAAAACAGGTACTTTAATTCACAAGCCTTTTTTTTAATATAAAAAAAACGATATATAAATAAATTATAAAAAAATAGCAGATTTGTAGTGTAGTTTAAAAAATGTATAATAAAACGTTTTTGAAATGAAAAATTTTTAACTAACAAGAAAACGAACGAGTGGTAAAAATAATTCCATGAAAATATTACGTTAATTTTGATGTGGGGTAAATTTGTTTCTACTAAATAGTTACGCTAACGCTGACGTGTTTGTAAAATATTTTTAAAGAAAAACTTACGTTAATGCTGACGACTGGTAATTTTTACACCAGCATTGTTGTATTTTGTTGAAAATACATGTGCTTAGCTGCATGCAAAATTAAAGTTTTTAATAAAAATATAAAGAAAAATGAATTTAAAAGGTAAATATACAAATTTGAACAAAATATATAGTGAGCAAAAGAAATTACAAAAAACTTGTGAAAAAAACAATCAATTTTGTATAAAAATAAAAATAACGAGAAAGAGGCAACAATTTTTAGTGAAAGTTGCAACTCTAGAGATTTTGTGGATGATTTTTTGCAGTCTTTTGAAGATTTGTCTACTCAAAAATTAAACTTGCACGAAAATTATTTTGACTTTAATGAAATTTATAAAAAAAATTTTTATTAAAAAAATATCTAATTTAACAAAATAAATGCACCTGTTTAATCTTATTTCCTTCCTAGTGTAGAAATCAAGAAAAAAGTTCCAAAAGTGTAGACAAGAATTACTAAAATGTACTAGTGAATCTCTGGTTCCTATGTCAACACCAAGTCAATAGTTGTGTAGATTCGCAAAGACACGCACATGTTAAATGTCTACAGCTTAAAGCGTTGGCTGGGGCATAATTAGTCAGTAGTACTGGTGACAATTGACTTTGTGAATCAGTACAGTTTCACTATTGACATTTCCTACAAGGTACCTTCATATGCATACATACATTTTGTATTGTACGAGTATACAAAAACGGAAATAATTTAAAATAAATGAAAAAAAACATTTATTTTTTAAGGATTGGTAGGTAAAATTTTGACATTTATTTTAACTGATTATATCATTTATGTGTCAGTTGATTAATCAACATTTAAAAATAAATAACAAATGGCATTTAATTTAAATGAAAATTAAGTAGACCGGTTTTTAAATGAAATATCATTTCTTTTAAATGATATTTTCAGTTATTTTAACTTGCAAACTTTTTTAAGTGTTAACAAAGAGATTACGAAATTCAGAATATATTTTAAGATATGAACATAATTGGTCAAACATGAGCCTTTATGACCAGATCTGCTTAACCATAAAAGTCGTCCAACTTTCCACATCCATTTAAAAATTAACAGATCCAGATTTGATAAGATCTGCTAATAGATCTGATCAGGTATGGCCATTTGGTTTATCACATATAATATATATTTTTATATATAATCATATATGGCAATAGATCCAATCAGATCTATTTTTTTACAAGGGCAATAAAGAATTTATTCATTGATTTCTTTAAAAAAAACACTTTGTTTTCTTTGTAAATCCGTCTTTCAAAAATTTTCCCTTAAGGAATAAACTCTTTAAAGTTCTGCTTGGAGAAAATTCAAACATGCAACAACATGACTAAAATGTTTATGATTTAACACAAGTACATGCGAGCGATAACAAACACTGTAATAGATGTACCAAACTAATGCACCACAGGAGGAGGCAGTCTAACATGCTAGGCGACATGAAACGTGATGTTGTCAACGGAAAATGTAACAAAACTTAAAAGAGGTGAAATGTACAAGATCTAACCCAATTTAGGCATTCGAAATGGAAAGAAAAATATAGATAAAAACCGGAAGAAAATCTATTAACTACATGAAACATTTAAAACTGGGTTTATTCACATTTTCGGATTGTATGCCACAAATTGTATCGTATTCTAAAACCAGGTCATAGATTATAATAATATGAATTAGCAGGTCCTTAAAGATTTTAGTTTTTTATTTACACATCTAGATTCTATAAAGATTTCATTTAATAAATTGTCATTTGTTGTATTTCTTTATAGCCTTTGATATCACAACATCAAATAGCACTTAATGCCATATGAAGCGACGATGCACCACTCACAGCAACACCACCATCATCATCATCAGCAGCAGCATCAGCAGCAGCATCAGCATCAGCAGCAACAAACATCCACAACTAACGGTATGTTTGACTCTTTAAGTTTAAAATTACGCGAAGCAGAATCGCGTCGGTCAGACATCGAAAGAACACATCAAGTAAGTTAAATTTGTTTGTCTTAATATACTCGTACATGACAGATACTATGATGAGAAGAACGTCAAGTATCTTGTCATAATTAAATTTATAATAAATTAAATACAAAGAAAACAATTAACTCTGTCGTTGTTGTTAATATTTCATAGGAAACCTTGGCACAAATTCGCAATCTTAGTAGCTCTGGTAGTCGTCAAGATATAGAAGCTATTGAAAATTTACAATCTCGTGCTAGAGAATTGGAGAAAAAGGTGTGTGTGTGTGTGTTTGTGTGCAAACTTAACCATAATTAAATAATATTTTAATAACAATTTGTTTTTTTTCAATTACTTTAGGCTGCTTTGGAAAATGTACGCTGCGAAGAATTACAAATTGAATTATCTGCTGCCGTAAAAGGAAAACCTTCACGTTCTGGTACTTCCTCTGGTCAGAATGTTGCTTCAAATGCCACCGCTACATCGGGTACAAGTACATCCGTTACCTGGGCTCCCACAATAGGCCATCATGAAGATCAGGGTTCAGAAATTGATATAATTATGGCTAAAATTGAACAGGCACGTTTATCTCTAGCTAATGTATGTGTTTTTATATGTGTGTTATTGTTATCTATTGTACATGATCATCTGAGAAACTATTCCTACTATGCCGGAAATAAGTTTCTTGTATCAAAAGTCATAATCATTAGTTGCTGGAATAATTGCTTAGAGGTGGGGTGGGGGGGGGGGGGCTATAGAAGGAACTCTAATAAAGCCTTCTTGTTAGAATGAACCATCAACTTGTTTACAAGTG
The DNA here is from genome assembly GCA_949748255.1 of Eustalomyia histrio. Taxonomy (NCBI): domain Eukaryota; kingdom Metazoa; phylum Arthropoda; class Insecta; order Diptera; family Anthomyiidae; genus Eustalomyia; species Eustalomyia histrio. The sequence goes on from OX456523.1 coordinate 225,688,511, forward strand.
CTGTTTGTGTATGCAGCCTCTAGAGCAGTGGTCGGCAAAAAGAAAGAATATGAATGTATTGGTGTTTTACACCGTACGAAATTATTTTATCTTTCTAGATAAATGAATGAATAAATTAATAAATCGTTAGGAGAATATCGGTATTCATTGAATTAATATAATTAAAATAGTTCACGTTTTTGGTTTCTCTATTATAAAAAATAAAAATAATTCATAATCAATTTTAAAAGTATTATTTATAAAAAACATGTTTGATTTTTATACTTAAATTATTTATTCTTAAAAAAGTACACCATTAGGTACCACAATAGTTTCAGTAGGTTGTTATATTTCCCTGTTAGGATTACGATTGTTAAAAAAAATTACTTATTTCTGTTAACAAAATCAATAAGTTTGTCTATGTCAATTTCTTTTTCGTAACACTTTATTTTCAGCAATGTTTCTAAGTGACCATCAGTTAACTTATTTCTATATTTATTTTTTAAATGTGGACTCACAAATATATGTAGTGCCAAACATTGAATAAATATTTAAAATTAAATCCCTACTTGCACCATACTTATAACTGCAAATATTTTTCCAACAATTAAGACCCATATCCATTGGAATGGTTAAATCTGCTCGCATTAATGTCAATTCTGATTGAATATTTTCTGGAACATTTCCCATGGAACTCGTCAGTGGATCGTTATAGATATTTATAGCCCATTGCATATTAAATATATCTTGAAAGCGTTTTTTTACATTTTCCAAAAGTTTATTTAGTTCTTCACTAAATGTTTTTAATTTACTTTCATTTGGAAAAATTGCAAATATTTCATTTACTTTTGGAAAATTTGACAAGTTTTGCGACGCAATTTGATATCTTAGAATGATCAATTTTCTAGTAAACTCTTTTACGGCGTGATACAAGTCGCAAAAATGTTTATTTCTTCCTTGCAATATTAAATTTAAATTATTAATTTGAAGTGTTATATCGGCCAGAAACGCTAGGTCTAATAAAAATTCGGGGCTGCTTATAGCATTTATTAAGTCAGTGTCTTTTTGTAAAGCCAGAAATCGCAAAAAGTTAGCTACTTCTCTAAGGTTAAAAAGTCGGTCGAGACTTTTTCCACGACTTAACCACCTTATTTCAGTAAATAACAAAACATCTTTATAATCGGAATTTATTTCTTCTAAAAACGCTACAAGTTTTCTGTGGATAAGCGCATTAAGCCCACCTTTAAGACGATTTATTATTTTAACAGTAGTTTTCATGGTTTCAGTAAGACCAATGGTTTTTGCAAATAATGCTTGCTGGTGAATTATGCAGTGGAATGTCGGAATATTTATTCCAGCTTTTTTAAGACACCCAACAAAACCATTATTTTTGGCAACCATGACTGAAGCCAAATCTGTACATACTGCAGATATTTTGCTTTTATCTATTAGCGATAAAACGTGTTTTTCAAAGGAATCAAAAATTACGTGACCAGTAACGCTGTCATAGAAAGATTCCAATTTCAAAACTTCTTCAAACGAATTAAACATATTCTCTACTGTTCGAATGCATATAATCATTTGACTAGTGTCGCAAATGTCGACACTTTCATCAAAGAATATGATATAAATCTTGAATTTTTAATTCTTTCTATTGTCTCACTTTGCAGATAAAGCCCTATATCTTCAGTGCGTCGACCTATAGTCCGGGCGGACAAATGCATTTCATTTATAATACTTTCCACTTCTTGTCCCGCTTTTCCAAAAAGTGGCAGTATTGTGAGGCACATTTCTTTAAAAAAATTCCCGTCTTCAAAAGGTCGGCCCTTTTTGGCTAACCCTAAAGCAATTATATATGATGCTTTAAGTTGGCTACAAGTTAAGGAACTAGCATTTCTATTTATATTATTAGCAATACGAATATTTTTTAATCGAAAGTCCTTTTTCAATTTTGAAATTAATTGTTTTCTTTCAATACCATTTATTAAATGTTGTTCAGAGTGACAACTATCATAATGGCGCTTAAGAAAGTATACCCTCATTTTTTTGATTTTTTGATTGCATACAAGGCACTCTGCCTCATTTAATAAATTTAAAGAAAATAATTCTTCCCACTCAACGTTCCACATTTTTAATTTAAAATGGAAACGAAAAAAAATACCTATAATAAAAAAATAAATACCTATAATAATAAAAAAAAAAATTTTTTAAGAGTGTACTTTATTTCTTCAACAAAGCGGCATACACTTGCTTTGTTGAAAGTAAGCGCACTACTGAATGAAATAATTGTATTTTTTGTGCTCTTAGCTGTGAGATTTGTTGACATTCGTGTTGTGTACGTGTAAATTGCCGATTGTGTTCGGCCCCTGAGTGCTATGAGTGCCGATCGCTGCTCTAGAGATGCCGGCCGAATAAAAGCTGCCACTGTTTTTGATGGCTTGCATCTCTTATGGGTGTGGAAACCAGAAGGTCTTTTATTCCCGGTTTAGTTGGTTCAAGTGGCAGATCACGTCCTTGTAAGCATCAAGTAGAGTCAAAAATCGATAACGATCTTAATAATTGCTCGAAAATTTATAACTTTTTCTCAAATGCCCCTTCCACTTTTCGGCACCCAGCAAAAACATGGTATCAACTACTTACCAGGCTATTTACTCGCTTTATTACTTTTGTTCGTGATGTCCAAAAAGTAATGGGTACTCATTATTTTTTGGCTGTTTGTAAGCGAGAGTGTAATGGCCGCTCATTACATTGTTTTTTTTTGTAAGTCTTTAACGATAATGAATTTCACGTAAAAATTATGTACAGTTTGTTTTTAAGCAAATTCAATATACATACAGTGGATCACAGTGAAAATGGTCCAACTGTATCCAACCACTTTAAACTGTAAAAAGTCTAAGAAATCAATATAAACACAAAAGAAAAAAGACATTAGTTAGTTTATTTAATCTCAAAAATATATACATAAAAAAGTTTATTAATTCAATGTCACTTTTTAAAAAAATTAACATTTAGCAAAATAAAAGAAAAATTCATGTCATAGTGAAAATGGTGGACCAGCTTATATTAAATAAAATATACAAAAATCATTTTTTAATATTTTGTTGGATATCCTTTTTGACGAATAACTAATTTTAGACGATTTGGAATAGATTCCACTAACTAACTGTATTCCGGACTTATTTTATCCCATTCCTCCAAAAGGGCCTTTTTTAAGTAATTTTTGTTTGAAATATCATGTTCCCGTATATCAGCTTCTAATTTCTGCCACGAATTTTCAATAATATTCAAGTCTAGGAACTGGGGGGGGGGGGAGTTTTTATTACTCTGGGACAATGATTCTTTAATAACTCCATTCTGTGTGTTTTGGATCATTGTCCTGGTAGAGAGAAAAAGTGTCGAGTATGCGGAATTTTTCAGCACTTTGTTTCATGGTGTTTTTCAAAATATTTAAATATTGCATTTTGTCCATATTTCCTTCAACTAAGTGCAATTTACCAACGCCAGCAGCCGAACAAGCACCCCAAACCATCACATGTCCAGCACCATGTTTAACTGTCGGACGCAAATGCTTCGGATTCATCTCCTGATTAGGTTTTCTCCATACGTTTATTCTGCCATCTGACCCAAAAATGTTGTATTTGCTCTCATCTGTAAACAAGATGTTCTTCAAGAATGAAAAATCTTTCCCAGCGTAACTGTGAGCAAACTGCAAAAGAACTTTTTTTTTCTTTTGGCTTACAAAGGGCTTCCTGCGTGCAATTCTGCCATTTAAACCATTTTTTCGAAGGACTCTTCGATTTTTTCGGAGCTACACTTTATATTTAAGTGTTTCTCAACCATATCCCGTAGTTTCGGTGCACTCAGCTTAGGATTAATCTTGATTTGATTGACCATCCACCTTTCTTGACGTTCGCTGAATAGCTTTTTCTTGCTAATTTTGGGCTCGCCCTTCATTTTTAAACCGGTAAATGATGATTTCAATTGTTGTACGGGCTTTATTAACAATTTTTCCGATTACCCTCTGACTTTTTCCATGTTTATAATGCTCAATTCGATTATAGTATGGCGACCCATCTTGCAATTTCAATTTTACAACTAAGGGAACAGGTCTAAACCGTGTTTGTTTCAATGCATAAATATAAGCAAAGAAAAGGAAAAAAATACAGAATAATATAAAATAGTTCCGTTATGTTTCGATGCTCTTTATAGTGGACAATTTTCACTGTGACATATATTTATTTCTTATTTCGCTTAATGTTAATTTTTGTGCAAAATGTTACTGAATTAATAAAATTTTGTATGTGCCTATAATTTAGAGTTTAAAGTGGTTGATCACAGGTGGGCCATTTTCACTGTGACCCACTGTATGTTACAAGACATTTGGAGTTTATTGTTATTGTTTTTCTCAATTTAAATTACGATTTGAAGCGTTTAAAGTTCGCGTGTGCTCACGAATGCTGAGAATTAGAAACACACCTTACTAAAGGGTGTCCCAAGAAGAACGCAATTTTTAAATCTGGCAACATTCGAAGTGTCATTGTTTGACATTTGAACAATTGTTATTGTTTGCTAGTAGAAGGTACGAGGTTAGTAAAAATGGAGCGCTACACGAATGAACAACGCATTCTCATTGTGAAATTGTTTTACCAAAATGGTGAAAGTTTTGCGGCTACAGTTCGCAAATTGCGATCAATTTGGGGTCCCAATAATGCTCCAAAAGAGTCAACTGTAAAGAGATTAATGGATAAATTTGCCGAAACTGGGTCTGTTAGTGATATAAAGACAACAACGCGCCATCGACCAGGTCGATCGACCGAAAATGTCGCAGCTGTACGTGATGATGTCGCTCAAACTCCATTCACCTCAATTCGACACCGAGCTCAGCAAATTGGTGTCTCCAAATCCACTTTGCAGCAAATTTTGACGAAAGATTTGCATCTTCATGCATACAAAGTTCAATTGACTCAGGAACTGAAGCCAGCTGACCATGGACAGCGAAGGGAGTTCGTTAATCGGGTATTGGAGAGACAACATGAAAATGCTGATTTTGCCGATAAAATCATCTTCAGTGACGAGGCCCATTTTCAGCTTGATGGCTTCGTCAATAGGCAGAATTGTCGCATTTGGGGTGAGGAAAATCGAGAAGCAAATGCATCCTCAATGTGTCACTGTGTGGTGTGGTTTTTGGGCTGGAGGAATCATTGGACCTTTTTTTTTATGAAAATGAGGCAGGTCAAGCGCAAACAGTCAATGGTGTTCGGTATCGTGAAATGATAACCAGTTTTTTCTTGCCTAGAATTGAAGAAATGAATGTGGAGGGCATGTGGTTCCAACAAGACGGCGCCACATGTCATACAGCCAGAGAAACAATTCAATTGCTGCATCAGTCATTTCCCGGTCGTGTTATTTCGCGTTTTGGAGATCAGAATTGGCCGCCTAGATCGTGCGATTTAACACCATTAGATTTTTTTCTTTGGGGTTTTTTGAAGTCGATGGTTTACGCGAATAAGCCGACGACGACTCAAGCCTTAAAAGAGGAAATTGGACGCTGCATTAATAAAATACCGCAGCATTCATGCAAAACGGTCATTGAAAATTTCATTAAAAGATCGCGTGCATGCCAGCAAAGCCGCGGCGGCCATCTGCACGATATATTGTTCCATACATAACCTCATTCTGTCTACTTTACGATATAATAAAGTTTCACGATTTTTTTTTAAATATCTGTGTTTTATTTAAAATTTAAAAATTGCGTTCTTCTTGGGACACCCTTTACAAATGAGTGGCATCGCCAGCTGTATTCTTACCATTTAGGATGTCAGAGCCAAACATGAATACTGGACTATAGAAAATTATATGAGAATGGGTCAATAAGTCCGTGACTTTTTGAATGAAACACAGGTTTTTGGATAAAAAAAAAATCATTTTATTTTTTAACATAGTCACCTTTGAGCTCTATACACTTAGGCCGAGTTTTTGAGATGTGAGCTGAACTTGTTTTAGTTAAACCGAAATCGAATTTTGTCAGCCATTTCGAAGCTTATGAACATAAATTTGTCGGAACAACTTTTCATTGCTTACAAGCTGTCCGGAGAGTCATGGTTTTTTGCCATGGAAACTGTCATTCTCCATTTTCTACTCAATCCCTAAATCCTCGAATAAAATCAAGCGGCTGCCAAAGACAAAATAAATGACGAAGCTTGTTATAGTTTTTCACAGGAGTCAACTGTAAGATGACTGGAATTCTACTTTGAACTGATCTACTTAACTAAGCCTTTTAGTAAATTTAACCATAAAAATAAATTTTAATCATAAAAATAAACAAACTAAGATTACACCTTACAATAAACTATGAAACGATCCAAGATTGCTCTTCAAGGCATATTAAAGAAAGCTAAGGATTATGTCTTATAGTAAACTATAAAGATACTTACAAATCAGCCTAATAATGAAACATGATAAATTGATCTTTAAAATGGAAGATACAGAGATTTTTAAATGGATAAGACTATAAAAAGAACTACCATTGAGACCTTTTAGATATTTTTATTTATATTGTGCTGATATCTGGAAAATAAATTATTGAAAGAAGAATTATTGTGTCAGGAAATATGATAAGTTCGGGCGATTTACTTGATAATCGTATTTCGTATAAAACTTCCGGTTCTAGAAATTATGTTGAGTTAGATTGAACTAGCTTATGACAGTCCCCGCCATAATGATTACTCCCTTATTGGATGTGATGGTGTGCAGGGTATCCCACAAATACCAGGAGTTTTGAAGCCGGTTTTCATAAAAGCTACAATTATCATTCACTAGCTGCTCGGCTCTTTTAGCAAGTAATAATCGCTTCTGAGTAGATTTTTTATCCAAGATCGTAGGAATCTCCCACTAAACTGTTAATACTTTGCACATTTTTCCAAATCACCTCAACATTCCGCGTTATATTAGTAGAGTGTTATATTAGTAGATGAACAAAATTTTTTTAAGAATATTTATAACCTCTGAATATATTCTGGAATAAGTTCTTTTACCACCGGTTTCATAGAACAATTTCTGCAACTAATTACTTGGAGTCAAAATGTAAGGTTTTGCTGTTTCAGAATCAGTTCCACAACTGGCTCTAGGACCGGTTTTAAAGCGGTCTGTTCAGTTTGGGATAAAATGAAATAATAGCTTAGCTTGCTGAGTAGCGCAGCAAATTTCATGCACTTAAAAATCAAAAATATGTGATTAATATATGCAGTATAAGCTGCAAACGGCTGGGTCCAAAATAAATTCCAATGGATATGTTTAAGAAGATGACAAAATAATGTTTCTCTTTTAAGTTTAGTGATATGTTAAGTTTTTAAATAATTTAAGGCCCAACAATTATTGCCTTAAATAAAATACAAATTTTTAATTTTATATTTTTTTATTTTCGTTGCCTACCAATACCTGAAGGCTGAAGTCACTTTCCCTAATTCTGTCACTGCTTTTACTTTTGTTATTTTTTTTTTTCTTAATTAAAATTTTAAAAAGAAATGTACGAAATGTTATATGTATGTTTGCACCCATGAGCAAATTCAGTTTATTCTGAAAGAAGGGCTAACATAAGAATACCCGTGTTTTCCACTTTTTTCAGTTCAATTCGTTTAACCATTTAAACCGCCAATTAAATATAAGAGAGTAAAGAATCTCTACTTTACTCTTTACATTAAAATCAATATGACAGTTTTTGCAGTCACTTTCGTACGTCGTTAAATGTATGTACAATATATTCTCTCATAGTGACCTTCAATATACGTCAAGTTCTTTATCTGATCCGACACTAAGAAGTTTGGTTAAAATAAAAAGAAATACTAAAGAATAAGCCTGTGTGGAACCTCCTGATTTCAACTTGAACTAATATTAATATAAAAAAAAAATTTATTAACAGATTAGGTTGTTGAAAAATGATGGAGTTAAAAAACTTGCCATTATTAAACGACTGTTGCTTCTTCAGATCCATAACAATACAACATTAACTTCATTGTTTTACACAAATATACAAATTATACAAATATCTTTTAATTATATAAATTTCAATTTTTAATATTTCTACAGGATAATCGAGTTTTAGCTGAATTAGAAAATCCCAGAACATCTGCAGGTCATTTATCCATGCCAACCAGTTCCATGTTGAGTACAACAAATAGCGAATTTAAAACCATATCAAAATCTGGTAAGATTTTTTATCATACTGCAAATTATACAAATATGAAATTAAATCAAAAATTTATTTCCTCAGAACTTGAAGAAGAACTGAATCGTTATAAGAGAGCTGTTCTTGGTGGTAGTAGTGGTGTATCGGGTACGGTGGGCAGTAGTGCCTATACCGGTTATTCATCAGCGTTAAACTCTACTTTCACAAATGGTGGTAGTGGCAGTGGTGGTGGTAGTGGCGGTGCGACCGGTCAATCCGGTCTGGTTTCAAGTCATTCGGGCACCTCGTCTTCAGTACATGGTCCAGGTTTAACATCCATATCGGCATTAATGCCAAATTCAATCGGTGGCATTTCCTCAAGTCTTAGTAGTCATGCTATAACGGCTGCATCGGCATATGGTGGTGGCGGCGGTGGCAGCGGCGTTACTGGTACAGGGTCATTAGCAGTTGATAAGCTGTTAAGTGGAACAAGTGGAATCGCTGGCATTCCATCATTGCCGGTAAATATTCATACGATGAAGTCTATGCCATCAGCATTAAGTCAGGTAAACTACACAAATTCTACTCCCAACATTTCTAGACATTAACAGACATGTTAGAACATGCATTCTATTTCGCTTACAAAAAAAAAAAAAAGAAGATAATTCACATTTTACATCATTCGATTTAGGATAACATAGACTTAACATCACAATTTGCAATAATAACATTACAGCTACTAACATAATTTAAGCAGATTAGTAAAATTTCATAATATCATTTGTAAATGTAGACATTTTAATTTTCAGAGTTATGTTTTTCAATGGAACTTAAAGAAAAAGGTTTTTCTTGTATGTATATTGTAAATAGTGTTGCTTTAAATATTTGTTATTTTTAATACAAATTTAATTGTATAATATATTTTTTCAAATTCAATTCCTAAATTTTACTCATTCCATTTTTTTTTCAACACACAAATTAATTTTTGCTTGATATTCTAATTATAATTTTAAAATTTCTATATATTTTTAACACTCATTTTATACATCACAGTTTGATTTTTGTATGACGAATGTTAACGGTGCTATACGAATTTAAAAAAAAGTATTCCTTTTTATGCTTATTTTTATTATTTAAAGTTTCAGGCACAGTATGTGCCTGAAATGTACTTTGTACCATGCCAGGGATTATGGCACGATAACAAAGCCAAAGAGCTCTCTTGTTAGAATTTTCTCAAGTGGAAATATATTTAGATGTGATATAGAGAAGAAAAAAATAACGTACCCATATCTTTATGTTTCAGCCCAATCTCATATTTAGAATGGGGTAAGGGTAAATAAGTTATCTGAAGATTATTGAAAATAGTACACACAAAAAAACAAATTCATACTATTTATGAATATTTTATGAAAATTTACTGAAAAATACTGGGAAAGTTTGTGTACTCGTTTATTATGAAATGGTTCTTAAAATATTTGACGTTTAAAATGCATAATTATTTATGAAAATTGTTCATAATTTTAAAGGTTCATATTATATATGAAGCTTACTTACTATTTATGAAGTGTTCCTAACTTCCCAGTGTTTTTTTTATAAATTCGATCATAATTATTATGAACTTTGTTCATAAAGAACAAATCATATTTAATATGTATTAATTCTTAAATATTATGAAAATTTCATAACTTAAAAATGGTTTTACAATTCACTACGTTATTCGATGACAGCGGATATACATAATAGAAACTGTTCATATGCTTTAAGAACGGGTTCATAATTACAAAATATTATGAAATACTTGATATTATATATCATATTTTATTGTTTTTATATCTTTTTTACAAAATTTTGACAATTATTTTTTTTGTTGTTAACTTTAAATTCAAATTCTTGAAAAAATAATAATAAAACTCTAAAAAAAACTATACACAGAGCATTTTGATTTATGTTATGGAGAGTTTTCTAGCTTGTATGAATAGGTACATAAAATTAATTTATAATATGAATTATTTCCTAAATAAATTCCCAGTAATATATGTATTTATGCACTCGTTCCTTAATAATAAGATTTTGTACATTGGCAAATTTTTTAAGTACTTTTTCATAAATAATAAGTATATCTACATATATTTTAAGAACCATTTCATAATAAAGGAGTACACAAACTTTCCCAGTATTTTTTTTAATAATCTGTTCATAAATACAACCTGATTTTATGAAAAAGTTCTTAAATTAGTACATTGGCAAATTTTCATAAAATATTCATAAATAGTATGAATTTGTTTTTTGTGTGTATGAAATGTGGTTTTGTGCGTTCGCAGTATTTTGGGCATTTTTATGGTTTTGTGAGAGAATTTTTTGCTTACTCTCATTTTACCAGACTATACCCAAAATTACCTCGTACAGAGCTATTATATGGGAATTTTGTTAGGAGACAATTCATATATTAAATAAATTTTATGTACGAATTTATACAGAGTGTCCGCCGGGAAGATATACTACTTTGTTTTGTCGCCATTTTGGTAAACATTAGTCTTGACAGTTCATATTTGGCAGTCGCGAAGTAGACACGTGGCAAATTTATAATGGAAAAATATTCGATAAACCAAAGTGTTACAGCTCACCCATGACATGAAAAAATCATAATGAGTGACGAGGCAAATTTTCATTTGAATGGATATGTGAATAAACAAAATAGTCGGTTCTGGGCAATGGAAAACCCTCAAATTATTCATCAGTCACCTTTGCATCCATTAAAAGTGACAGTCTGGTGTCCATTTGTAGCAAAATATGAAAAAATATGCATTTATAGCAAAATATGGAAAACTATACATTTAAAGTGAAATAAGCAAAAATATTCATTAATAAATCAAAGTAAAAAAAATTTTTTTCACCACTAAAATTTTCCCCCCACAAAAAATTTTTTCACCTCAAAAAATTTTTCCACCTTAAAATTTTTTCCCCCCTAAAACTTGTTTTCACATCCAAAAAAAGTTTTTCATTTCAAAAATTTTTTTTCACCTCCATAATTTTTCTTCTAATGTTTTTTACATTTGTTTTGTCACTTTTTGAAAACTAAAACAGTTTATTTTGGCCATCTAATTTAAATGTCATGTTGTTAGTCCGCACACTTTCAACAAAATTTTGGCAAGTTTTATGTTTAATTAATTAATTAGTTTAGCTTCAATTTAGTCATTGCGCACAAAACTTTAATTATTTTTTCTCCATACACATAATTAATTTTCACACAGTTTTAAAGGTTTGCATAAGTTATTTAAGGAGATGTTTTTTTTACTTTTAAACCTTATATATATACAACGTTTTTATTGAGAATTCAAAAAGATAATCTTTAGTCAACTAGCCCATATCTGAGGGAACACATAGTTTAAATATCAGATTTTTAACCCAAGCAGCAGCAGTGAGATACTTTTCCTCATTTTAATCCCTAAAAATTTTCAAAAAATCTGGTTTCAGCGGATGTCTAGCCCATAGGTTCCGACCCTTATTCAAGTCTTATTCTTAAAATAATTGTATAGTTTTGTTGTTTACATAAGCTTATATTTCATTTGAGTATAATCATTTCTAAAATTGATCGATGATATTCTGAAAATATTTTAAGACAACACTAACAATGTGATATATTAGAAATTGGAGTAGGAAGGTTTTTTTTCTCAAAATAAGCCAAGAAAAAAGATTTTTATAATTACTACAATATTCTCCAAAACGTGGTGCAATGTAATTTTTTCGCATATAAAAAGTAATAGCCTAAAAAAACTCCTCACGGCCCAGAGAACACATATTGTTAGCTGAAATACAAAAGGGTGTAACTAACAAAATTTTCAAAACTGGTTTTATTGAATATTATGATTCATTTGGCTAAAATATATGCATACACACAATTTTTGTCTTCTACGATTAAAAGTAAGGGTTTTATGAACAAAATTCGAATCTAAAATGTTTTTAATTTTCCACTTTTTTTGGTTGCCCTGTACAAATTTAAAATGGGGTTGAGTGATTATGAAATACTGCATTAAACTACATCTTTTCACAAAATTGTATCGTTCTATAATTAAAACTGTCAGATTTATTTACGATTTTGTTAAATTGCCTATTGGCGTTTTTTTTGCTTCTTGCGTTAAAAAAATAAAAATGTTAGGTATGTCCTTTTGCATTTCAGCTAACGACTTATAAGTATCCCAGCAAAGCCACACATTGCCAAATAATGTGTAAAGTAATTTGTAGCCATGTACTTTACACCTTAATTTACTGTTAAATTTTAATGGCGTTAAGCCAAAAGGTAATGTATGGATCCATTAAATTGGAGTTAATAAAGTAAGGGGTGTCTTAAAATAGATTTCCAAAAGAAGGAATTTTTATTAAAAAATAATTATTCAAAATATTTTAAACGTTATAAAATATAATGTGGTAATTATGGGAATCGAACCTGTTAGCTCTGGTTGCCAGGCGAAAAATCTACATACAGAGCTATCGTCCTAAATGAATTTCTGCTCTTCATTTTGCCTTTAGTGTTGTTAAAAGTAATGTATCTAAAAATAAATTTTCAGAAATATTTCAATCAATAATCAGTAACTTATTACTTTATGCTTGCAAATAATGCAAAAGGTGACGAGCTATTATTACAAGAAAACGCATGAGTAAATCGTACCTATTACCAAAGTTTTGCTGGGATATAAATTCTTATTAAACTCAGTGCAATAGGTTTTGAGTTTATCGCATACAAGCAAAACGATGAAGGTGCTTAGCTATTTTAGATTTTAGGAATCTGAGTGAGCCTAAGTCCTCCAATAATTATTGTTAGACTGATCTGAGGCCTTAACGTATATTGCTTGTTGATAAGTTAAGAATTTTAAATCAAATATTTTACCTCTCAGATGGCTAGATAAGCCGATAAGCTGTATTTTACCGACATCTGCTATTCTCCACCTAAACGGCTAAAAAAACATCTACTATTTTTTCTGAAATAATTTATCTTTTCATCAGAAATAAGATTCTTGTTCCTTGATTCTTATCATTTTTGATCGGCTAGTCTGTACCCAATTAATGCTCCCGATGGTGTTTAATAAACGGTATAAAAAGTGAGTGTTAAAAAGCATCTGCAAAGTTTTCCCAACTCCGAAAAATTTCTTCTGGTATTTTCACCCGGCATGAGTATGAGATGAAATACCCATTACTAAGGTCTGTCTCCAGTAAACATGGCAATCCAAAGGTGATTCCCATATCATATTGCCCGAAAAAAAAATTTCATTGCTACAACAAATGCTTACATATTGCGAAGATACCTCAGTTGCTAGAAAACATGTCTCGAAAGCAATACATACAATACGATGTCCCAAAATTTAAAAATCTTACGTAATATCACTCAAATGATGATTATGAGAAAAATAACAACAAAAAATTTTTGAGGGTACTTATAGTTCGATGCCCGCGTTTGAAGTTGACCTTCGTAGAGTATTTGTTTGAAAATTTGATCTCAAATTTTTCAAGCAAATACAGCTCAAAAGTTTAGAATTGATGAGTAACAATTGTTCTAAGATTTATCATCTCGCGCATTTACAGTGTTGCCATATTTGAATCCCATTATCTTTCACCACCTCTCATCTCTTCACTATTTCCAATCCAAAGACACTCAGGAAATTCTGTTAAAAAAAAATATTTTAAAAAAATCCATAAAGTAATTTTGGTCCACAAATTTTTTTTTTTGGTTTTTTGTTGAAAATGTGTTCAAATCATTTATAATAACCCTGTGGGAAAAGGATCTATCGCAGCATACGTCAGGTAACCGGTTCATTGTGATAGAGACCGATCACAGGACGGGTTATTTTATATGAAAAGGACCTTTCATATAAAAATGGGCTTTACCTAGGAAGAGGTCAATTGCCCGCTGTGACACGTCACAGGACTGGTATAAAAGAACATGTCACAAAACTGACCCCAAAGAAAATAGGAATTGTTCCTCTTTTCACCTATATGATAACCTGCGGGAAAAGGACCTATGCCAGGACACGTCACGTGACCGGTTTATTGTGATAGGGACCGGTGACGGGACCGATTTTTTATATGGAAAGGACCGGTCACTTTAACATGGGCTTGTCCTAGGAGGGGGTCAAATGCCCTCTGTGACATATCACAGAACTGGTGTGAAAGAACATGTCACACAACAACCCAAAGAAAATTTCACAGAACCAACGGAAAAAGAAACTTTTAAAAAGGACTTTTTGAAACTAAATGCTGCTGTGGTGAAACAAAAAAACTTTTTCTAAATTTTTCAAAGATTTTCCCCATAATATGCAGAAAAAATTTAAATAAAATTTCAAACAAAATGCATTACGGAAGCTAGTTTAAACGCGATATTTTTATTTTAATTTTTTCCATAATCGACTCAATAATACACATCACTAGACTTGAAAAGAAACTCGAAAGTTTTTGAAATTCGGGACTGCCTTCAAGTAATACAAAACTAATTCTTCTGAAAGATAAATAGATAAATAGATTTAAGTTTCTTAAAATTTGTGAAAGGTTACTTAAGTTACCAGCTTGAGTGAACTTAAAAAAATCTTCTTCAAATCCCCTAAAGCTCATTGCGGGCTTATTGTCTAAAGCAAGGGTACCCAAGCCTTATGCGCTTGATGCTCATTTGTTTTTGTAAAAGCGATTAGCTATAGGCTGTGTGTTTAAGACACATAGAGCACTCAGCAATAGCAATACGAAACACACAAACAGCTTTGCCTTATTAGTTTTTTTGTCGTTCTTCACTGTATACCCGCAAGCGCAAAGCAACAACACTTTCGTATGCTTTGCTGGTAAACATTGACAAACTGCGATCATCAATGTAGATTTTGTTTAACATATGATATAAAATATAATTTTTTCTTTTTTTCTTTGTATGTATTGGTTTTTACAATAAAAAATATTGAATCAAAATAAGTTATTCTTTAAATGTATTGGTGTTTGCTCTTCCATAAGGAACTTTTGAGCACCCCTGGTCTAAAGCATTTTTTCTACCTAGCATAATTGGTCCACAATTAGAGGTTTTCAAATTTCCAGCGATATTTTCTTTTTGAATGATTTTCTTACTTGTTTATATATATTTACTAGAATTCTTGAGTGTAATTCTTCTCAGCGGCTTTTATTTTCTTCATTAACAAAAGTTCGTTGTTCTTTCTCTGGTCACATGTTTCTTCAAAAAAGTTTTCCCAAGCTCTTCAATATCTAATTTGAAATGCAGGATGCTAATAACAAATTATTTTCTAACAAATCTATATTTTCATTTTATGGCTTAAGCATGTTATAATTTTTCTTTAAATAAAATTAAGAAAACTAAAAAAAAGAACGTTAATTGTTTTAGTTTACATTTTGCCTTAAGATTCTTAAATGTGTTTTTGAATATTTAAATCGATATCGTTCAAAATCATATAAGCCTTGTATATCATATGATAGCTTATCTCATGCTTTTTATCTCAAACGTCAAAAAAAAATATATCTAAAAAACAAAAACATCAAATGTCATCTTATTGTTGTAATAAACAAATAATAATATTCAATATCAATTTCTGTAACTAACCGTAAAAAAATATACAAATAATGAATCATTTTAACTTAAAAAAGAATTTCAATTTGATTTCTCTTTTTTCTCCTCTACTTTTTTTTTACTATTATTATCTGTATGTGCTGTCATTTTGTTCTCTCTTTCTCTATATATATATATAAATAAATATATGAATTTAACCAACGAATATGGGGTGAAATGATAAAATTTCATCATATTCGTTTCTCTGTTACAAAAATAAAAAAAAAAAAAAACAACAAAAAATATTATCTCAAACTACTATAAACTGTTGTAAACGATTTGTGTTTTTATTTTTCATTCTTTGCCAAAAATTATATTTTTTTGTTTGTGTTTTTTGTCTAATATGTATATAAATGTGTGTGTGTATGTGTGTGTGTCTACTAATACGTAATCAACAATATATATATGTATATATGTGTGTGTATGTGTGCGTGCTTATTAATCCTAACCACCAACACTGTTTAAAAATAAAACCTGCAAAAAACAAAAATTCAAACAATCACTACAAAATTTCAATGGAAACTGTTCAATTGAAAATGTGTTAAAAATCATTATTGAATTGCCTAAAACTATACTATAAAAAATAAACAAATTAAAATTTGAATGAATGAAATAATAATAGCGTGGCACAATACAACTATACAATTTACAGAGCACAACTATGCCCATACTCTCGCTGAACTCGCATAATATACCAACGGGCACCAGTAGCTATTCGGCGCTTGGTTTAAGTGGTACTGCCGGAGGTTCTGGTTTACCTCCACTGGGTGCTTCTTTAACACATCCCACCTTAGGTCTGGATACTGGAGCACTAATGGGTACAAGTGGCTTATCAGGCCTTGGCACCGGCTTAGCCGGTACTGCTTCCTTCTATGGTTTGGGTTCCGGCGTTGGTGGCCTCGGCGGCACTGGTTTGCCAAATACCTTTGGTCCTCCTCCCTCATATCTGGATATTGGTTCGACCGTATCATATCCATTCACCTCGGCGGCCATACGTAATGCTAATAAAATGAAAATGCTGGACGAAATGGATATACCTTTGACGCGCTTTGGTAATAGAAGTTCACCTTGCTCACCGATTCCACCTAGTACTTGGGGCTTAGATGAATTTCCCGATAGCATGAGTACCTCAATGCTGCACAGTCGTGGCGGCTTAGCTTTAGGACAAATGGATATGGAATGTAAGTATTGCAAGCTAAATAAGGGAAGGGTTTTCACAAACTCTCGTTAGTATTTTAAGTTTAGCTAGAATTTCTAAACCACCCTGTTGTTAAAAATACCTTTGAAAAAAAACCCGCTTTGTAAAATATAATCCATTTTATTCCTATAGCTCGCAATCATAACTTAAATGGCATCAGTGAACCACAAGTTGATATGTTGGATATACCTGGCAAGGGACGTTGTTGTGTGTTTATAGCCCGTTTTCCTTATGATCCACCAGAGTAAGTATGTTTCAATTATTATTTCTAAAACAAATATTTATTCATAACTCCGCCGGAAGCTGGTAATTTATATAACATTTTTGTTTAGAGTTTTTAGCAACTTAACTGGACTAACTTCAATCACAATCAGAACGAAAAGAAATTTGTAGATTTTGATAGGTTGAAAAGAGAAATCGGATGGATGTAAGGATAGTCGTCTCTATCAATATAAATAAGGCAGTTTTTTCCAATTCCTATTTCAGGAATTCCGTATAGTTGCCATTTGGGTCATTCCATGGTTTGACACAGCATTCGGATTTGTCATCTCCGATTTTAATGAAATTCGCCACAAATATTGTAAATGGGTAGTGTTTATCAAATCATTAGCCTTTCGACCCCAAACCCTTTCGATTTTCGAAATATGACGTCATGAAAATTGGCAAAAACGTCAAAATATCGAAAAAGTATCCATACAAAGTCGCCCAAAACTTCTAAACTATATAACCAACTAAACTATGGTACCAACAGAAAAATTTTAGGTTGTATGGTTTAGAAGTTATGGGCGACTTGGTATGGACACTTTTTCAATATTTTCACGTTTTTGCTAATTTTCATGACGTCATATTTCGAAAACCGAAAGGGTCCGGGACCAAAAGGTTAATGATTTAATAAACACTACCCATTTACAATATTTGTGGCGAATTTCATTAAAATCGGAGATGACAAATCCGAAAATGATAGTTTTCTGTGCGGTTTGACATGTAATGACCCATTTACTTTCCCTCCAACCCATTCCAATGAGGTCTTCCAAAGATGGAATAGTGACACGAGATAGGTGGCAGCCACAAAGGTAGTATTCAAAGATTTTATCTTCCCCCTTGCTGGCGCTAGAAATTATCGAATCTTCACCACCCATTTGAAATAAGTGCCCCATCAACGTTTCCTTTCTTACCAAAAACCCTTTTACTGAAAAGGAAACAAGCCCAATGACCTCCCTCCGATCTTAAAGAATTTCGGATATGTTGTATAATTAACCCGGTTTTGTATGAAAATATGCCTAAAATGTACGAAATACTAAACAATTGTTTTAATATTCATGTTGTCTACATCGTGGACCCGGAAGGCTGGTCATATATTTGAAATTTTAGAAAAGCTATTCAGAAAAAGTCGCAAGAGGTCGTAACTCGGATGCCCGGTAATGTTAGGTAGTCCCTTATACATTATAAGTCGTGGTCCGAGGCAATTTTTCTTGTCTTAGAATTCTAAACCTCAAACGGATTTTTCTTGTATTAATCAAATTTCTATTGCCACAAATAATAAAGTTATTGGCGGCCATAGGGGGATGGCAACCACACACAAAGAATACAGATTAATTGTAACAACTGAATTTCTTGCCAACCGAATGGTTTGGTTGAAGCCAACGATATATTTCTTTGTCGCAACCGAAATTCGGTTAATGCAACAGAATTTCAGTTGAAACCAAATATTTGACTTTTATCAGGAAAACATTTGGTTGAGACAAAAAAATTAATTGGTTGCTGCAACAAAAATATTCAGTTGGCAAGAAATTCGGTTGTCAGGATGAATCTGTTTTCTTTGTGCACCTTCCTCTACAAGATTGGTTTTCTTCTACAACATTGATGCAGTGATTGACTTTACCGCTCTTCACGACATCATTATTCTATAGGTCAACATCGTTATAAGTGATACACACCAGAGAACTGCAAAATCAACTTTTTTCTTGATTAAATCATACACAAAAATTCTTGTTCACTTTTAATAATTCAACAAAATTCACTGTAGAATAAAATCAGCATCATGTTACTGAACGCTGTTAAGTGATTACATTTGCATAAAACATAAACGACAGATGATTCACACTGATCCCAATTACGCGTTCAGTAACATGATGCTGATTTTATTCTACAGTGAATTTTGTTGAATTATTAAAAGTGAACAAGAATTTTTGTGTATGATTAAATCAAGAAAAAAGTTGATTTTGCAGTTCTCTGATACACACACTATTTAATAGACAAAATGCTATCATCTCCTTAAAAATCGCTGTGTTCATTATATTAAACGAAATTCTTTTTACATGACTATGCTTTTCTGGATATTATTTTTCGCGAAAATTAAACAGTCCATAGTAGAGTATTTCACTTTTCGGGAAATTATAAGAATCCCTTTATCCAATTAAGTAAGATCAGACTAAACAGCCAGTACTTTCATAAATTTTGTTTTTATGAAAATGCCAAAATCTGCATGAATTAACTTGGTTTTATATTGATTAAAATAAAATAATTTTACCTTTCTTTATTAATGTGAGATTTTTCAAATAATTTGTGATGCAGTTTATTTTCCAGCTGGGATATAACTCAGCTGTCCAGATTCGCCAAAGGTCTGCTTCCTTTGAAGTAATTATAAAATAATACACGATAACCCAACCCTTTACAACGATGACCGACTATACGACACGGATTTAGAGGAAACCACGTTTTGGTGTTCGAATAGCGAGATTTACTATGGAACACGAGTTTTGATCGTATATGATCGTCACTACCCGAAGGTAATATTTACCGAACTCTAAAAAGAGTTTCGGCTCGGCTAGTTGTATTGATTAGCAACCAACCAGGGCAAACAGTGGTTCCTCTACTTGAATAGTATGACTTAATACAAACGAAAATAAACAGCGACTCTCCTTACAGCCAGAGAACTGCATTTGCTGATTGCAAAACGTTCATACGCAATCAACACAAGAATAAATATGTGTTTGCGTTCAAACGCTGAATATACTCCAACACACATATTTGTTGATGATTTTAAATCAATCAAATGATGTGCAAATTGTTTTGTCACTGATTTATAAACATCGGTCGTTGTTAAACCATTGATTTTATTCTGTTCATTCGAGCCAAAAATAATTATTTTGATGTAGAATAAATCAGAAAAAACAACAAACAACGTGTATGAGTGTAGTCATAATTAAAAGAAAATAGTTTCTTATCTATAAAAAGGGGGTGGTTTTGTAAAAAACATATTTCATAAATGTTATATATATATTAGGGTGGGTCTAAAATACGTTTTTTTAGAATTTTTATTAGGAATACCAAAAATATTGTTCTTTGTGAATTTTTTTTTTAATTTAGGTCGACATCGCATAGATGAAAAACAATATTTAAATTCTTCCGGATTCGGCAAGCCTGAGATATCGACCTAAATTTTTTTTCCAAAAAAATATTTATATTTCACAAAGAAGAATATTTTTATTACTAATAAAAATACGAAAACAGCGGATTTAAGTCCCACCCTAATGTAAACAATATCATTTATAAAATGTGTTTCTATTGCGTTTTAATTATGAATACACTCATACGCGTTGTTTGTTGTTTTTTCTGATTTATTCAACGCTGACTTTTTGTTGAGTGATTACATTTGCATAAAACATAATCGACAGATGATTCACACTGATCCCAAAATTACGCGTTCAGTAACATGATGCTGATTTTATTCTACAGTGAATTTTGTTGAATTATTAAATGTGAACAAGAATTTTTGTGTATGATTAAATCAAGAAAAAAGTTGATTTTGCAGTTCTCTGCTTACAGCCTTTAACTTTCACACTATATGTAAACAGTTTTCCCAACTTAATGAGAATTATATAACGTGTTGCTGTAAGTATAATATTGGGTATGGGTAAAAGTAGTAATACTGGGTATGAGAATGAATAGATTTGTAACCACACGTTACAAATTATATGCAAACATATGTATATCCAAAATTTATGTATACATTTTAAATAAAAAAATTGATTTGAAATTTTACATTTACTCTTCCAAGCAGAGATGCTGAGGGTGAACTTTCCCTATGTGCTGGTGATTATCTGTTAGTATGGACCAGTGGTGAACCACAAGGTGGTTATTTAGATGCGGAATTATTAGATGGAAGACGTGGCCTGGTGCCAGCTTCATTTGTGCAGCGTTTAATAGGTATGTTTTGTTTTACCTTCCAAATAAATCATATAACAAATAATAACATCTGTCGATTTTCTTGTATTTTAAGGTGATGATCTTTTAGAATTTCATCAGGCTGTTTTGTCCACCTTACGTGACGCTGAAGATGGTTCCATGCAATGTGATTCAACTTCATTGCCCTCATTGCCACCGCACAATCCATTGCTCACCCATACCCAAGAGGATTTGGCCAGGCTAAGTGAATCACATACAGATTTAGAACACGATCAAGATGATATCAGTGATAATGGTAAGATTAAGATATCAAGAAAAGATAATTTAAAAAATATATTTTTATTAATGTTTTATTGTTGTGAACGTGTTAACATTTGAAACTATTTGTGTTTTATTTTTTTTTTGTGGAAGTAAGCATGATCATTTTTTTGAATTTTTATTAGTCATAAATGCATTAAGCTTGACTGCCTTTAAGCTAGAATTCCATAACATTTTTGTAGCTTTGTTTTACAAATCTTAATAGAGGCATTTAAATTAATAACTTGTTCTTTTTCCTTATTTTCAAACACCAGTTCCAGCACCAAAACATTTGACATTGGAGAGACAATTAAATAAAAGTGTATTGATTGGTTGGTCACCACCAGAACCCTGCGGCTATAATTTAATTGACAGTTATTATGTTTATGTGGATGGAGTGCTCAAAGTTACTGTTAAAGCAAATGAGCGCACACGTGCTCTTATAGAGGGTGTGGACTCGAACAGAGTAAGTGAATTTTAGCAATAAATATATCGTAGATGGAACAATTTTTCTAGACATTTAATGCATTAATATTATCTTCCCTTCAGCCTCATCGTATTAGTGTACGTAGTCTTACTCAAAATCGCCAACAATCTCGGGATGCTGCTTGTACCATGATCATTGGTCGTGATACTTCACACTTGGGTCCATCATCTGTACGTGCTACGCATATAACGTGTTCATCAGCCGTCATAACTTGGCTGCCGGCAAATTCTAATCATCAACATGTAGTTTGTGTAAATAATGTTGAAGTGCGCACCGTTAAACCGGGTGTCTATCGTCATACTATAACTGGCTTGGCACCCAGTACTCAATACAGAGTTACAGTTAGAGCCAAACATTTACGAGCGCCTGGCGGTCATCCGCAACCAGGACGTCCGCAAGAAGAGGCTCCAGGAGCGTATGCTGATTTCCGTACCCTAACAAAAGGGTTACCTGATCCTCCACAGGTAAGAACATCAGATATGAAAGTTTGTTTTGTTGTTTAACAAATGCTAAGATATTGTTTCTGTGTTAATACGTTTTCGTCACGATTTGATTGAGTCAAATTTAAATGCAAGGTCAAGGCACATGATGCTTTTTATATAACTCTTATAAAACACATACGTATTACACACAGACGGGATATGAAATATGTGAATTCTAGCAAAAGTAAAAAAAATACTTAGAGGTCATTGTTTATAAAACCACTTCTTCCATTGCTTCCAAAGTATTCATTACTATACTTTTACTGCATTTTTAGAAGTAATTCTAAATAACAACCAAAATATCACTTAATTGTTGCTTCTAAAGCATTATTTCTCTATAAGTAACCCAGCAAAAATGAAGCTTCCAAAGAAGCAATAAAAGCATTACTACTATGGCAAAGGCATCACTTCTTTTCTAATGGTTTCATCGATGAATTTAACATTAGCGTGTCATAGGATGGAAGTATTCAAATAGAGCTACTAGCATTACTTATACTTTACTCTAAGGAATCAATGATAATACAGTGATTAGGTGTTCTGATGCATGAGTGGAAAATGTTCATATATTCTGTAGTATTTAAGCTTTGATGAAATTTTATTTTATTAGAATGCAGAAAAAATAAGTTTAAAGAATCGAAATTTATGCATTGATATACAAATACTCTTTATTAAAACAAATAAATAATTCTGCATTAGTGAAAAAGCATTTTTCAAAAATTTTAATGAATTTTTAGATAAATTTTAAAATATTTTTGGATAATATAAAAACTGGTTGTACAATTTGGAAACATTTTTAGACAATTTTTAAATATTTTTAAACAATTTTAAATAATTTTTGCACAATATTAAAACATTTTTGGGCAATTTGAAATAATTTTTACTCAATTTTAAAATTATTTTGGTAAATTCTGAATTAAAACTGGAAATGGTGTAGTGTTAATTAATAAACATAATGCAAAAATGCACAGATTATGTCGTCAATAATGCAAAAACGCACAGATTGTGTAGTCAAAAAAATATTTAAAGCTGAAAAAATGCAAATGACAGGCCAGCTAGTTTCAATTAAAGTTTAAAAAAATCAGTTTTTCTTAATATTTCAAAACTGCATAAATTCTAACCCTCATGAAATTTTAAACTAAAATATAAAAAATGAGTTAATAAAAAATTTAAAATTTCATCAGATCTATATTTTCAATATGCATTTATGCTTTAGATTCAAAAAATATACGATATACCATAAGTTATGCTTCAAAAGTAATGAAGAGTGATTTTTTAAGGTATGAATCGGGTTTATATACAGATCACTGCATTTGAAATATGAACACACGAACTCTTTTGGAAGTGCCTAAGAATAAGACCAAAAAATCATAAAAGAATGTCAAATGAAGTTTAGGAAGCAATGAAAGAAGTTATAGTCACAGAATGACTACCATTTTTTTTTTTGCTGGGTAATGTTAAGAAGTGATTTCGCTATAATTTATTTCCAAACTGATGATCGCTGGTTTAATTCCTGCTCATACTAATGTTTCTCTTGTATTAATTTTTATTTATTTAATATTTATAATTTATATGTATAAATTCAATATTTTTCTAATTTTTCAATTTTTTAAAACAAATAAAATACAAATTATAAAAAATTGCAAAGTACCCTTTGCACTTGCCTAATAAGTACTTTTATTTAGGAGAATAATATACAAAATCTCACAATAATAAAGAGATAGAGAGCTAGACTAGCAATATTAAGGTCGCAAGTTCAATACCAAGTGGCTGCAATAAAAAATTTTTAATAAAAATCAAGAAAATTTATTATTTTTTTAACAAAAGAGTTTCCTTTGTCCTTAATTAAAAAGTATTAAAAAATGTAAAGTTTATTCTTTTGAATCTCTTTTTTTCTGGAACACAATAACATGGTGTTTCATTTTCTATCTCACTCTCGACTTTTTGCTTTATATTGTATTAAAAATCTTTGACAAATGTCTTTTGTTTTATAACGAAAGAAAGTTTAACATATTTTACTAAAAAAAATAATATTATTTCAAAAAGTTTGACAAAGAAAACAGACTGAAGGAGTTTAATTTCAAGTATGGATTGTATCATCAAAATATATATTGATTAAGACTGTTTTTTTTTTGTGGGGATTGACCGAAGATTTTGAGGTTACACTGAAGTTGATCAACAAACGGACTATGTTATATTTTACCAAGTAAACAGGGCTAGATCAGGGCCCTCGATCTCAGGGTTTATTAGTACCCAGCAAAATAAGAGCTGAGGAAGAAGTAGTTAAACACTATATATACTTAATCCGAAGTTGTGAAAATTTCGGTGAATCATTAATGATTTTAACATTGGCGTGTCATTGGGAGGAAGTAGTTTGTTTCGATGCTTGCTATAAAAAATCGATGAGCAGATGGACTTTTTCATTAGTTTACGGAAGTTGTTAAATATAGGGACTACAAAATAAATATAGGGAATGGCTTTGTTTTAAAGTTAAAAAATGTGATTTTGAACATGCCAAGAATTATTATTTCGACCGGGACAAAGTGGATATCACTATAATTATAAATTATTATAAATAAATATTAAAATTAAAAAAAAATTATATGCTGTTCAATGCAATTATTAAAAAATATTTTACTCTTAAGACTTCATAAGTAGGGGTTAATATCAACATTTTGGAAGTTGTTTAAAATGACTTCTTACAAATAAAAAAATTTGCACTATTAACTTTTTTGGATGTTCTGAAAAAGGGATTCCTAGAGAATAACATAAATTTTATTTTGTTGGGTATAGTTGACGCTTAGAACATGATTGGGAATCGATTCAGAGTAAAGTTCGAGTCTGAAATATATATGTAATATAGCCATGTTATAAAAGGATTTAACAAGAAAATTATCCCCACCTAAATACTCCGACTTCGGTAAAATTTGAATACGTGATTAAAGGAAAAAAAAATTAAAATCGACCTGTCTCGGCTTTTGGGCCACCTTATAATTTTAAAAGGTCAAAAAGGGATTAAAAAATGAGATATTGTTTGTTTCTTAGCTTTTGGTGTGGCATCACTGGAAAGGGTTTGAGGGCTTTTTACTGGTACCTTTTTTTGGTACTTTTTGACTTTTTTTTGAATATGCTGTTGTAAAATTTTCATATAATTTGGGTACATTATGTGAATAAATACACTGCTATGTCTTCCAAATTCACTTATTTTATTCCTTATTAAATTTCAGGGGACACTTTTTTTTTTGATATTTGAACTTTTCGATTTTATCAAATTTTCGATTTTATAAAGTTTTTGGAACAACTTCGTAACAAAATTTATTATTTTGATGCAGTTCTTATAGAGAATTGCAAACTTTCAGACATGCTGCAAACAATAAAGTAACCAAAATCTGCGAATTTATTTCCCCTATTTTACTGCCTACAGGTTGGTTGAAAAGTTCCTTCGCTCGAAATGAAAGAATACTGTTTTTGTTACGAAATATATTTTTTTATTCAATATAATCTCCTAGAAGCTCAAAACACTTGTTCCAATGATCTTCCAATAATTTAACCTCATCCTTATAATGGTTTTCCGGAAGCTCTGCAAAATAACTGTCTACGGCTGCTATGGCCTCTTCATTTGACGAAAAATGCTTTCCACGAAGGAATTGTTTGAGATTTCTGAAGAGATAGTAGTCACTGGGAGCCAAATCTGGTGAATACGGTGGATGCTCAAGCATGAATTTAGCCATCGTCAAAACTCTTTTGTGAGCAGGTGAATTGTCTTGATGAAAAATGATTTTTTTCTTCTTTAAACCAGGTCTTTTCTCACGAATTTTTTCATCCAGCTGATCCAAAAGGCTGCAATAATATTCAGAGTTGATTGTTTTACCTTTCTGAAGATAATCAATCAACAAAATTTCTTTTGCATCCCAAAAAACTGATGCCATAACCTTCTCGTTCGTCTGAGATGCCCATGGCATTAGCAATTTCACGCTTAGTCAAACTTGGATCTTCACTAACCATATTATGTACCTGCTCAATGATTTCTGCTGTGGTTGCAGTTTTTGGTCGTCCTTCGCGTGGATCGTCTTCAAAGCTGGTACGACCACGTTTAAATTCACCAGCGCAAAATTCAACGGTGCGCTTCGAAGGTGAGGACTCCTTATACACTTCTAACAATTGTTCATAAATTTCCTTTGCTTTTAAACCCTTCAAAACAAAGAATTTAATGACTGCACGATATTCAATTTTTTCTATATTAAAAAAAATCAATGACACGTCAACTTCAAATGGCTTGTAAACAAAAAAATAATTGACAGAATGACTTGCAACTTTGCATGTGTTCTCAGGACAGTTATACCAACTTGAGAAAAAAAAGTTTGGAGCTAGCAGTGCCATCTCTTGGTGAGCGCAGGAACTTTTCAACCAACCTGTAAGTCGCCCAGGTAACCCAAAACGTGTGACATATTATTCTTAGATCTGTTTTTATCACATATCTAAATTTCTATAAAATCATAAAAAACGAAAACTTTTCTTTCTTTTTGCAAGTGGACAATCCGCATAGTTACAAAAATCCCCACTAAATAATGCGTTATAGGTTGAATACAATAATGTAACACCTACTGTACGAGTATCCAGGACTGAAGGAACGACTATCTCGATATATGTAGGTGAATTGTATTTTTAAAAAAGTCTGAAAAATTTTTGATGCGGCTCCTCAAAATCATAGGAAACGAATTTATTAAATCTATTTAATTTAAAATAGTAAACAGTATTTCATATTATGTGGGCTTTCTTTGAACTCCTCCAAGAATTTGTGTAGGTTTCAAGAGTTAAAATAATTGGTTCGTTTGTGTACTTTTCCAATAAATTTTAGTAAAAATGACTCAGTAACTAAATTACAGAGAGTAAGACAAAATTTACTCCCAAAAAGAAAAATATCCCAAAAAACAAAGTACCCAAACGGAAAATTTTTAATAATTAGGTAAATAGTTAAAACAGCTGATTATAAATATCAAACAAAAAATAAATCAACTGGTCAATATGCAAAATAAAAATAAAAAACGATAAGCTAAGGGCAAGTTCATCTTACCTTTAACTTTTAACGTAAGGTTTATTTAATTAAAGTTGCCATATTTTCTGCTCTGTAGTGTAGTTGCCGTGTAGTT
Source organism: Eustalomyia histrio (assembly GCA_949748255.1). Lineage (NCBI taxonomy): Eukaryota > Metazoa > Arthropoda > Insecta > Diptera > Anthomyiidae > Eustalomyia > Eustalomyia histrio. The sequence goes on from OX456523.1 coordinate 225,716,041, forward strand.
TTTTGTTGGTTTCCTTGCTGTTTGGTTTTTTTTCTGTGTTCGGCGTCGACAATGTAAATTTTTTACAACAAAAATTTTTACACAATTCGAAGAAATTTTGTTTTTCGTTTGTATTATTTTAATTTGTCAAAAGTAATCGGTTTTTGCTCTGGTAATGCCATATTTTCAAAAACTTAATTTTATTTTATAAGGAAGTTGTAATAACCAAAAAAAGTTAAAGGTCACTTTATTCCTAACTTTAGCTTAAGTTACCTTTAACTAACACGCACCTTAAAGGCAGGTTATAATAATGGGCCTTAATGTGTTGGGCAAATTCTTTGTTTTTCAATTATATTTTTTTTTTCAAACTACTGTTTCTTTCTCTTGCAAATTTGTACTGGCAAGAATTTATCCAGTAAAAACAGTAAGTTCTCTTGCATCGAACTGTCACTTTACTCTCTATTTTTGCTCTATCCTTACATTTTTATGAACAAAATTTAGGCTATAAATGTTAAACAATATTTGCATTTCTTTATTTCAGGATATTCAACTTGAGGCTGGTCCTCAAGATGGTACCATTCTTGTAACATGGCAGCCAGTTAATAGGCCCACATCCTCGGGGCCTATAACCGGCTATGCTGTGTACGCGGATGGTAAAAAGGTAACCGATATCAATTCACCTACGGGAGATCATGCGCTAATCGATATTGGTAAATTGGGTACATTTAATCCTAGAGCCGTTACCATACGTACTAAATCCAGAGAAGCACAATCGGCCGATAGTGCACCCATATTAATACCAAGTAATTTCACTTAATATCTCAACATTTGCTAAGCATATGTTTAATAAATTTCTTCATTTATAGATTCAGTTCGCAGTGCTGTAGGTAGAAGGGGACCAAATCAAATGGGTATGGCCATGGGTCAAATGGGACCCCAAGGGCCTCATGGTCCTATGGGTATGCAACAACAACAACAGCAACAACATATGATGGGCCATCAGGATCCCAATCAATATGATCCAAATCAAATGCAACAACAGCAACAACCCGGTATGCAGCAGCCAGGCATGCAACAACAGCAACAACCTGGTCAACAGCCCGGACAACCCGGCCAACCGGTATGTTTCGTATTAACCTTACCAACAAACATATTCTTACCAAAAAACATACTTACATACATTTCTATACCAACCAGTTCAAGATGTTTTACCATTTTGTTTTTGATTTTAAGTGTTCATACAATACACTGTAAAATATTCTCAACTTTTAACAGTCTTTAAACGAAACAAAAAAAAAAAAAAAAATATAAAAATATCAACAAAGTTTTCTTGCAATATTTATTTTTGATTTTGGCATTTCTGTACATATCTTCTACACTGTAAAAAAAATACTCAATATTATAAATCACATGTTTTTGTTTAAACTTACATAATTCAGTTTCTTTTTCGAAAAATCTTTCAAAATATCTTCATAACCACTTTGTTTTGAACTATTTCATTACACATCTCTCTCTCTCTCTCTACAAAATGTGTTTTGTATATTTTGCTTGCACTTCTTATGAAATTCTTTCCTTCCGACTTTTACAAAAAAATATCAATTTCTCTACAAATTTTATGAGTTTATGATAATTTCATTTGCATTTAAGTTTTGTTTTTTCTTTGACTACATTTAAAAACTATGTACTCTTTTACTTTATGCAAGTCTCGTTTCTCTAAAACTATAAATACTTGAAAAAAAAAAATAATTAAAATGATTTACTAAAAAAATTGTGATATTTTATATATGCATTTTATATTCGAAGAAGTATTTAACTTTTAAAAAATGAGCATTTCATTTAGATGAACGCGTTACTCAAAATTTGCGTGATTCCAAAGAGAACGTTTTTCTATAGAAAAATTCACATATACTTCAATTCTGAAATTTTTCTAAAAACTACCATAAGTATTTCTTAAGCATGAATGCAAAATAAATAACTCATGCGAGTCGTGAGCAGAAACAAAAAGTTTACGGGTGTAAATGAGCCAAAATTCTATCAAGCACCCACCTCTGGTTAATAACTTGACAAAACAATGCGGCAATTATTGCCAAATTACAAATTTCTCTGCGCTATCGAAGGCTTAAATTATCTTGAGTCCAACACACTTTTTAATGATCGTTATATGGCTTCCCAAGAAGTCGACTTATTCCATTTACCGATTCCATGGCAGCAATTTGATTTTTTTGCTTATATCCAAGACATGTCATCATATGTGCCATGGCTTACTCGTGCAGTCTAGACTAAAGAAAAATATGTATGAAAATGTATTTTTAGTCTGGTTCAAGATCATAGAAAACATTTTTTTCAAATGAATAAATTTTCTTATTTTTATTTAGTAATCATGAAGAATATGCAGAAAAAGTTATTAGACACAAGCCAGGGATGGAAAATATGTTTTCTGTTATTGTACCAACCAGACAAACAAATTGTACTTTTTCGATCCTCATGGTACCAAAATTGTTTCCGCTTTTTTTTAACAATTTTATCGCGTTGAGTCAGATTAGCTTAGACACTAAAAAGACCTAAAAAAAGTTAAATTGACGGGGTGAAATAAAATTTATCGTTAATTTTATGCAGTCGTGTAATTACCATAAAACTTTGTAAAATTTTACTCTAATTTTTATAAATTTCACACCTTTTTTTCTATCTGTCCGCCTCGCTAGAGGGCAATTTAACCTTTTCAGGATTTGTTATCAAAAAATTTAAAGGCATTTAATAGCTTTTTAACAATAACACACTTTTTTCTTTTTTGTTTTGAGAGGTAATTTAAAATCAGCTGTTCAATGTTGCCACTTTCGAATATTTTAGTACAATGTGTATGCAAACATTTGATACATTTGATATGACACCAATTTAGAGCCCGTAGCTGAATAAATAAAAACAGATTTTTAATTTAAAGTTGCTTTTAAAAAAAGTCGACTTTATGTTAAGTTGTTTTATCAAGTTATAAGTTGACAATTTTAAAAAATTTCAAATTGTACTAAATGAGCCGCGGTAGTACCACGGTACCAACCAAGGTAAAAATGTACCAAAAAAAGTACAATTGTACCATGTTTTCCATCCCTGACACAAGCTAAAGGGAATGCATTTTCTGGCCCCCTACCACCTTCATCAACATTCGTCGTGCCCTTCAAAGCGTCAATTATAAATATCTCTAATTAACTCAAAAATCAACGGAAAAAGCTATTTATGCTAACATACAGTTCCAAAAATTTTCCACAATTTAAGTAACATTTGATTAAAACTTCGAAAAATTTTTCTTAAAATGAATAAAAATCGCTATATTTGGGTAAAAATTAAACAGTTTATATATTATGAAATAGTTCATACCATTCTTAAGTAATATTTCTTGATTTAAGGAAAACAACAAGTATATTAAATAAAAATGTATAAATTTTTTTTAAACACATCTCTACTAAAATGTAATAAAACTAAGTTTAGTTGAAAAAAAAAATTTTTTTAAAATAATTTACTCCCATTTAGTTCAAAAATGTGTGTAACTTAAAATTAAAAAAAGTACTTGAACTTAATGTGTGTTCATTTTTTTCTTGCAAGTAATAAAATCAACTAAATTTTAGAAAGCCATTTCTAAATTCAGTTTTTAAGCCTACCACTTTCTAATTTTTAAGAATTGTTTTCTAAAAATAAGTTTAGGCAATTCTTAACAAAAAGTAATAAATTCGTTTCCTATGTAATAATAAAAATTTATTTGGTTGTAGAAACTGATAATCTATTTGTAAGGAAAATTTTCAATTAATAATAAACAAAGTAAAAATTTGTATATGTCAATTAAATTTTAAGCTAAAAGTGTCGTAAAATGAACTTATGACATTTTTCTAATTTCCAAGAATTACAAGAAATGTAATTGTGATATTTTGTATTTTTGCAACAATTTCCCTAAATTAGTTAATTTAAGAAGACAAAGGACCCCTAGTATGCCATATTTATAGATGCCGTGTGTCACTTAGGGCGTCCCTTACTGTTGTTCTCTCAAGCAGAACCGTTAATTAACTACGAAAAGGATCTGACATTGTCACAATTTATTACATTTCAGGATATCCTGCAGTACATTTTGTTAATTTGTTTACCTTTTTGCTAATGAAATTTCATTTATATTTGAAATACATGAGTTTGGTATAATTCAATTTAATTTATAGACATAAATGTATTGCAAAAAACTTCCTAAGAGCAGTGTCCTCACAAAGCGGAATTCCTCAGAAAGTGGGAAAATACTTACACAATGAGTGTAAAGTACTTGAAAATATATGGCGAAATATATTATCTTTTCCCAAGAAACATTTTCATATATAAGAATAATTTTCACTTAAAAGAAGTGCTATTTAACTTGATGTTAGAAAATGTATTCTTATTTTTAGGGAATTAAGTCATAGATTTAATAAAAAAAAATTATCTGATGAACTTAAATAAAATAAAATTTTTCTTAAAACCAAGGAAACATTTCCTAACTAACAGTAAAATTAAAGATATTATATGAACTAATTAGCAGAAAATTTTACTATTTTCTAATAAAAATTTAGTTCTCAGTAGTAAATTTTTTTTCTAATTTAGAAATTTTGACCTAATTCTAAGTAAAATTTGTTTCTTAATTTCAAGGAAAATTTTTATTAAATATTGGTAAAAAGTTGTCTTTGGTGCTGTTTTCATTTCAATTTTACCTCCAAATAAGTTCATCTTTCTAAATTCTAGTTAACTTTTTTGAGTGTATGTTCAAACAATCCTTTGAACCGTACCGACTTACGAGGACGGATCAATAAGTCCGTGACTTTTCGAACTTCCCCCTTAATTATATTAAATGCAACACTGCTCCATGAAGTTCCGTCATTTACTTTGCGTTTAACAGCTGTTCAAAGCATACAACCTCGTGGCTTTTTTAAAAATGAAAAAAGTGAATTTCGTGTGCTCATTAAACAGTATTTTTTGCGAAAAAAATCGTCAATCAAACCAAGGAAAAACTTGATAAACACTATGGGGATTCTGCACCATCGATTTCAATGGTAAAAAAGTGGTTTACTGACTTTCGTTGTGACCTTACAAGCACGGAAGATGCCGAACGTTCTGGACACCCAGTTGAGGTCTCTACACCCAAAACAATTGAAAAAATTCACGATATGGTGTTGGCCGATCGGAGATTCAACGTGCGATAGATTGTGGAAGACATAGGTATCTCACATGGCTCAGTGGTTCCAATTTTAAACGATCGCTTGGGCATGAGGAAGCTTTCCGTAAGATGGCTGCCGCGTTTGCTCACAATCGACCACCAACAGAATCGTGTGACAGGTTAATTTCCATAGCAAAAATTCATGAAGTAGACTACGAATTGCCTCCTCATTCACCTTATTCTCTGGACTTAGCCCCTAATGACTATTTCCCATTTTCAAACCTAAAGAAATGGCTCGGTGGAAAGAGATTTAGCTGCAACGATGAAATTATTGATCAAAAAAATGCCTATTTTATGGACCTCGAAAAATCCTGCTGTTAAACGCAAAGTAAATGACGGAACTTGCTCAAAATTTGACAGTAGTCTATTAACAGGTGGTACTTGATGGGAGCAGTGTTGTATTTCATATAACTACGAGGAAAGTTTGAAAAGTCACGGACTTATTGATCAGCCCTCGTATATTCCATTCCACTCAGCTTGTGTCACAATTATCGCGAGTTCTTGAGGTCTATAGCGATTTATTGTAATTCACTATAAATTTCTCACGCGTCTACTTTAGGAATATCTGTGTAAATTTATTCATTCTTTAAAATATATAATAAAATATCACAATATTTTTAAAATATCTTTAATTTTTCTATATCTAAAACTCACTAGCGGAGGTGTTCTTAGAAACCAATCCACATAAAGTTATTCGTTTTAATTATATGTTGGACCGAATAATTTTATGTGTATGTGTTTTTCACAACACTCCCGTTTATTTGAAACTTTCAAATAAATCTACTATCTTTTTACAAAATTCTGAATATAAATTAAAACCTACATACACAATACAAAATTATTTGTTAAACATATTGAAAACAAAAAACCCCGTCTCCAAAGCACTTAAATGTTTAGTATTGACCATTAAGATTTAAATTAATAAAGATTTAAATTAATAACACGTTAAAGTTAAATTTTTTTTATTGAAAAATTCTCCTTTAAAATGTATGTAAGTTTCCATAAGAAATTACGGATAATTTATAAATTAAATTGCTTGCGTTTTGAGTTTTATTTTCTTGAAAAACAAAATATTGTTGGCATGTTAATGATTGAAAAAAAAATCTGTTAAAACGATTAAATTAGCTAAACAATTTTTTTTGTTTTTAATTTAATAAAATATTTTTTTATAAATAAAAATCCAAATAAATAAACATCATCATTCTATGTAAATTTTAAATAAAAACAAACAAATTCCCCCTAAATCATCTTAAAAATGCAGGCCGAGGGAAGTTCCGGTGTATTAGGCGGCCTATTCGGGGGCCTCTTTTCAAAACAAACACCACAGACTCAAGCAACTCAAAATGTTAACGTAAGTCAAACTCATAAAACATTACCAACCTTAACATCTTAAACTTTTACACACCAAAAATACTTATTTTGAATTAATTATGTTAAAGAAATAAAAAATAAATATATATATTTTTATTTTAATTACTTTATTAAAAAGTCGAAATTAATGCTTGCAATAAAACTTAATAATTAAATTTAACAAATAATTAATTTTAACACTCTGTTAACAATTTAATATAAAATCGGAAATAGTGTACGTTTTTACAAAAATTGTTTTTGAAAATTGTATTAATGCTAACTGTCATATGCATAGACATTCTGTTGATAACACACTTATAAATCAAATTAACATGTCAAACAACAACAAATTTTCCTTATAAGTCTGTTATAAGAATCAACTAAATGTCTATGCATATGGGTGTAAAAGTATTTCACAATTTCTTGTTTTATAACAAAATGTTATAACAAAATGTTAATTTAACAGAGTGTTAACAGAACGTATGGAAAATTGCGTTATAATGCTTTTAATCATTTCAAATAGTTTAGTGATTTTGTTTTAGATTTTGTAGTTAAAATATTTAATAATTAGGGTTATAATTAGTACAGTTAATTTAAGTATATTTAAATAAAATGTAATTTTAAGCAAATTTAATAAATAGTATAGAATTTGTGTTATTTTTTTTTATAAATATAATCAAATCCAGAAGTCTACATATTTTAGGTTTAGTTTAGGTCGTTACATGCAAAACACACAACACATCTCACAGTGTAAATTTACCACACACGAAAAAAAAAACATAAACAATAACAAAACTTTATACACTGTAAAAATAACAGTAAACTTAAACTTTGTAACATAGCTTTGCCTTTCTCTTTCGTTTAAATGTTATTTTTCCCCGTAATTGCTTTAAACCTAACCTTACATTTTATTTTATTAGTTTCAAAATCATAAATTTTGAGCTTTGTTTTATTTCAAATATAAACTAAACATTTTCATTTCTTAAGAACAAATTATATCATTTGCTTCAAAAATTAAACCATTAAAAATACTTTATTTCATTAATTTTTATTTTTCAACTAAAAAAAAATAAAAAACAACTTAAAAAATTTATATTCACATTTTCAAACAAACAAAATTTAAAAAAAAAACTCACAAAAACTATTGCTTTAATCAAAATTTTTCCAAAAATTTAATTCGGGTTTAAACCAATTAAAAAACAAAAGGGTTACCCACCGGGCCAACAACAGCAACAACGTATGATGCGACCGCCGGGTGCTCAGGGTATGCAACAGCAACAACAACAACCATATGGACCTCAAGGCCCCATGGGTCCACAACAACAGCGTTTCCCCGGCCAAAGAGGACCTGCCCCTCCGGGTCAAATGCAACCTGGTGGTGGTGGACCCATGCAACAAGGTATGATGCCTGGTCAAATGCAACCCGGCATGCAACCTGGTGGTGGCATGCAAGGGCAAATGCAAGGTGCTATGGGCCTTAGAGGTCCTATGAATCAACAGCAACAAATGCAACAGCAGCAGCAAATGCAGCAGCAAGGTCAAATGATGCCCGGCCAACAAGGTCTTACACCCCAGCAACAACAGCAACAGCATCACCAACAACAACAGCAACAAATGGCAGCTGCTGCCCAGAAAAAGCCCCGCTACTTTGTTGCTATGTTCGACTATGATCCCAGCACAATGAGTCCTAATCCTGATGGATGTGACGAAGAACTGCCATTCCAAGAAGGTGATACTATAAAGGTAAGTTTGGTAATCGCAAACGTTTTGATAGCATTTTTTTTATTATCAAATTGGCCAGTTCAAAAAGAAACAAATTGTAGTTTTGCGTTAGGATGATTAATAAGGCTTGTTAAAAATTACTACTAATACTTTTGAAAGTGGCATAGGCCGTATGTATGTTTGTTCATAGAGTGTACCTACACCTTAAAAAAATTTATATAATTAAATTATTACCGGTTTAATGGCAACACTAAAATTAAACGATTATTGCAAATTTTATTACCAATATGATTTTGCCTCCCCCTACACACTGCAATAAGTTGTAAAATACTTGCACACCAAATATTCTATTTTAGAGGGTTATAAAAATTGCACAATACGGCAAACACATAAAATATTATTTTTTGCGCCATACAAAATCAAATTTTGTTTGATTTTTTTAAAAATATATTGTACAACCTTTGAATATTACAAGCACACTGGGGACTTTATTGCACAACATCAAAGAATGTTGCAAATGTATCAATTTCTGGTGCCTTTATTCATACTCCGGTCCGATTTTGCTTCAGTGCGTGGCTTAAACGCATGACTTGAGTCCGAAAGCGTTCCCCCTGATCGTTTCATTCGGTTTGAACAGCTCGTAGTAGATTTCGCTGTTAACACAAAATACAGAGAATAAACTTCCTGTCATGAATACGAGGGCGGATCAATAAGTCCGTGACTTTTCGAACTTCCCTCGTAGTTATATGAGGAGCAATACTGCTCCCATCAAGCACCACCTGACTACTGTCAAATTTTAAGCAAGTTCCGTCATTTACTTTGCGTTTAACAGCTTTTTTTAAAAATGGAAAAAAGTGAATTTCGAGTGCTCATTAAACATTATTTTTTGCGAAAAAAAAAATCGCCCATCAAATCAAGGAAAAACTTGACAAATACTATGGGAACTGTGCACCATCGATTTCAATGGTAAAAATATCGTTGTGGCCTTACAAGCACGGAAGATGCCGAACATTCTGAACGCCCAGTTGAGGTCTCTACACCCGAAACAATTGAAAAAATTCACGATATGGTGTTGGCCGATCGGATATTGAATGTGCGATATATTGTGGAAGACATAGGCATCTCACATGGCTCAGTGATTTTAATTTTGAACGATCATTTGGGTATGAGAAAGCTTTCCGAAAGATGGCTGCCACATTTGCTCACAATCGATCACCAAAGGAATCGTGTGACAGCTTAGTTTCCATAGCAAAAATCCATGAAGTAGACTACGAATTGCCCACTCATTCGCCTTATTCTCCGGATTTAGCCCCCAGTGACTATTTTCTATTTCCAAACCTAAAGAAATGGCTCGGTGGAAAGAGATTTAGCTCCAACGATGAAATTATTGATCAAACCTACCTATTTTATGGGCCTCGAAAAATCCTGCTGTTAAACACAAAGTAAATGACGGAACTTGCTCAAAATTTGACAGTAGTCTATTAACAGGTGGTACTTGATGGGGGCAGTGTTGCATTTCATAGAACTATTAGGGAAGTTCGAAAAGTCACGCCCTCATATTTGGTTTTGCGAAGAATGTTGATGGCTTTCCGGGCAAAACCCATGACTTTTTTCGCTTGGGGTTGTAGTAATGAATCCACTTTTCTTCCTCGTTGCGTTTGACATTCGTCCTCATAGAGCAATGCTTCCAATTCTTTGTCTTCAAACTTTTTGGGTTGACCCGGCCGTTGCTTTTCCTCAAGCTAAAAATCACCACTTTTAAAGCATATTCGCCGTAAACTTCCACTAAGATTCGATGACCGTCGGCCGCACTTTTTTTCATATTAAAGTAATGAAGAAGAACTCTCCGCAAAACCTCTTTATCTGGTACGAAATTATACATGTTCGGAACAACATAAGTTGATATATTAGTGGCGGCCTTTTGTGTGAAACGCTCATTTTTAATTCAAGGTCCAATATTTTGAGAGATGCTAAATATTCTAAAGACACGACCAAATACCTTCACCATTCGCTTCACTATTCGTTATCTTTGGCCATGCGACTACATTGGGGGGAAGATCAGAAGAGTGTCAGAATTTTCTGGCTATTGGAGAAATTCTCGTGGCCAACGCCAGGCCAAGATATTTAGTTTTCTTTCCAGTGGTGGATTGGGGCGACTATTAGCCCTTGGTAGAAAGAACTTACGGACCTTAACGGGATACTTTACTAGGCACTGCGACCTCCGGTACCAACGATACAAGAAGGGTCAAACGGACACTGATATTTGTAGATTTTGCGAGTTGGAATCGAAGACGCCGGAGCATGTTTGGAATATTTCACCTGGTAGGATTCTTAGCTTTATCGGTAGCTTGGACCTTTAGGGGAGCTCTAAGCTGGTCGCGGTGCATAGTGCCATTTGAATCTAATCTATTCATTATCTTGCTCCAGGTAACTTTCAGGTCAAATTTTATAAGTCAGGTCGATTATAAAATTTGTTTTCAGTATCCTCCTTGTAATCTTCAAATTAATTGAACCCGCCACTTCGAAAAGGGCATGAGTCCATGCATTAAAACTTTTTAGGACTAACAAAAAACGTATTTGTTCTGAAATAGTCTATAGTGGTTAAGAAACTGAATATAGAAGTTATTTATTTATTTTATTTATTAATTATATAATTACAAATTATATTTTAATACCCTAACCGAGCACTAGCAACAAAGGCCTTCGGCTCATTGCACCGCGACCAGCATAGCCTCTGGTGTGAATTGAACCCACGACCCCCACACTGATAAGCTAGCACCCTAACAACTAGCCTACCGGGGCGCTCTGAATATAAATAAAAACATATATAATTTTTGTGCCATCATTCAGATTTTGTTGGTTAAAATTTTTGAACTTATGCCCTTTTCGAAATGACCTCTTAGAAATAATTGCAAATCAAAAGATTTTCGGAAGAAGTGAGATTATTTTCTTCATATTATTTATTAGTTGAAGTTGTTGGCCTTGCAAAAATCTCTGTATAAAAATAATGGTACTTTTCTGGAATTTATTCTTCTAGTTTTTTTCAAATCTGGTATTTTCTTTTCGTTGATTGACACTTTGTCAGCATACGCAGGAGTATCATTTGATGGTAAGAGCTGGAATTCATAACTGATTAAACAATCTATAGATTTATGTTTTGTAACAAGACCTGGTGGAGACTTGGAAAATGTGACACTTGGGAAAGAGCAAAAGTTTTTTTATTGGTTTGATCATTTGATTCGATTTAAAAATTAGTCAATATACAACAGCATTTTGTTTCACTTGAAAATGGCATAAGGGCATGAGTCCTGCCCTTTTCATACAGAATTTAGATTTCGAAGTTCTTATAAGGTGGTTTGTCGCACTTGAAGCACTATCATTTTCACAGAGAATACGTAAAACCCTTAAATAAATTAAATGGCGTCAAAAAGTGATATTTGAAAAAAGTGTGACTCGTGCCCTTTTCGTAATGACAGGTTTAATTGTTAACTATTATAATTTTTTAGCTAGATTTAATATTTCTTTTTATTTTACGATTGTTAAAAAAAACAAAAAACATTTCAAACAAGGTGTAGGACACTCTTAAAATAAACTACTAGAATTATAATATTGGAATGATTGTTATTTAATATAATTTAAATATGTAGTTGGTCAGCTAATAAAAAAGTCTGTAACCCGTCGTTTTAAACAACAAAAGGTAAGACTAGAATTACTACTAAACAACCAAAAAACCTTGTGGGAAATTCTAAAAAAAGTGTTTTGAACCCGCTTTATAACAAACATAATTATTGTACCTTAATAAATGCTTAATTGGTAACTGAAATAAAGAAAAAATCGGTTAGCTTTCCATTAATTAAATCATTAAACGAATTAGAAATATTGTTATCATTATTTTATTACAATTACAATTATAATTATTAATCACCCTCCCTTAAATATTCTTTTCAATAGAATAGTGTTTAAATCATAAGTATTTAAAGCTTTAAATTTAGTTTAGAAGTTCAAAATATATATTTTAATATTTTATACCCATCGTACTCGTATGATTATAAGTGTTACTGTGTTACTCACTTTTTTTTCTTAAATTCATTACATAAATACTATTATTAAATGCGTTCCCAAATTAAGAATGTATTCTCTTTTCTCTTTCTTTAGGTATATGGTGATAAAGATGCCGATGGCTTTTATTGGGGTGAACTACGTGGTCGACGTGGTTATGTACCTCACAATATGGTTACCGAGGTTGATGATGGCACTGGACAAATGAGTGGCCAAATGGGTCAAATGGGTGGTCAAATGCCTCAACAACCTGGTGGTGGTGGTACGGGCCAAATAATGCCAGGTCAAGTTGGCACACAACAGAGCATGAGAAATGTTAGTCGTGATCGTTGGGGTGATATTTATGCTAATATGCCAGTTAAGCGTATGATCGCCTTATATGATTATGATCCACAAGAATTAAGTCCAAATGTGGATGCCGAAGTAAGTATTGAAAACATTCTTTTTGTTTTTAGTTTTTTTATTTTTAAATCTTGGTGTTTCTATTAGCGTAAAGCTGCTAGCGCGGGTGGAAGTTTATTTGGGGGAATTTTTGGTAATATAATACCTACTTTAACACAAGACACTCGTTTAAGAACTGTGAGTGTGGAAATTGTTATACATATTTTGTCGATTATAAATGGGCTAGATAATCCTGTATTGTTAAAATGTCAATCCAAAAAATAATTCTATTTGATTTTCTTAAAAAAAAAAACAATAACAAACTTATTAAGTTATAAATAAACTTAAGCCTTAACCCGCTTTTTTTAACAGTAACTGCTTGGTTTTCAAGTTATTCCGTCTGAAACTTTTGTATTTATACCATAATTCAAGCAATGGTGTCAGCCAGAAAAAAAATCCCTGAAACTAACAGGTGACTTGTAGCGCTTTATGATTCCTATCTCTGCGGAATGATGTTCATTTTGTTTTGTTTTTAAATAAAAAAATTATTTTAAATTGAATTTCCTTAATTTTATTTGTCAAAAATGCTATATATAGTGGATAAAATACCTCTAAGTAGCTCTATCTCTAGCGATTTTCTCTCTCGTGTAAATAAACAGTTAAAAAAATTAACAACAAAAGTATCATCTATTTTTTACGCTATTAAGATATGACAGCTTTTCCTGAGCGCTTAGTGCTCAGCTCGTTCAGAAGATAGTTATAAATCTGTTGACTTGCTGTGTTTGTGCGGCAAGTTCTACGTGTTTACTTTCAACGTAAACTAATGGCAAATGTATATGGAATTTTCAAACATAATTTACTACATTATCACATCTACTGCATATGCTGACCGCGACCAAAAAGCACTGGGTAGTCTGTAATTGAAAGTTTCGCTTTTGTTTTTTTTTATACCCTCCACCATACATGGTGCAATTTTAAGTCGATTTAGCGATGTCCGTCTGTCTGTCCGTCTGTCTGTCTGTTGAAATGGCGATCACGACGCGAAGACGCAAGCGGGGTTTGCTATTTTTACTCAGATTATTAAACATCCTCCCGAGCAGTTTGGTATTTAAAATGAGCAAAATCGATCAAGCGGTTCAAAAGTTATGAGTGAAAATGTGAAGATACCCCTAAATTTTCCATATAAATTAGTACAATTTTTCTGTATCTATTTTTTTTCTGCTAAGTAAGTAAAAATGTTAAAGTCGCTAACAGAGCAGACCTCTGTAAATAACATTACTAAAACTAAATAACAAAAGTTCTGTTACATAAATCAAAGACATTAATTTGTTAAAGAAAGAACATTAGTTGAAACTATTTCCCAATAGGTGGCGCATCTGAAAAAAAATTCTCCCTATTAGGCATATTCTGCTACAATATACAACAGGGCATTATTGATTTTCTATTTCGTTCGTAACATAAAAGAATGTTTGCCAAAAGCTATGCAAAATATATGTTTTATGTGTATATTATACTTTAATTTTCTAAATCAATATTCATTTAGATGTTTAAGAGTACAGTATTGCAATTTTTCGTATTAACATAAATATGGATTTTCCAATGCCTCAATACTTCAAAATTATACAAATTTAACGAAAAATACCATTTTGATCGATGAAAATTTGTTTTTTTTTTTACAGAAAATGTAAAACAAATGCTATCATCACGTCGAACATTTTAAAAATTGACTTTAGTATTTGGAAATAAGTCTGCTAGTGACAGCTTAATGTACTAGAATTTTAAATATGTATTAAATCTCATATCTGTGGTTACTAAGACAGTTGAAAGCCAAATCCAGGGCCATGCGACCTAGGCATGGCGCAGGGTATTGTTATCTATTTACTTAAGCGCCATCTACTGCTAAGTATAGACACTAAAGCAATTATGCATTTAGTTCTATCCTTATGTATAAATGTCTTTGGCCGCATGGCTATGTCCCAAGAAATTTATATATAAAGAAAGAGAATAATGCATAATTGGTTTAGTGCCGCTACTTTTGAATAGGTGGCGCAAAATCACATTAAAACTATATCCTGCCCCATGGCGATATAGCCTTGGATTAGGCTTTCAATCAATTTATTTACCAAAAATTTTAAATTAACTACATACTTAAAAATTATAATGCATTCAGATGTTGCTAGTAGACTTATTACATAATTTTAAAGTCAATTTTTCAAATGTTTGACGTAATAAAAGCATTTGTTTCACATTTTTATGTCAAAAAAGAAATTTTCATAGAGGAAAATAGTATTTTTTTAATTCCATTTGTATTTTTGAAATACAGATGAATAAAGTGCGATATTGTGCTCTTAAACATCTAAATGAATATTGATTTAAAAAATTAAGGTATAATATGCACATAATACATATATTTTTATAGTTTTAGGCAAATATTCATTTATGTTACAAAGAAAATAGAAAATCAATAATATTCTACTGCATATTGTAGCACAATATGGCTAATGGAGACTAGCTCTGCAGCAAAATATGCCTAATGGAGAGAATGTACCTTCTGGTGGGCCATCTATTGACAAATAATTAAGGTTTAAGCTTCAAAGACCCATATTTGAAAATCCAATTTTTTTCAAATTAGCAAGAAAAATTACTAATTTTAAAAAAGTGGGTATTGAAGGAAACTTACACATATCCTTAAATTGCTTTAAAATGTTACATAGATTAAAAAAAGTAATCGGAAGTGAATAACGACTCATGTCTAAAAATAGGACATCCATTTAAAATAGCTCTAAAATTTTTTTTTAGTTCTAAAAATCAGCCTTAAAAACAATTAAAATTCGACCTTAAAAGTAAAAAAAAAAAAAAAATTACTTAAATATTTTTCAAAGCAGAAATTATGTTTTTACAATTTTTAAGCTTTTGATTTTTTTTTTTCAATTTTGTCTAAAATATTTTTTGAAAAAAGTAAATAAAATAAAAAATTTTGATGCTCGATAAAAAAATTTGAAATTTTGTACTTATATTAATAATATTTAGTAAATTTTTTCGCTGATTTTAGCAAACAAATTTTAAATTCCACTTTACAAAAAGTTTACTAAAATTTAGTAGCGGCAGCTAATTTTTTCTACAAATTTCATTGTACGAGTACTACACGTCAGCCGACATGTGTTGCTAACATTAGCAAAAAATACCGCTGGGCTAAAATTAGCAAAATTTCTCGTAATAACAGCCAAATTTTCAGTTGCCATTTTTTTTTTTTTTGAGAAATTAAAAACCTTAATAGCGTATTAAAAAACGTTGAAATGCAGATTTTTTTTTTACAAATGGTACCAAAAGCATTAAGTTGGTATCACTGCAAAAAAAACTTCAAGCAGTTTATGCCAAAATAAAGTTAGAAATTTTTGGATTGAAAATGACATTATTCCTTTTTTATCATAAATAAATTTAAGAATTTGAAGTTCCTAATTTTTTTAAACGTAATTGTTTTCTCTACACATATATAAATTTCGCAATAGGTTTTTTTTCCAAAAAAAGAAAAAAAAAAGAAAAAGACATAATAGACTTTTCATTTGTTATAACGACGGTTGGCAACACTCAAAAACAAACTCACAAAGTCGGATCAAAATTAACTTTAAGGTGCTGGCGCAAATTTAACAAATTCTTGGTTCTTACCGACATTTTCCATGTTCAACTTTAAACTGACAAAGTTAATCTTTTTACTGTCAATTTAACATTTTCATTGACAAAAAATTCATACGCAAACGATGAAGATTAACAAGATGGATTCACTTTAATTAAGTCGATTAATTTTGCAATCTGAACGGGCTATAAAGACCTTTGCGAAAAAAGACATTTAGTTAAAGGTAAAAGTCGCTTAAGTGGGTCGTGTTTCCAACTAAAAGTGGCGTCTGACTTGTTATACTGTTTAGAGCAAAGATAAACCAAAGTGGCTAAAGTGCCATTCCACTTGTTATTTTACATATAAAATACATTGGGAAAAAGTACCGAGTGGTAACACATTATAACTCGTTACAATTTTGATTTCTCTTGTTAGTGTACTCTCTTTGTTGGTAGCAAATTGTTAGATTGCATATAAAATTTCAAAGATACCTATGTAAACATAACTTGGTCAACAACTTGGGAAACTTTAACAAGTTTAAAGTTATAAAAAAATATATATATATTTTTTTGTTTTAATATGAATAAAACTATATTATCTGATTTATTGGAAAATATTTTTTATTTGTGTATACAATTACATACTCGTATGCTAGAATATACAATTTTATATAAAGCAAAACTTTATTTTTTATAAAACAATAATAATATTATTTATTTCTATTTACAACTTTAACAGCAAGTTGAATTAAGTTTCAAAACGGGTGAAATCATACTTGTGTATGGTGATATGGATGAAGATGGTTTCTATATGGGCGAATTGGATGGTGTACGAGGTTTAGTACCATCGAATTTCTTAGCCGAAGCGCCCGATACATATAGCAATCAAATGATGCCTGGTGGTGGCCCTGCAGGACGCGGTGGCTTGGCCAGTCAGAGGGGCAGAGGTCAAGGGCCGGGTGCTAGAGGACCGCCACCACCTCCCCGAGACATGATGCCTGGCATGGCGGGACCCCGTGGTCCGCAAGGAAAAAGTAAGTAAAATTTGTGAAGATTTCTTTTTACATGAACATAAACTTTTTTTTAATTTAATTTTATTGGTTTTTGTTAATTTTTTGTTTTTATTAATTTATATCAGTAAGTTGTACAGTATTTAGGTTTTATGTTATTCTTTTTCTTTAATGTATGATACAAAATTTTTAAATAATTTTTCAATCATTGGTTTTTAATTATGAAATATATTAATATAAGGCAAAATTATATATATGAAAAAACTGATCAGGTCTTTTAAACAAAAATTTAAGGTATCTTTAAAAAATAATATTTGGAACACTTGAAAAAAAAATATTTTTACATATTACAAAATTTACAATAAAACTTTTTCAGCAAATTCTGTTTGTTTTTTTTATTTAATTTTTCAATTATTTAAATTATTTTTGTTTATAATTTTGTAAAATAATATTTTCTTTTTAAATTTCATTTTAATTTTTTTTCTCTAAATAAATAATAATTTCGGCACAATATTTCTGTAATATTTTTTCTATATACATATGAATATAGTTGTTGTTCTTGTTGTTTGTAAATGTTAACTAAAATCTAGTAAAAAAAATTATTAATAACTAAAAAAAACATCTCATTAAAAAATATTCTTGTTTGATATGAACTTCGTTTAGGCACTACAAATATTTATTTATAAATTATTTGGGATCTTTGCTTTAAGTTCATATCAAATTTTCACCCATTAACCATTTATTTTTCTTACAAAAAGTTTTCTTAATCTATTTCCTTCACCTTTATTGTCAATATGTTTTCATATTATTTCCTAAGTATTTTATGCGTGTCCTGTCTGTAAGTTAATAAAAAAAACTATTAAAATGTGTCTGTGTGTTTGTTTTAATTTAGTTTATCTAATAAACGCATGTGATGTCTTTTTTTATTTTTTTTATGTTAAGTTTTCTAAAAAAAGTATTTTAAAAGATGTTATTTATTATTTACAAATTATTTGGGCCACCCTATTGATTTAAAAACAATGTTGCCAGATATAAATTGTTAACGGTAGGAAACAATAAAATTCAAACATAATTAATAATGTAGAACTTAAAAGAATCAAATCATTAAAATAATTCATCAATTATTTGGAATATTTTGTTTCGAAAAAACAGCTGGCTGTTATAACTTGGGGGTATTCTAAACACTCTATCCTTTGGAAAAGCTTTGGTGACCATGCGTGGTGTAAAAGTAACAGGACCCTATTATATAATAGGTTCTGTACAGCATCCGTTCGAATAATTTCTTCGTACGGAAGTTTCGCTTTTTGACGTTATAATTTCTGTCTTTTTCCGAGTACTTTTTCAGAATCTCTTATTTGAGATTTTGGAACAAAATTTTCAGATATATATCCCTAAAAAGTTCTGAAAACCAACATCCTAATAGACAAATAATTTTGCTTCACGTGAAAGAAAAACTCTTGAACATAAAAAAATTATCTCATGGATTTTCCGAAAAATTTACGAGTGCTTTATAAAAAATTTAAATAACACTGTAAAACAATTTCAAACTTTTTCCAAAATTACGGGGTTCCGACGATTGATTCTTGTTAAGGAGACTAAAAAAAATATACCTGTTTCAGTATTTTGATAGTTTACATCGGAATTGCATTTTAGAGGCGGTCAAAGTTTCCCAGCTCTGGCCTGTTCTTGCAGCATATCGGTATATAAAACTATGTTTTTTTCACATCTAAGGTGTAGGGTATGTTCAGCGACTTTGTAGATAATGGTATGAAAAATATTTTTGTAGAACATATTAACCCTTTAACTCTGATGAGCTATCTTGAATTTGATTGGTTTTTGGTGTTTGTGTTAAGTTTTGGGTTTTGGTGTGTTCTAACATATATAGTTGAATTTTATGGCCAACATTTTTGTAGAACATTTCATCCCTGCCCTTCCCCTTTTTCGGGGTGTTTTATACAATTTTTTAAAATAAAGCCAAAAAATGCCATTCACCCTTATTCTAGTTGTCGTCATCGACACAAGACAATGTCGTCTTGGGATTTTTTTTTTGAAATTGGTATTCCCGTTGTCGTTATCGAAAATAGTTGATAACTGTCGACAAGTATTTGGTATTCTGTAAGAAAATGTGACGACGATATTGTCTTGTAACGACTCTGATTTTGTCGGCACAATTTTTAGTAACGACTTGAGGAAAAGTAATGACTGAAAAAAAAAACGGAAAAAATGGGAAGAAATATCAAATTTATTAAATGCACTTGGCCCACCGAGAATAATGTGAAATGGATGGCAGAAGGTAAAGAAAGCATGATCATATAAAGTGCAAAATTTATTTATAGGTTTAAGTTAAAAAGAAAATGGTAGCCAAAAAAGCCGAGTGTAATGCTACAGGTGGCGGAAGATTCAAGCAATTTATGTTGAGCCCGCTGGAGGAAGCTGTGGCAAATCTTCTACAGTTTCAGAAACAGCTGAACCCTAAGTTAAAGTCGTTTCCAACACTGAGCTGGTACGACCCCTGGGCTAAAAATCTTAATGTAGCTGCCAACTTTATTGTTTTGGAAATAAATGTGGACTTGATTCCGGTTTTCAAATTAGGTGCTATTGTTTCCAGCACATCTTTGAAGGCTGTTTTATTAAGCCGAAAGTAACTTTCAAACCTTTAAAAAAATTAGAAGATTAACATTCTTTAAAGTAACAGACTTTGATTTTGCAACTCACTTGTTATTCGGCAGATTAAAGATATTGGATTTCAGTATGAGAAGTCTTCTTACCAATACTAGATTTTCTTTATTTTCTTCATCATTGGTATCAGAATTTAAATTACACATAAAAAACATTTTTTCGCAAAAATAATAAACAAAATAAATCTGCCGATTCAATTTTTAGAGATGTGCTTTTGTTTAAATCGATAAACTGTCGACGTCGTTACAACACTGTTTTAGAATACCAATTTGGTGTCGAAGTGATGTCGAAGTCGAAGCAAAGTGATGTTGACTCAAAAACGACGACGAGATTGATAACGACAACGAGAATAAGGGTGATTATGAGGGGGAGTTAGAGGGTTAATATGTTTTACAAAAATATTTGTTATACCATTATCTACTAAGAAAAGGCCAGAACTTTGACCGCCTCTAAAATGAAATTCCGATGTAAACTATCAAAACGCTGAAACACTTATATTTTTTTTTTGATCTCCTTAACAAGAATCAATCATCGGAACCCCGTAATTTTTTTTGTGTGTTGAACTGTGTTATATAACGAACGATTAAAAATTTCGTATGCTTAAAAAAAAAATACTTTTTAAAACAGGAAAAAATTAAAAAAAATCATCAAAAATATATTTACGCTCTGGCATACGTTATTGATAATAATATAGAAAGTTAAGATTATGTACTTAGAATATTTTCGTTTCAGGAATCACAAGACACCCTCAGGAAACGTTTTAAGAACATCCCTCTAACTAAGAGCCAGTTAACAGATTTTTTTTTTTTAATTGAGACTTTGTAGTAAGCAGACACAAGTTCTGTAAAATTTAATAATATTCAGTGGCAATTTCGCTAAATTTAGCAATTTCGCTAAATAGCGAAAATTCCTGCAACATTTGATATAATAACACTATATCAACAATTTTTGGTACCTATATTTTTATTTTATTGATATTGTTTTATAAAGCAAAAATTAAAACTATTTCATTACTGAATTTTTTGATTCTTCTTCATCCTTTATTGTGCTGTATCGCCTAAATAAAATAATAAATCAAAATTTTAATATCTTTGCATTAGTAAAAAAAAATTGCCAATGTAAAATATATATCAGAAATATTATTGATGTTTAAAAAAAGAGTATTAGAGGGTTAAGAAAAAAATAAAATTATAATTTTCGGCGAAGTTGTGCACAAAAGTTCGCATTTTTTGGTAAAAAAAAAAGTTGTGCTTAAAAAATTAATCCTTCGTTGAAGCACTAGATAATATAGTTTTGAAGAGGTCTGCAAAATTTTATCAAGATCGGTTTATAACTTTATGAGAAATCATGACTACCGACTTCGAGAAAAAAAATCGCGAAAAACGCGATTGAAGCTTAAAAAAAGCAAAAAATTAACGATTCCAGCACGATAAAGTCAAGAACCTGCGGCAGCGGCAATATCCAAAGCATCCTTTTACTTTTGCCTGCTACGAATACGAATTTTCACACCCACCTAACCCCTTAAGCCAAAATGTAAAAACTATTTCCTAAAATTTCTGACAAATCATTTTTTTCCACGGGAAACCCGAAAAACTGCTTTAAGTTCAAGAGTTTCATGCGGTGAAACGTTAAAGTAATTAATCTATTATTTAATTATATTCAGAGAATTCATTTATCAAACTTAAATTAGAAGCTCTGTTTATAACTTATTGGCATTCTATTATATTCAGCAACCAATAAAAAATTATGCATACGAAAATTAATTAGCGCTAATCAAATTTTGTGTATATTTATACAAGTTTTTACATTTTATAAATTTTTTGGAATACATACAGTAAACTCTGGCTGTAAGCAACTCCATGGGAAGTATTAATCGTAAAATATTTTGAGTTTTTGAAAACAATTTTAAAATATGTCCAAACTGTTTTTGAATTTCTTAAATACATTATTTGGGAATCATTTAATGAAAAAACATCAGATTTTTAAGTTTAAAATTTGTTAAACTATAAAAAAAAATAGAACATAAAAAAAAATTTTTTGAAGTTCATATTAAAAATAGAAAAATTATATGAATTTTTTTCTACACTCAGAAATAAAAGTTCGAAAAATTTGGGCAAAAATGCACTTTGTCGGGCGTTGCTAAAAAAAAAAAAAAAAATGACCCCCTCTGGAATAAAAAAAAAAAAATTTTTTTTCAGTGTTCTGTTTTTGGGGCCGGGGCCTGTGAGGCCCGCAAGGCCCAAAAACTGGTACGCGTAGTAACATATGAGTGTGGGTACTCAAATAAAAGGAAATTACCGCAGGATCTCAAATATGCATTTTGTTTCACGATCCATGATTTGTGGCACCCTCTAGATCCATTAAAGATCCCCTTTAGGGTCCCGGAAAAATTAACTTTATTAAAAAAAAAAATTTTTTTTTGTAAATCAGTCTCTTCTTTAAAATTTTTTTATGTATAGGGCCCAGGAGTTATTGAATCTATCAAAAGGCGCCACAGGGAAAATATCATGGATCATGAAAGAAAAGAAAATGGATCGTGAAACAATATTAATATTTGAGATTCTGCGGAAATTTCCTTTTATTTGAGTATCAACACTTATATGTTACTGCGCGTACCATTTTTTGGGTCCTAGAGGACCTCACAGTCCCCGTTTCCAAAAATGGAAGATAAAAAAAAGTTTTTTTTTATTCCAGAGGAAGTCATATATTTTATTTTTTTTAATAAAGTAAAACTTTTTGGGTCCCCAAAGGGGGATATTTCTACTTTTTTGCTATTTACATTTTACAAATTACAGAATATTAACAAATTTTTGTTGCTAACTTCAGAAATCATTTTACAAATTTTTGAAAACCGATTTGCTAAAATTAGCAAACAAATTTACTATTTTTAAAAAAATGGATATTAAAGGAAATGTTATTTCTAATAATTAAAATGGGATCGGAACCAACTCATGTCCAAAAATAGGACATCCACTGAAAATAGCACTAAAAACTTTTTCAGTTCTACAATCAGCCCAATTGAAATTTGACCTTTAAGTCTAAAAAAATTTTACTAAAAATATTTTTCAAAACAAAAATTGGCAAATTAAAACAAAATCACAAATTCGATTATGTTTTAACTATATTTAAGCCTTTGATTTTGTTTTTTAATTTTGTCTAAAATTTTATATGAAAAAAATATAAATAAACAAATGTTCGATAAAAAAAATATAAATTTGTATATTCGAATTCGTTAGGCAATTAAAAAAAAAAATTAGCAGCTTTAAAGTGCATCTAAAAATAATTAAGGTAATTTTTGCATTTTAAAAATATTTTTTATAAATTAAAATTTTGCTTCCTTTTACAATTCATTGAGTTTACAACAATTTACTAAAATTTAGCAGCGCTTACTAGCTTTTTTTACTAATTTGATAGCACTAATATTAATAATATTTAGTATTTCTTTTTGCTGATTTTAGCAAACCGATTTTAAATATCACTTTACAAAAAGTTCACTTAAATTTTGTAGCGGCTACTAACTAACGTCAGCAGACATGTATTTCTAAGATTAGCAAAAAATACCGCTGGGCTTAAATTAGCAAAATTTCCCGTAGTAACAGCAAAATTTTCAGTTGCTATTACAGAGTTTTTTTGGTGACTGTAGGATTGTCAGAAACAGTACGTTCTAACCGAGAGTTCGTCTTTATAGAGTTCCTATAAACATATGTTATTTTTAGAAAACGTCGGGTCGTTCAAATTAGTTCCAATTAACCAAGTTATACTGTATTTACATTTAAGAACTTTAGACAACAACTTGGTATCATTTGCACATAAATTGAAATAAGTTTGAGGTTAAATTTTTTTTTACATAAGTGCTATTAGTTTGTAGTGAATGTTTTTGTTAACACTTTGCTGCAAAAACACATCAAATATCCTGTTAGCTTATAACTGGAAATTTCAAGTTTTAAATTTAAAATTTTGCCTAAATTTTAACGTGACATTGTGTTATTAGGCCATAATATAATAAATTTACCTTATATTGAAAATAAAATGTATTCCTTAAATTTTATTACTTATTAACAATTAATGTTTTGTTTTGCATGGTTAAAGATACAAACAATATAATTCTTTAAATAACCAACATTGTCATTTAATCTGAACCGATTATCTATTACTTTATGAATACCGTGTATTCATACAGCACTAAGAGTTAAAACAAAAATTAACATTATCATCTGGCAACACCTATAACTACCCTAAACATAAAAAAATATTGTATTGATTAATTTAAAAGTAACACCCTTTCATTTAAAATTCAATACATAACACAAAATTTCTTTAAATGATAATGGCAAATATTATATATATTTTTTTTAAATAAATGTATAAAATGCAAAATAAATTTTATTTAAACAACAATAACAACAACAAATAATTTTATTAACAGCTTCAAGCACTTAAATATATAAATAAAACATATGTATTTTATATAAAAATATATATTTTCTTTTACAAGAAAATTATACATAAATGTAAAAATAAAAATAACTATTGTAAAATTGTGTAATATTTATAAAACAATTTAAGATTTTGAAAGACAAAATACAACATTTTTAAAGGTAATGTTTTTAAATACACTAATTTATTTTCTTAAAATATGTATAACAACAAAAATATATTTTAAATATTTATATAACAATATATATATATATATTTTTTTTTTATTTATATCAATTTATTTTAAAGCTTTTTTAAAACAATTCAATATAAGACATTTTTAATTTTTACATATTTTAGTTTTTATTATTTTTTTTATTATGTAAAAAAAAACTAATTTTAAGTCATAACAATACAAAAAAGAACAACTTGCGGTGAATTATATAGAAACTTCAACAATTTGAATGCACAAGCCTTTAGATGCTGGTGTGTTTTGTCTATAATGAAAGTGAACTGAACAAAATATGATTTTTTTTTTAGGATAATTAATTAAAAGAAATTGGTTTTCTTAATCATATGTAAAACAAATTTTATAGTTTTTAACAAAATTTTTCTAACTCTACTATATGATTTTTTTATTTTTTTGTTTTTGTTTTTGTTTTTATTTATTTATTTTTTTTTTTTTTTTGTTTATTTATTTTTATTAAATTTGTTTTATTTTAACAAACAAAACAAATTTAAGTTAACAAAATTATTTTGTAATGGTCTGCTGTGGTAAATGTGAAGTCTTTATGTTATATTTGTTGCTATAGATGCTCGCCCTGCTTCCCCTACACTGTTAGACAACACGGGCCACCCTGCCCCCGATCACCAAACGCAGGTAAATACTCTTTCTTCTTTACGTTGATTTTGTTCTTTTTTTTTTTTTTGTTAAGAAAAAAATGCATTTAACTTGTTTTATTTTGTTTAAAATATACCTTATACTTACCATAAAAACTCTAAAACTACCTTTAAACTAAAAATAAAAAATTACTAGAATCAATTCAAACTCCACTCACTATCTTTTTTAAAAAAAAAGTACACTTTTTTAAAAACTGTCTCTTTAAAACTACTTTATTACTATTTACTACCATGTACTACAACAACTCTATCTTTTTAAAAAAAATAAACTTAAATCATTCATACCCATGTAAAAATCGAAATGTATATGAGCATACATGATCATACATGGGCCTGTATATGATCATACATGGGCATACATGGTCATATACGTCCATACATTGTTCAATATATGACCATACATGATCTCATATATGATCATATATCTTCGGATCTGAAATTTGAGGGTATATGGACGTATATGATCATATACGAGCATACATGAATAATATATGAGCATGTATGATAATATATGCCCATATACTACCATGTACCCTCAAATTTCAGATCCGAAGATATATGGTCATATATGAGATCATGTATGGACGTATATGACCATGTATGCCCATGTATGATCATAACCAAGCCCATGTATGATCATGTATGTTCATATATATTTCGATTTTTACATGGGTAATTAAATTGTTTAAAATTTGTTTGAATTTTGTTCACAATTTAGTTTTTTTTTTTTTTGTTTCACCGTTAAACATTTAATTTGGATTAATGTTTTGAAAATAAATTTAAAGTATTATAAACAACAACGTCATATGCTTGAAAACCAAATTTTGTAGTAAATTGTTGATTTCAAAAACACAATTCCATTACATTTTTTTTTTATTAAATCATCACTGTTTAAAAAAATCATTTTAAATATATTTTTTTACAAAACCGGTTAAATTTTCAAAATAAATAAATAGTATTAAAAAAAACAAATTACTAATTTGTAATTTGTAATTTTTTTGTGCAAAAGCAATTAATTATACTTTATGTATAGCTAGCAACATTTTTATCAAAGATATTTTTTTTTTTATTTTTACAGAAGCGCAGCTAAAAATAATAGATTTTGTTTAAAATTAGTTAGAACACATTTTAGTATTGAATTAAATTTAGTTAAAAAAAAAAAACTCATTTATAGAAAAACATTTAAAAAAAAACATGACCACATTTCACTGTTTACCCACAACCACACATTTTGTTCAATCATTATTTTATCGTTAAAGATATACGTTTAAAAAAAGTAACATATTATTCAAAAATATATTAAGAATTTAAAACTTTTAGCCTCTTGGTTTTATTAAAATATATTCCTTTAACCAACTTTTAAATCTAATTTAATGTGTAACGTATTAATTTACTAAATACCTGTTATTTATTGAATTATTTCCTTCTATGAATTATTCGATATGCAAATCAACGAAATTATTTTTTTGAATCTTTTTATAAAAATTTACAAACTAAATAATTATTTAATTGGTTGAAATGACAAAGATTTTATTTATATACGAGTAAATGTTTATTAAGATCAAATAGCTTACAAAGCCGAATTACTAACTGGGACCGGCACTTAAAATGACACATTTGCTTTTTTTTTACATTAACATTTAAATTTAATCTTTTATTAAAAATTTTATCGAAAGATTCAGTAATTTTGTGCAAGAAAAAAGGACTGATTATTTTTTCAAATTTCAGGTTTTATTGGAAAGGTTGAACTTTGTCATTTAACAATGGAACATAATATCATTCACATGACTACCACGACTGGCTACTGGTACGACTGGTACCTCATCCGATCAATTTTTCAAATCACAGCTCTGAGGCAGCCAATTGACATCGCAATTTCGGCTGATTATTTGATTTTCAAAAACAGTACATAAAATATCGATGGTTGCGTTGGCTGTGTGACATGTCGTTCATGTCATTCTCTTGAATTTTTGGTCACAAAAATTCGTTGAGTATGGCTCGGTAACGCTCACCGTTGACTGTTACGGCGGCTTCTTTGCTCATTTTCGAAGAAAAACGGCCCAGTCGTGGTAAACATATGAATGATATTGTGTTCCATTTTTAAATGACAAATTTCATCCTTCCAATAAAACCAGAACAAAATAATCAGTACTTAATTTTAATAGCCGATTCAAATTTAAAATTTTAAATGGCCCACCCTATACTTGTCTAATTTTATAAAAATTCTGAAACAAAAACCAAAAGTTTTTACAAACCACTTACTAGTTTTTGTAGGGTAAATTCTGATTTACTTACAACTTAATACTACATCTAGACTGAGCAAAAACTATCAAAAACTAGTTTTTGATGTTTTTAAACCCTACACCACTATATGTTTGCAACTATCAAAAATGGCAGACTTGAACTCACCTATTACCAAACATAGTTAGAATCACTATTTGAACCAATTTAACAATGTCAGGCCTGCTATCCGTGTGTTCATTTAAAACATGTAATGAAATTTGGATAAATTGAAATTGTAAATTATGTCAAACATTAGTTCCTATTTGTCGATATTCACGACCCATATAAACCCACTTTCACGGTATTTGCTTAAATGAAATTTAATGAAACCACAGGTTGCAAAATTTGGTACACCAGTTTCTAGTGGCGTATTATATTTAATCAAGTTATATTCCCATACAAATATCCTTTCTGAATAGATAAATATCTGATCTTGTGAATGTTATATACCACGTTTTGCTTCATAACTCAGGAACCAAATGAGTTTCCACCTTAAAATTTTGCCACAAATGTAGAGAGGCCTCAAGTTTTAACATATATTTTTTTAAGAATTTTAAAAGAATTAGATTTTGAGATATGGGTCTTTAAAAATTAAACTTAAAAAAATTCCATTAAACCTTTTAATAGAAAAGGACATTTGGGATGCCATTTTGAAGGTAATCTTTTCACCTTTAAAATGGTACCAATAGAACTTTTTAGGATATATAGTTTAGAAGTTAAGGGCGACTTTGTATGGACTTTTTCGATATTTTGACGATTTTGCCAATTTTCTTGATGTCATATTTCGAAAACGGAAAGGGTTTTGGGTCGAAAGGTTAATGATTTGATAAACACTACCCATTTACAATATTTGTGATGAAGTTTATTAAAATCGGAAATGACAAATCCGAATGCTGTGCGATTTGACATGGAATGACCCTTTTAGCTCAATACACTTAGTGCCATTTTTGTATCCCTTCCGAAAAATAGGATATTTCGAGGTCCATAAAATAGGCATTTGTTTGATCAATAATTTCAGCTTGGAAATAGGAAATAGTCACTGCGGGCTAAATCCGGAGAATATGGCGGATGAGGTACCAATTCGTAGCCCAAGTCATGGAATTTTCCCATTAAGACTACACACATTATCTGGATGAAAAAGAACTTTTTCTTTGGCCATATGGCATAATATTCGCCGTTTATTGTTTTTCCCTTTTGAAGGTAATCGATGTGGATTATTCCGCGTGCATTCCAAAAAACTGTTGCCATCAGCTTATTGGCCGAAAAACTTGCCTTGGCCTTCTTCGGAGCCGGTTTACCCGAAAATAAACATTGTTTAGAGTGCTGCTTGGTCTCCGAAGTATTCTAATGGATCCATGTTTCATCCACAGTTACAAAACGCCGTAAAAACTCATTCGAATTGCGGTTAAACAATTTCGAACAATCCTTTGAAGTTGTCACTCGATTACGTTAATGGTCAATTGAGAGCACCCATCTTACAGACAGCTTTCTTAAATCCAACTGATTATTTAAAATCGAAGCCATATGAAATGCCTATCGTGTATTTTTTTTTAACATTTTCGGGTGTATTAACCTTAATTGGCCATCCAGAACGTTTAGCGTCATTTGTACTTGTGCGACAACAACGAAAGTCAGTAAACCACTTTTTTACCATTGAAATAGATGGTGCAGAGACCCCATAGTATTTATCAAGCTTTTCCTTGGTTTGATTGACGGTTTTTTTCGTATAAAATAATGTTTAATGAGCACTCGAAATTCACTTTTTACCATTTTAAAAAAAAATCCACGAGGTTGTATGTTTTGAACAGCTGTTAAACGCAAAGTAAATGACGGAAGTTTGAACAAAATTTGACAGTAGTCTATTAAGTGGTAGTACTTGATGGGAGCAGTGTTGTATTTCATATAACTACGAGGGAAGTTCGAAAAGTCACGGACTTATTGATCCGCCCTCGCATTATTATAACATTTTGGATTAATGGAATTTGAAAATTCGAGAAAAACGATCTGATTTACAATACAAAAATATATATTTTTCATCAAGACATCGCACCAGCACTAGAGTGTTTTAACAATGACAGCGTTGCCAAGTCAACAAAATAAAAGTGTTCTTCCAATCAGAAAAATTACTGTTCTTTGTATAGTTGCCAGATTATTTTAGTCCCAAAATGACGATAATTTTGAAAAAAAAAAAATATTAAATAATGTCAGCAACACGAATTAAATTTACTATTAATACGATTTTACTTTTCTGACCATTTTTTGAGATTTGCAAGAAGGAATGTTGCAAAAATATTAAAAAAAACGATGTTACGAGAAACTGCTCCTTCAAATATTCGATCGCTGCAGTTACTAGTGATTTTTTAATTACTGTAATTTAATTACCGGTATGAAAAATTCGCTCATATATATATGGAAATATAAATTGTAAAATATTTGTAAATTTCTTTTTGATAATTCATTTCTTATCACCAATGCCAGGCATGAGGACGTAATATTCTATCATGATAATGCTCAGTCACATCTTGCAAGACCGTTTTAAAACTATTTAGTATTTGGGAAGTTTTGCTCATCCTTATAGTCTTACAGTCTAGACCTCACCCCGTCTATCTACCATTTGTTTTAATCGATGAAGAACGCCCAAAATTTTCTAAAAATACCAAATTTAATGTAATTTGCGTAAAAACAAATTGTACTTAATTTTGATATAAAATTCATTATCGTGAAAAATCATTTTTTTTCACGATAATGAGACCCAAACAACTTACTGTGCTCGAATGTGAACTCTATATCAACGGTTCCCAAATGAAAGGGTCGCGACCCTCTGGGGGCCGTAGCTGCACCCAAAGGGGTCCGAGAAAAGTTCGGGAAAAATTCTTTAAAAATAAAAATGTTATAATAAATAATCTTACAATGTTTGTTGCCACAAATTTCTTTTGTTTATTTAAAGACATATTAGTTTTTTTCTCCTGTAAAAAACGTTCTCAAATTCAACAGAGTGTGTTTAAGAATATTTAAAATTCTGTAGTTTTTAAGTTTTTCTTAGGTAATCTGATTGCAAGATTCTTGCAAAAATTTTATTTGATAAACTCTTAAATTCTGTAACAACGTTTTACTTTCTTTCGTATTTTTTACTACAACTATTTTGTCTGATAATCTTTGGATTTAAATGTTTTTATTTAAATATAAGAAATTTAAAAATTTGGGGGTCCGTCAGACAGTAAAAATGTTTTAATTGATCCGTGTTGTAAAAGTTAGTGGGAACCGCTGCTCTATATGAAAATGGGTTTTGTAAAAAAACAAACTAAAGTTGGCAACTGAAACCAATAACGGTTTTGGTATCGACTTTTTGATTACTTCGGTATTGGTATCGACAATCGATATTACCGATACAAATAAAATACTGGCAACTCCAATTAAAATTTAATAACAAAGGCAGACGATAAAACATTATCGTCTTATGGAATCTGTGCCCAGACGATTATCGTCCACTTTCGAAGTTAAAGTTCTATCGTTTTAAAGATGTTACTTAACCAAACTGTTGAACTATATGATAGAAAATTACAGTCTTCTACCAAATTTGTAACAACATTTACTTTGAAAGTGGACGATAAACGATAATCGTCTTACAGAATCAATGCCCTGAACACAGAATTCTCATTTTGAAGAGGTTTCTTGTACGAGTAAGCGTTTTAAAAAATAAAGCCGTTATTATATAAAATGAGTGTAATTAAAATATATTTTTGGTGTTGTTAGTTTCATTGAGATTACATATTTCTTTCTTGATTTACACTGAAACAAAAACTTGTAGTTTTTGAAAACTACAAGTATTTTAATTATTTGTCAAATTTCTTGCAAATTAAAAACTAAACTACTTGTTATAGGTTACACTAAAAAATTTTGATTTCTTCATAAGTTATAACCTGATTTTACGTTCAGTGCCAAGATTTTTAAAATAACTTAAGTTCTGTTCACTTGCTAGAAATTTTTTAAAATATACGATTATCATTCACTTTAAAATCAACAAAAATGTTAATTTTAAACCAA
This sequence comes from Eustalomyia histrio, assembly GCA_949748255.1. Classification (NCBI taxonomy): domain Eukaryota; kingdom Metazoa; phylum Arthropoda; class Insecta; order Diptera; family Anthomyiidae; genus Eustalomyia; species Eustalomyia histrio. Next base: position 225,747,694 of record OX456523.1, read on the forward strand.
TTTTTCTATGGGTTTTAAAATTTTAAATTTTAACTACAAAAAATGGACGATAATATTTGATTGTCTGAAGGTAAATTTCTACACTGAGAATATAATATATCTGTGATATTGTATTTAAAAATATGTGTTAACTTTTTTAGACGTATTTCTTGGTTTTTATATGGAATTTTAGAAAAGAATTCCTATAAAATCTTCAAAAAAAAAACTTACTCTAATTTTTCTAAATTTTCCTTTTCACTATCATTAATTTCGATTATGTACATATCTGGCTTTTTTAAGTTTTTATTTTTTTTTTATTAATTTTCACTTAAAAACAAAGAAACTAAAACCAATTTACTTTTGAAAACAAAAACATAAAATTACATCAAAGAAATTAAAAAAAAAAAAAAAACATGCCACACAAAGCAGAGCGAAGTTGTAAATTTTTATTTTTCTTAAATTGTACAATTTTTGTTTTATAATCATTATGTTCATATAAATCACCACAAAATTAAAAACAAAATTCCATATATTATATTTTTGTAAATACATGCTAAATTTAGAATGGTATAGAAGCATTTTTATTAGTGTACTAATCAATCAGTATCAATAAAATATTTATAAAAATAAAAATAAAAAATAACAGAAATGCTTAAGTATATTTATTATTTTAATTTTGATTCCAATATTATTAACTACTTAATAATCGTATATTTTTTTTTTGTTAATACTTAGTACATTTTTTTAAAAAATTTATTTAATTAAAATATTGGATGTAATAAATGGTGTATAAAAAAAATTTCTATGTGATTCACTGTATGTGTCAAATATGTCTTTTTTTCAGTTTTGTCTATAGTTACTTATACAAAATGTTTAATATTTATTATTTTGTTTTTCATTTAAAAATTTGCTTTGTTTTTGTTACCAACAAAATTAAGTTTAAATGTGTTTTAAATTAATTGCTAAATTGTATTTATTGAGTTTTTTATTTATTTAAGTTTTCCTAATTTTATGTTAAAAAACTGAAAATCCAACACTAAATAAACCTTACTCAAAACATTTATATGAAACATTAAAGCAAACAGTTTTAAGATTTTTAAGAAAAATTAGAGAGTTGAGTTTAAATTAAAACTGAAAAATCCCTTAAACGTTTTAATAATATTGAAGATTTAAATTTTTTATTTTATATGCTTTTTTATATACAAAAAAAATATTAAAATATTTTATATCATAGTTTTTGTTAGAAATAAATTTTTATATATAATATAAACAAAAAAAAGTTGCTAGTTCTACATACAAATAATTTTGCAAATACACATTTTCAAAAAAAAACTTTTACTCATGGTTGTGTTAATCACGTTGTACTAGATGTGATTTTTGCGGCAAGCTATCAACGTTGGTTTATTTCATTCCCATATAAATTTTATATAAGCATACGTTTAATGTTAATTTGTATATCATTCCCATATAAATTTGTCATAAGCCCAGGTTTAATGTTTATTTCTGACATTACTTATGTCAAATTTATATAGGACATAAGCCAAAGTTAATAGCTTGCCGCACAAGCACATATATTATAACTCTGGCTGAGTACTTTTCACGAGATTCCAGTTAATTAAGAGACACTTAAGGAAAATACATCATATAGTCCAGTTCGGTATCCCAACAGGTTCCCATTGCTATGTAACAATAAGATGGATATAGTGCAAACTAAAAACCAAAGAAAAAGCCACCAAGCCATGGAGCAAACTTCTGGCTTTTTCAACTCAAGTCATAAAAGTTGGTTCGGTGGCTTGATGACTTTTTCACTGGCTTTTCATTTTGCATTCTGTCTATATGTAATTCATGCTGCACTTTGATTACCCTGCGGGAAAAGGGGTCAGTTCGGAATTGGGATCTGTCCCGTGATAGGTGAAAACTGGACCGGATCCGAATATGTATATCAAGAGATAGGCAAAAAGGAGACCGGTTAATAAAGTCCTACCCCGTAACCGGTTTAAAAGTCATGACATGTTCTTTCGCGTTGGTTCCTTGGGGTTAGTTGTGTGACATGTTCTTTTAGACCGTTCCTGTGACATGTCACAGAGGGCAATTGACCCCCCTCCTAGGACAAGCCCATGTTAAAGTGACCGATCCTTTTCATATAAAAAAAAAACTGGTCCGGTGATCGGTCCGTATCACAATGAACCCGACACGTGACGTGTACTCGGAAAAGTCATTTTCCAGCAGGGTAAATTATCCTCGTCGGAACGTGTTATTACTCATGATATCTTTCCCTGCGGGAAGGATCTATCCCAGGACACGTCACGTGACCGGTTCATTGTGATAGGGACCAATCACAGGACCAGTCACTTTAAAATGGGCTTGTCCTAGGAGGAGGGGGTCAATTGGCATGGGGGTCAATTGCCATGTCACAGGACTGGTCTAAAGGAACATGTCATGACTTTTAAACCAGTCACGTGATAGGTACTTTAGGAACTGGTCCTCTTTTCACCTATCTCGTGATATGTATTTTGGGAACCGGTCCAGTTTTCACCTATTACGGGACTGACCCAAATTCCCAACTGACCCATTTTTTCCCGCAAGGTTTTTACTCTAGTGGAGTTATTATTTTGTCTCTTGTGCTTTATCTCGCTTTCCATGAAACTATCCCGATGAGTTTCCTTCTATCTTAATGAAACTCGGATATAATTTAGAGCGGACAAAATAGGAGAGACGTATTTTTAGCGACCTAATTTCACGTTTAAGCATATTAAGTTGATTGGATTTTACGAGGAAAAAAGTTATACTCCATATAGTTTTTAACCGGTCTTGCAACATATGGCCGAGCGTTGTCGTGATGTAATATTACGGCTTCATGTCTGGTCGCATATTCCGGAAGTTTTTCGGCCAATGCTCGCTTCAAACAAACCAATTGTGTTCCAAACAGGTTCCCTGTGATCGTCTGGGCTGATTTTAGCAGCACATAATAGATGGAACCTTTCTAGTCCCACCAAATACAGAGCATTACCTTGGCGCCATGGATATATGGTTTTGGCGTTGCTTTATCTGGTTTTTCGAGCTTCACATACGATTTCTTTCGCTCTGGGTTGTCGCAATTGACCCACTTTTTTATCGTCAGTAATCGTTCGATGTAAATATGAATTTTTTATGGTGTTCAAGCATTTCGGACATCAAAATCGACTTTCGACATCTCTCGCCTTCAATCGTGTGGTACCGAATTTATTTGCTTTTGTATGAATCCTGCTGCTTGCAAACAGTTTAAAATTGCTCCTTGAGTGACTTCAAATAATTTTACAAGTTCTTCTTGAGCTTGATAGCAATTTTCATAATTTGCTGGCCTGGACGGTATTTGTCTGCCGAGTCAAAATCACAACTTCTCAACCCACAAACCATCTGATGCATAATGAAATCCATGGAACATATTCAGGATAAGCTTTGGTGGGCAATCGATGTGCTTTAGCGGCTTTTTCAATTTGAATAAGTAAAGCAAATTTTCCCTCAAATGGTTAGCACGAAGTTCGACATTTTTGAAGTAAAAACAAGTAAAAAAGGCTTAAATTCGGCTATGCCGAATCTTTGAATACCCTCCACCAATATCCTAAAAAAATATTTTCTACTGTTTTTGATACAAATAATGTAAAAAAACTTTTGAAGTAAAATTATGGAGGTGAAAAAAATTTTTTGAGGTGAAAAAAAATTTTAGTGGTGATAAAAATTTTTTGAGGTGAAAAATATTTGTGGTGAATACAAAATATTATTAATTTCTAAGCGACTGATGAAAAAATATGAGAAAATATATTTTGTACCTGTCGCTTCTATGTAATTGTACTAAAATACACCAATTTGTATGGAAATTTAGAGGTATCTTCACATTTTCACTCATAACTTTTAAACCGCTGGACCGATTTTGCTCATTTTCAATACCAAACTGCTCGGGAGGATGTCCAACAATCCAGATAAAACCATTCCTGCAGTTATTAAATTCCTCATTGAAAACATATTTTGCATACCAGTGATATTCACTTTGTCCTGGTCGAAATAATAATAATTCTTGGCGTGTTCAAAATCACATTTTTAATTTAAAAAAGCCACTGCCTATAATTATTTTGTAGTCCCTATATTTAACAACTTCCGTAAACTAATGAAAAAGACCATCTGCTCATCGATTTTTCATAGCACCAAAAAAACAAACTACTTCCTCCCAATGACACGTCAATGTTAAAATCATTAATGATTCACTGAAATTTTCACAACTTCGTGTTCAGTAGATGTAGTGTTTAACTACTTCCTTCTCAGCTCTTATTTTGCTGGGTATAAGTATTAGAAATGTGCTAATCGAAAAAGGTTTTTTTAATATAAGAGAAAGTTGTGGATGCTCAAACATGGTTTATTAATGTCCAATTTTTTAATAGTTTTTTATTTATTTAAATTATAAGAAATAATGGAATTTTATGAATTGTTGATCTGTTATTTTGTAAGTGAATAGTATAGTAGGATTTCAAGATCATATCATATTCTTTTTAATTATTTTTATTGTAAAGAAACATGAATATTTTTATTAGTAAGTTATAGAGAATAAAAATTGAGAAATTCCACTGAGCCAGCAGGATAGAATACTTAGTATTTTCGGTTGGCGCTACCCAACCTTGTCAATATCCATGCTCTTCTTCTCCCTTTGCGGTCATTGCTTGTTGATGATTGTCTATTTTATATTGAGTGTTAGGAAACAAATTAACAAACTTGTAAATAACAACACAATTAGACTAACATCAACGAAATTTAACAATTTATATTTATCCTCTATATTTTACAGTTTTTTGTTATGAACTTTAATTCTTAAAGTATCAAATAACAAAGCTTATATGAAGCATTTAATATCAAATGTTTGTCTTAATCCATATAAAATCTACAACTTAATCTATGTTGATAGTTAATGAATAGACAATATTTTGAATTATATTTTATAATATTCACTTACAAAATAACAGATCAACAATTCATAAAATTCCATTACTTTACACACAAGGATACAGTGCAAAATTCAATTATAAGAAATATTTTAAGATAACGAAAAAATTGGTATTTCTGAAAGCACTTCTTAGCCTCTAAATTCAAGATAGGGCCGCGAAAAAAATACATCTCTATAGTTAGTTTTTGAGATAATGACCATTTTACAATATGTTTTATTTGAAGGGTCCAAAAGAAATCCAATTTTAAATTCTTAAATTCTCTTTTTATTTGAAAATAAATTACATTAAGATTTTCGAAATGATGTTTTTCAATCTTGTTTGATATCTTATTATTTGAATTTTAGTAATTAAAAACAATTCTGGACTGATGTGTACCGCATAGACTGCTTTACGGAAGGTTCGATTTTAAATATTTTTTTCGGCTATTGTAATGGTAAAAAATCTATATTTTCCTGATGATTTTTTAGAAAATACTGAAAAAATACTTTCATAAAAAGTTACGTAGAACAGAAGACAAAATTACGCCATTAACATTATAAAATAAAAATATTCATCACTTTTCTTCATAAATTGATCCATATAAGCTAATGAAATTTAATGATGAGACTTAAGTATTAAAACAATTAATTACCATTAAATAAACCTTCAATTGAAAAAAAAAAAACTTTTTTTTTAATTCGTAAGTTTGTGTTTTATTTAAAAAAACAAAAATCTTAATATCAAATTTCTTTCAATGCAATATTTATTTTAATCGATTTTGGTTTTGATTAAAAATTTGATTCAAAAAAATTGTATACCCCAAGTTCATTTTATGCGTAGTATACATAAGCCACCCCAAAATCATTGTTGGCGCTGTGTACATAAGAGACCACAATGATAATACTACTATACACTAGGGTGGGTCGGAAAAAAAACTTGCACCGGTCACCCCCTAGAATTAAAGATAATGTAAAGAGGTTCTCAAAAAAAAAAAAAAAATTTTGGCACGCCCCTTGACCCCACGCTTTTTGTTTCCTGTGCCTCTATTTATAGTCCGATCGTAACGTGTGATATATCATTGTTCTTAGAATGACAACAGCTAAATTTTTCACTTTGATCACATTTAACTCCAACGTCAAGTTCTAGAAGTGACTTCTGGAATCTCGATTTCGACGCCCTTGAATTTCCATTTTTTTCTAAACGATAAAAATGTTTTTTAAATTCCATGAAACTTTGTCTTTAGCAGTATATATTTTTATTCATCAACAAAAAAGTTACAGAGGCACAGGAAACAAAAATATTAAAGCGCGGGGTCAAATAGTAATTTAGTCTGAAAGTTGCGTTATTTGGCGGCGGAGAAGAAGCCAAAATTATTTTGGCTTATTTACAATTTAGCCTTTACACTAATTTAATTTATTTATCATATTTTTTGTTTTTTTGTTATTCTGCGATGAAGTGTGAGGAGGAGCAATAAATAAATAAGTGTTGCCAACGATAGTATTTCGCCGTAGTTGCCAGACTTCTCGTGGCCAGTCTGTTTAGTTTTTGACACAACCATGAGTATTTCTTTTTTTGTTAATAAAACAAATCAAACTTAAAAGTAACTGAGATTTTTTTTATAACCGAATCAGTTTTCCAGAGTACACCTTTTACACCAATTTGTAGTTATAAGTAGTAATTAAATTGTCATAACTTAAACACTTAAGCCATCATCATACGTGCTTTTTCAAGTAACTTTTCCCAGGGTTTTTCTATGAAATGTTTAATAATAAAACAGAATAAAGGAAAACTTATAATTTTTATATTAAAACCTTGGGAGAACAAAAACGATATCCGCCTTTTTCAAGCCACTTTATTATTTTTATAAAACATTTACGAATGCATTTACAACTATTTTGAAAAACTCCCTCATAAAGTAGCTTGAGAAAAGCAGATGTCATATAGTCTTCAAGTTGTTTGAAAAAGCAAGTGTCATATGGGCTTTCTATAATTTCAATATATTTCTTTTGCTATGTTTAAGTGAAAAATATTTAAGGGGATCTACAAATAAAAAGTTTGAGTGGATTTCTTTTTGCATTTTTATAAACTTTTACCCACAAATATTAGCTGCAATAATGTTTTTGAAGCCCCGCTATTTTGTCAATTAAAAGCAATTATTATGTGTATAAAGAGTTTTTTTTAGCTAAATTTCCTTTATGTTATTTTTCAAATATTTTTTTTTTTTTCATTTACTTGATAAATTTTATTTTGTAAATAATACAATGTAATGTTTTACAGGGGATGATCGGTCGCGGTGGTAATGTTGCTGGCATGCAACAACAACAACAACCATATGGTCAGCAGCAAACGCAAATGGGACAACAAACGCAGCAACAATTACAGCAACAGCAGCAAATGGGTGGCATGGGGCAGATGGGTCAAATGGGACAACAGGGTATGATGGGTGGTCAACAACAGCCAATGGGACAGCAAGGACAACAGCAAATGGGTCAACAACAAATGGGCCAAATGGGTATGATGGGACAGCAGGGGCAGCAGCAAATGGGACAACAACAAATGGGCCAGCAGCAAATGGGGCAGCAACAAATGGGTCAAATGGGAATGATGGGCCAGCCGCAGCAACAACAACAAACTCAGCCTCCCCCCGTAACACAACCCTCAGGCGGTTTATTATCCGGAGCAACTAGTTTGCTCTCGGGTGCTACTTCGGCTGCCACCGGTGGTCTATTTGGATCTAAACAACCACCAAAACAAGATCCAATGCAACCACAAGGTGGTGTGCAGCCAACGCAGCAAACATCAACCGGCCTGGGAGGATTATTTGGCGGCGGAGCTCAGCAACAACAGCAACAACAACAGCAGCAGCAGCAGCAGCAACAGCAACAACAACAACAGCAGCAACAGCAGCAGCAGCAACAGCAGCAGCAACAACAACAACAAGGCCAGCCGCAAATGCAACAACAGCAACAAGGCCAACCCCAAATGCAGCAGCAACAACAAGGCCAGCAGCAGCAACAACAACCACAAGTGCCACCTCAAGGTCAACAGCCACCACCACAAAGCCAAGGGCCCGGTGCTGGTCTGCTGGGCGGTCTTAAAGGTATCGCCGCATCAGTACCGGGTGGTGATGCGCTGTCGAAAGGTAAAGATCTCTTTGGCAAATTCGGATTCGGTTTTGGCAAATAACCCCGGTCATATTGTAGGTCGTTTTTATATATATTATATTAATAATAATAATAATAATAAATTACTAATAATTAAAGTAAAAACAAAAAAAATTATTAAAATAACTAAACTATAAAATAATTTATTATAACAGAAAAGGTTTTCAATAGACATATATATATGATGTTATTAAGGTACATTTACACGCGAGAGAAACCTTGCTAGGGATAGAGCAAAAAAACACCCCCCTTAATAGCTTAAACTATTCACAATAGAGCTTTTTTTAAGGAGGTGTTTTTTTCTCTATTTCTAGCATTTTTTTCTCTAGTGTAAATGTGCCTTAAGAGGCAGAAGCTCATTCAATTGAAAAGATTTGGGATTTAATTTTTTCTTTTTTTATTTTTTTTAAAAAATGCATATGCAGCACATGACTGTTGCATTTATATAACCCGGTTAACCTGTTTTGAACAAATTTGTATATAAAAGGCTTTATTACTCGCACGTAATTTCTAATTAATTTCGATATAACCGTATTTTCGCCACATACGTACTAGTGTTGTTAAAAAAAAAAGAGCATATATAGTGAGTAAAATCTGAAAGAAAGTAAAATGTTTTATATTTATAAAATCTCTTATGTAACAAACTCTTTTTCATGAAAATTTCTAAATTATCTCAGTCATTATTTCTTTGGAAGAAATTCTAAACATTGTTATTATATATTTACCATAATGAGGAAATGTTTAAGCGTTTGTGCAATTTTCTATACAAATACTTTTCTCTCAAGTTTTTGTATCTTCCAGTTCAATTATTTAAACCTACGTAGATACTTACTAGCTATTTTAAATATACAGTGTCCAGCATAAGTCATGCTACCCCTGTCAAAATAAAAAATCTCCCCATATTTTTCAAAAATTACGTAACTGAATATGGGACACTTATTTTTATTTTGTGTATTCAGTTGTATACTGCCGCAAATCCAAAAAATATTTCAATTGTTTAACTAAATAAAACTTATAAAAATTGTAGAGCAATTTAACTCTATATTGAAACACAGCATAAGTTATGGTACCCCTAGTCATAATCGGTTTTATATTTGATTTCCCCTATAAAATTTTATTACAAAACTGTTGACATCCCTTAGACTTTTATTGATTCCTTTTTAAAAACGTTACGGTACTTTCTAAATTTCCAAGAAGCATTTGTTTATGAACCCATCTAAAAATCGAAATATATATGAGCATACATGATCATACATGGGCCTGTATATGATCATACATGTGCATACATGGTCATATACGTCCATACATTGTTCAATATATGACCATACATGATCTCATATATGATCATATATCTTCGGATCTGAAATTTGAGGGTATATGGACGTATATGATCATATACGAGCATACATGAATAATATATGAGCATGTATGATAATATATGCCCACATACTACCATGTACCCTCAAATTTCGGATCCGAAGATATATGGTCATATATGAGATCATGTATGGACGTATATGACCATGTATGCCCATGTATGATCATATACAAGCCCATGTATCATGTATGTTCATATATATTTCGTTTTTTACATGGGAAGTTAAGTCAAGTAATTTTTTAATATGTCGAGAAAAGAGTTAGCAATAGAAAAATGAAAAGTTATAATTAATAGTCAAGAAATGGGTAAATCATACACCGAAACTGCTAAAATTATAAATAGGATTAAATCAACAGTGTAAAGAGTTATAAATCTTTTCCAAAGATCAAAAAGAATTGAAAATAAGCCACGAACAGGCTGTCCACTAATGCTCAATAATTAAGATGGATGAAAAATTTAAGTCATTATTAAAAAAGACCCATTCAGAAGTGCATCTTAAATATCTTCGAAGTTGAAGAAATCATTGGGGAAGCTGTTTTTGCAGACAAGGTACGTGGGGGCCGGTTGCAATGCTCGTACTGCTCACAAGAAGCTGCACTTTACCGTAACAAACAGAAAAAAGCTTATATATACGCAACGGATTATAAAATTAAATCGAACTACTTTTGGGAAAAAGTAATTTTCTCGGACAAATAAAAATTTAACATTTTTGCATGGAATGGACGTGAATTGGTGTGGCGCAAAAAGTACGATGAGCTAAATACAAAGAATATTATAAAAACTTTGAAGTATGCAGAGGCTGCAGTAATGGTATGGGGTTACATGTCAGCAGCCGGTGTAGGCAATTTAGTGATCATTGAGGAGACAATGGACAAAACAGTTTACATGAACATTCTGATAAAAAAATCTTAATCATTGGAGATAGTTGTTATTTTGAACAAGACACCAGTTGACGTTAATATGTAGATTGCAAATAACACACCACATATGCTAAAAATCCCTCCTAAAAGTCCCGATTTGTATCCTATTGATCACTTGTGGGATAATTTAGAAAAATGCATACGAAATCACACTATTTCTAGCAAAGCCCTGCTAAAGAAAATATTTTTGACTGGATGGGGTCAAATATGCGAATACTACACAAAAAAGTTTATGATCTTTAATTTTTTTATTTATTGGTTACATAAATAAGTGAAATATTATTTTGATTTTTTATACATTAAATAAAAATAAGTGTCATATCTTTTGTTACGTATTTTTTTTTAGAAACTATGAAAATTTTTTTTTTATAGCTAGGGTACCATGACTTTTGCTGTACACTGTATGTAGGTATATTTTAATGCGAACTTGCTAAATAAAATCTAAACTAAATACAGGTTTCCAAATTTTTTTAAAAATATTTTTTAAAGAAAATTCAAAACCTTTTGTCAATTTGTATTTAGTTTAGAATTTATTTAGCCACCTCCGCACATGACTTTAATTTCCAACTAAATTTTAAATAACTTAAAGGCAGTAATACGAATTGTCTAATTTTCTTTAGAAAGTGAGAAATAGTAGAATTTGATATTTTTTATACTCGGTATTTACAGAGTTGTAACGAACAAAATGATGTGATTCTGTTTAAACTTAAGGCCTAAAAATGCAACTCTTCTAAAACGAAAACCCAGAAATGTAAAGTTTAAAGAAGAAATTTAATATATTAAAAAAAACGGTTCAAAATTATTTTAAAAAAGTATAAAGTAAAAAAAAAAATTAATTTTTTTTATTTTAAAAACTTAATAAATTAAAACCAAAAATATTTTATTTATCGATCTGATATCATAAACTATAACATGATCAATATTATTCAAGCTCAATATCAATAGATTTTTTAAAATGTAATTTAACAAACAAACAAAAAAAAATATTGCAAAGGCTATTTTAAAAAATGTGTTATCTATCATCTGCATCTTGAATTTGTGCAATTCTTTTCATAACTAACATTTTTTTATTCACTAAATGTTTAAGAAAAGATATTAAAGATTACACAGATGGGAAACAGCTGATTTAATCAATATGGCGGCTAGAAAATGGTTAAAAAGAAATAGCAAGTTTGTCATTCCGTTTGTAACATGTCGGAATATAGATCTAAGACTTCATAAAGTATATATATTCGTGATCCTTATGCAATTTTAAGTCGATTTAGCGATGTCCGTCTGTCTGTTGAAATGGCGATCACTACGCGAAGACGCTAGCAGGGGTGCCTATTTTTACCCAGATTGTTGCACATCCTCCCGAGCAGTTTGGTATTGAAAATGAGCAAAATCGGTCTAGCGGTTAAAAAATTATGGGTGAAAATGTGAAGTTACCTCTAAATTTTCCATACAATTTGGTGTATTTTAGTACAATTTCATAGTAGCGACTGGTTTATAATATATTTCTCATATTTTTTCACCAATTGCTAAGAAATTAATAATATTTTGTACACCTCTAATATTTTTCACCTCAAAAAATATTTTTCACCTCAAAAAATATTTTTCACCACTAAATTTTTTTTCACCACAAAAAATTTTTTTCACCTAAAAAAATATTTTCACCTCACAATTTTTTTTACGTAAAAAAATTTGTTTCCGCATCCAAAAAAGTTTTTCACCTCCATAATTTTACATCAAAAGTTTTTAACTTTGTATCAAAAACAATAGAGAACATTGGTGGAGGGTATCCAAAGATTCGGTACAGCCGAATTAAAGCCTTTTTTGCTTGTTTTATGTCACTTTGCAATTCACTACATTGTAAATAAAAACTAAATTTTTTTGACATATGTCATTGGTAATCTGTTCGTGATTGTATTGATTATTCTAATTCAAAATATGGAGTCATAACAATTTACCGGATATTCCAGCATATTTAAAAATTCATATTTTTTTTTAATTATATTTAATTATTGTGTACTTTGGATTTAAATTTATTTAAAAATGTAATAAACAAATAAACAAAAATATTAGATAAATGTAATAACATAATTTTTAAACAACTTTCAGAAGAAAACTAATAATTTTTTTAAAAATCCTAATTTTATATTAAAAAAATAAAAAAAAATAATGTTCTTTCATTTAACTTAAACAGAAATTTTAAAATTTAAAAAAAACAATAAACATTTTTAAAATTATTTATAACATTTTTTTTTCAAATTTTACAACTTTGTAAATAATACTTAAAACTTTAAATAGTTGTTGGTCTCTCAAAAAAGTATTTTAAAACATCGTATTATAAAAATAAAAAAATTGAAAACCGTTTCTTGTTAAACAAAAAACAAAATAATAATAGTGACTAATTTTTTATTAATTTAAAATTGATAGAAAATTTATTTATTTTACCCTAATTAAAAATCCCCATCAAAATAACCCTTTAAGGATTAAAACAATAAATAAAACTTATTTATTCCTCAATTCATATTTTTCCAATATTTTGTTAAAATAAAAAAAAAAGTAATTCAACAAAATCGTTGTAAAATTTAAACTAAAAAAAACTATCATTGTAATGAAAAGAAAACAAAAGAAACAAAACAAAAAATGAAATGCAATAATATATTAGTTTAAACAAATTTAAAGTTAATTGAAAAACCAAAACAAACAAAAAAAAATCACCATCATTTAATTGATTGTAATCATATTATACATACATAAATTATATTATACATATATTAAATATAAAGTTATTATAAAAAATTAATTTAAACAAACAAAAGAAAAATTAAAATTTATAAACATATTACATATTTACAATTATTTGTTACGCACATTGTTAAATTTGCTACTGTTGCTGACCAGTTTATAAAAAAAATGAATAAAAAACAAAATTGAGTAAAATACAAAAATATATATATATATATATATATTATATAAAAATAAATAAAATCTATACATATAAATTATTGATTAAAATAAAAAAATTAATAAATAAAAAACCCAACATATTAAATACAAAATTTATCAAATCAAAACCTAAAAAAAATTGAACAAATACACATTAAATAAATAACTACATCCAACAAAAAAAAAATATTTAAATCTTATAAAAAATAAACTTATACATTATTTCTTATATAGATTAATATGATATTTTCTTTGTTGTTTTTTTTTTATTGCTTTATATACTTCCTAATAGCATTACTTACATACAACTTACATTACATACTTACTACTACTACTACTATTACTAGTTACTGGACTATTAAATACATAATTGGTTTCTTTTGAGTTTTTATACAATTTTACACAAATATGTTGAAATTGTAAAATCAAATATAAAAATTCTTAATTGACAAATATCTAATGCTGCTTCAAACCATCCAAAAATAGGGCACTGCCGTAACAAATTGAAAATTTTTAAAATAAAATTGGATTGTGCAATACCAGTTATTAATAAAGTTGAGCTTTCACTGTAAATTGCGGGTTGTTGTAAAAAAATACAATGTTGCCAACTCAAATTAAAAACTGTTGGCAATACTAATTTTTTTAACAAAAACCAATTATAATTTAAGTTAATTGATATCATGTAAAATTTTTTTTCGCGATATCTGTAATTTTGTAATCAAGACTCTCGCTATTGGTATCGGTTTTTAATTTGAAAGAATTTTGAAACGCATAACAGTTACAAACAGGTAGTGATTGACAAATTTAATTTTTCTCATTCTTTAAAAAAAAATTTAGAACCCATCTAAAAATCGAAATATTTATGAGCATACATGATCATACATGGGCCTGTATATGATCATACATGGGCATACATGGTCATATACGTCCATACATTGTTCAATATATGACCATACATGATCTCATATATGATCATATATCTTCGGATCTGAAATTTGAGGATATATGGACGTATATGATCATATACGAGCATACATGAATAATATATGAGCATGTATGATAATATATGCACATATATCACGATATACCCTCAAATTTCGGATCCGAAGATATATGGTCATATATGAGATCATTTATGGACGTATATGACCATGTATGCCCATGTATGATCATATACAAGCCCATGTATGATCATGTATGTTCATATATATTTCGTTTTTTACATGGGAAATTAAAATACAAAAATGTATTAAAGAGATATAGAAAAAAAATTACGCACTTGTAAACATATAGATTTGTTCACAGTTATCCAAATATAAATATTTATTACTCGCCGAAATAGCAGAAACTCGCCAAATAATATTCGTCACATTTCTATTATCCATCATGGAATTTGTTTAATTTCGGTGGTCAAATTCATTTTACTTCTTCGCTACTCTTTTTTATTTCACAGTAGCGTATTTTGATTTTTAAAACAATAAACATATTATATTATGTTATTATTATGATTATTTTTGTTTCACATGCTATTTTTTCCAAATATGGCATACACCTAACCCCAGCAAAAACATGGTGTCAACTACTTACCAGCCTATTTACTCGCTTAATTACTGACAAAAATTTCAAACTTTTTCCAAAATTACGGGGTTTCGACATATTGTAAAAAACACCCCGAAAACGGGGAAGGGCGGGGATGAAATGTTCTATAAAAATGTTGGCCATAAAATTCTAAATCAGAACACACCAAAACCCAAAACTTAACACTAACACCAAAAACTAATCAAATTTAAGATTGCTCATCAAATTTCTAGTCAAATTTTTGGATGACCAACATATTATAAGTCAGATTTTGGGATCACCTATATAATATTTAGGTCATCCCAAAATCTGACTAGAAATTTGAAGAGCAATCTTGAATTTGTCTTGTTTATGGTATTTGTGTTAAATTTTTGGTTTGGGGTGTTTTGACATATATAGTAGAATTTAATGGCCAACATTTTCGTAAAATATTTCATCCCCACCCTTCCTCTTTTTCGGGATGTTTTTTACACTTTGTTAGAATAAAACCAAAAAATGGTGTTATGAGGGGGTGTTCAACAAAAATATTTGCCTTACCATACACATCAGATTTAAAGAAAACATAGTATTATATACCAATATGAAACTTTAACCGCTTCTAAAATGAAATTCCGATGTGATTTATCAAAACACCGACACACGTATATTTTTTTTTTGTTTCCTTAACAAGAACCAATCTTGTTAAGGTAAGAAGGTAAGGAATACTCATTACTTTTGGGACATCGCGAACAAAAGTAATTAAGCGAGTAAATAGGCTGGTAAGTAGTTAATACGTAATACCATGTTTTTGCTCGGACGCCAACGTACTGATTTTGGTGATACGATTAAGAGCAAACAAAATTAGACTTGAAATTTATCCAAAGAATAAATGTGGTAAAAATCTGTTTTTAAGCCAACATATAATACATTTTAAGTAATATAGAAAATTATTTATTTCTAGTCATCAAGATTAAAATAAATTGAAAATTTGATGTAAATGATATCAAAAAGAAAGAATTTTATAGAAAGGCTTATGCTATGTCGTATGGTTTAAAATTTAAATTTTTATCATAATAACCTTTTAAGCGTAAACTTAAGAAGAGCGCTAAAATAAGCTTTAAAAAGCGCCGACCACATAGAAAGCAAATTATAACTTCTGCTTTTCATTTATACTAAATTTGCACTATGCCCAAAGTCTAGTTTTAAAAACTCGAGTGGTTTAAAACTGCATTTACATTACGCTCGAAATCTAGTTTAAATCTAGTTCGTGTACAATACCACAGACTACCCAGACAGGAAACAACTGATTAAATGAAAATGGCGACTAGAAAATTAGTAAAAGAAAATGTCAAAATTGCAGTGATACACAGAAAACAAAACAGTGATACACAGAAAACAAAACAGTGATACACAGAAAACAAAACAATTTATATGGAGTTCCTTTTTTTATCTCATTTTTCAAATCACTGCAATGTCAAAATAACCTTACTGGTCGAGAATTGTTGTTTGACATATGCCATTGGTAGCCTGTCTGTGTAGTCTGTTTATAATAGTGTATACAGTACCTTATAATCGAAATCCAGCTTAAACTAGATTTCGAGCGGAATGTAAATGCAGCTTTAGAAACAGCTTTAATCGATAGAATGCATGCAAATAGTGAGGAAATTGTCAACATCTGGCATCAGATATTGATTGAAAATAAAGTTAAGTGCAGCATCCAATTCTTAAAATATAAAAGGAGTTGGCTTTCTATGCGTTCTGTGGCGCCGACCTAGCCAAATTGCCTAGGTTGTCAAGTTTCAAACTAAAATAGAATTTGTTACAGTTTTAAGAAATTTTAAGAAATTGCCATTAAAAAATACACGTTCTTTCCCCTATGTCCAGTTTAAATTTAACCAACAAATAAATGCAACTTTGTGTTAATGGAGCCTAGGGCGGGTGACTTATCTAATAAATTACTAAAGTAAAACGTTAATCACAGATAATTCCATATAAATTTGACATTCATAGCTTTGGGTAGACATTAATCTTTGATTATTTTGAGTTAAAAAAAAAAATTGAAAATATATTTTTTTCTTTCGATTTTCATGTGAAAATATTTGAATATTATTTGAATATTTAGGCGAGGAAAATCGTCATCATATAGTTACAATAAGCTCTACCTAAACGCTGATTCCACCTTTAATACCTTGTATACCACTTTTTTTTTAACGAAAATCTTGATTTTTTAAGTTTCTTACAAAAAATAATAAAATTTTTAAAAACAATAAATTTTAAAAAAAAATTTTATATTTTTTACTGGGAATAAAGTCATCTAAATATAAAGGATTTGATGGAAAAGGGCTCTTTCAATTAAATACTTTATTTTAAATAGTATTTCTCTCTGTTTATACTAAAAATGTCTTTCAATTAACTTTTCAGAGGAAGCAGTGAGATTTAAATAACAAAAATTTTTAAAAATTTTACAAATCTGATAAAAAAAAACTTTTTTGGAACTTAGGATATTTCTATATGATTTTTTTTTTTTTTTTCAAAATGCAATAGTATTTCAATAGGAAAAAATCCTCCGCTTTGCAGGGAGATTCTCTAGAAAAATCTCTTTAGAATCAAATGGATTAAGTTTAATCTGACTTGTTTTTTTTTTTTCATTTTAATTTAAGATCCATCTTTTTCTTGTTCCTAATGTAGTTTTTTAGTAAATGCTAATAAAATATTATATAAAAATATTTGAAAACTCAAACTTATTAATTTTTAAATTTTTCAAAATTCTTTCGTTTTTAAAATTAAACTAATTTTATCCCGGATGTTAAGTATTTTGAATTTTGCTAATGTGGAAACCTTAATATTTGTTAAAAAAAATGCTAATAGAAAGTAAGACTGGATTTACACTTTGCACGAAATTTCGTTGGTGAAAATCTTTTTCATAACTGGATTTAAAATTAGAACTCCAGTTTCATAAACAGATTTTCCAAAAATCGAGTTTTATAATTATGTTTTCACATTATTCAGCTATATTATATATAAAAATAGTGTGAAAATCTGGCATCACCTTGTGAAAAAAATATATAAACAAATAATAATTACGGTAATTATTTGAAAAAACTTTAGAATATGTGTTGTAGATGCAATAAAATTTCGTTTTGCCTCCAGCAAAAAAAAAATCTTTACAATAAAAATTGGAACAGTGCCGTAAAAGTCTGCCATGAATAAAGTGAAAAATCTTGCTTCCAAAAAGTCATTCCTTATTAAAAACACTTTTTTTAAATTATATTAACATTTGTTTCTTTCATTGTGGTAATAAATTTTGCACTCCGCCATTAAAGGAATGGCTATTATTTTATTTTTTTTAACAAAACATTGTGTTTGTCAAATCGAAAACCAATTTATTTGTCAAATTTCGTAATGTAAACGGAGGTAATTTAAAACTGAATTTAACTTGGCTTTAAATGAGTTTTCGGTACACAGTGTTAATTCAGTATAACTGCATTTAGATTACGCACGAAATCTAGTTTAAACTAGATTTCGAAATCCATATAATCGAAATCCAGTTTAAATTGGATTTCGCTCTAATGTTAAAGTCGTTTATAATACTTTTTTTTTGGGTAAGGTTGCGTTTACAAAACCAAGGATTTTGATATTCAGCACTATGACGTTTAATTTTTTTATAAAAAGCTAATAAATATATTATCTAAAAATTTAATTTTTTCGCTGTTGCTTTTTAGTGTTGAATATCAAAATTTCAAGATATCGATGATATATTTAAAATCTGAATGTTCCACTTTGTTTCATTTTCACACAATATTTACGAATTCACTGAGATTATCTATAAGAGTGCAGTATGTATATGTGTATTTCAAGAACCTTTATTTCGGTTATTTTCCCCAAAATTATATCCAATGCAATAACTAAAACCTCGTAAAGTAAAGAAACCAAAGCCAATAGACCAATAATAAACATGCAAATACAGTAAATAAAATAAAATACTTAAATAAAAAACTTAGAAGAAGAATAAGAAACAACCAAATACACTCTAGAAAATATATGCTAACCAATATTCACACACACAGAGAAAAATTTGTCAGTTTACAACTGAAATTCGGTAGCTACTACTGAAATCGGTTGGAACAACTTAATATTGCCTGTGATTTTAGTTGTATTAACCGTATCGATGAATTGCCTCTTTATTTTTCTGTGTGTACCACTATTAACACATAAACTTGCATAGATTCATAAATATTTTATGTTTTAATTACATATATTTTATTTTAATATTTATTTTATTACCCATCTAAAAATCGAAATATTTATGAGCATACATGATCATACATGGGCTTATATATGATCATACATGGGCATACATGCTCATATACGTCCATACATTGTTCAATATATGACCATACATAATCTCATATATGATCATATATCTTCGGATCCGAAATTTGAGGGTATATGGACGTATTTGATCATATACGAGCATACATGAATAATATATGAGCATGTATGATAATATATGCACATATATCACCATATACCCTCAAATTTCAGATCCGAAGATATATGATCATATATGAGATCATGTATGGACGTATATGACCAGGTATGCCCATGTATGATCATATACAAGCCCATGTATGATCATGTATGCTCATATATATTTCGATTTTTGGATGGGTAAGTATACATTATTTTTTATTATTCTTTTTTAACTTTAAACACAAAACTTTTTTCTGCTTAAACAAAATATAAAAGAAAATTTGCATAAATTTCCAAACTTTAGTGCTTTATT
This sequence comes from Eustalomyia histrio, assembly GCA_949748255.1. Lineage (NCBI taxonomy): Eukaryota > Metazoa > Arthropoda > Insecta > Diptera > Anthomyiidae > Eustalomyia > Eustalomyia histrio. Next base: position 225,767,364 of record OX456523.1, read on the forward strand.
TTAAATTAAACAAAAAAAAAAAGTTTCCTATTAAAGCATAATATATCATAATATTAAAAATATATCTAAACTTATAAATTTTATATAATAACAAGGAAAAACAACAACAAATACAAATACAAAAACAAAAACCTTTAACAAATGCCATAAAAACTTATACTTTGAAATGTACCTTTTTGCTTTAAAAAAAATATATGGAGTAATTCTGATATCGTACATACTTATCGTACATACATACATACATTAACTTACATAAATGAGCATATAAAAACATATATATATATATTTATGATGAATAATAAAAAAAAAATATAAACAAAATCTATACAATCCCGTTAAATTATTGAAAAAAAAAAATAAAAATATTTACTTTAAAAAATTTCAACTCATTTCAAAAATTAAACAAAAATAAATAACACTGAGAAACAAAATTCATTGTAAATTATCTGAGATAAAATCTACTACACTTACAAATTCCCCCTCCCTCAAAATAAATATAATAAAAACAAGCAAAAAATAATAATAATATACATATATTGACAATTTAAACAGATATATCAATAACAACAACAACAACAAAACATACCAGAAATTTTCAATAAAAATTACAACAATAACAAAAAAGAACATAAAACTTAAGAGACAAAACTTGAAATTGCATAAATGATGGACAAAAATATATTGCAAAAACAAAAAAAAATATAATAATAATTTAATTAAAACTCTAACTTATCCCACGCAAAAATCTACAATATTTAGTTTAAAACTTTAGTTTTTTTTTTTTTGAATTATTTATATAATTTTTAAACAAAACAAAAAATTCTAATTTTAATACTCACAATCATAGTTATTGAAAATTTAATAAATTTATTGAAAACAAAAGCAAATTCATTAATTTCTTTCGTTTCTTTTTTTCTTTCTGTTTAAAAAAGCCAATCATTGATTACAACAATAAAAAAGAATTCTACCAAAACAAAAGTATAAGCTACATACTTTGAAAGCAAATAATAAAACAAAAATCTTTAACTAAATAATAATAAAAAAAAATAAAAATTTAAATAAATAATAACAAACAAAAATAAATAAACAATTGTTATACGGTATTATTATACTTTTTCTATAACTTATAATTTATTTATTGAAATAAAACTGAGAAAAAAAAAATAAAAAATTAAAATAATATTAAAAAAAAAAACGAGTAAATATATTTAAGTGTTGGTAAGTACAAAAAAAAATAATTTAAATATCTCACTGTCGCTAAGTTAGCTATTTGCTTGTCCAATTTAGCGATTTTTATACACATTTAGCGGAAAAAATTATGATTTTGTTATTAGCGGGAAATCTTATTATTGATTTATTTTTTAGCAAGTTTAACGCAAAATTTTCACATATTTTATTGTTAATTAAAATGAGTTAAAAGAAACTAAAACGCAATGAAAGAGACTTACTTCACTCAGAAAAAAAGTTAGTAGAAAAATTTGTAAACGGTTTTCAATCGCACTCTACTATTTTTGTACTGATTTTTAGTAAAAAATTATTATTTTGCAAATCTTTTTGCTATTTGCATATTACAGAATTTTTACAGAATATTTGCAAATTTTTGTTGCTAATTTCAGAAATTATTTTACCAATTTTTGAAAACCCATTTGTAAAATTAGCAAAGAAAAATTTACTAATTTTAAAAAAGTGGATATTGAAGGAAATGTTATTTCTAATTAAAACTTACACCTACAAACTTAAATTTCCTTAAAAAAGGGATCGGAAGTGAAGATACCGACTCATGTCTAAAAAGAGGACATCCACTAAAAAAGCACTAAAAAGGTTTTTTAGTTCTAAAAATCCGCCCTAAAAACAATTAAAATTTAACCTTTAAAGTAAAAAAAAAAATTTACCAAAATATTTTTCAAAACAGAAATTACCAAATTAAAAAAAAAAAATGATTAATTCGTTTTTTAAAAAATATAATCAAAATTTTTGATGATCGATAAGAAAAATAAATTCAAAGCTTTTTACTAATATTAATAATATTTAGTATTTTTTTTTGCTGATTTTAGCAAATAGATTTTAAATTCCACTTTACAAAAAGTCTACCAAAATTTAGTAGCGGCTACTAATTTTTCTACTAATTTCATTGTACTACACGTCAGCAGACATGTGTTGCTAAGATTAGCAAAAAATACCGCTGGGCTTAAATAAGCAGAATTTCCCGTACTAACAGCAAAAATTTCAGTTGTCATTACAGACTTTTTTTGGTGAGTGTACAGGTCACGAACTGGTCACGGGTCCGTAAGCAGACCAGAGCCTGTGGTGGAAACCGAACCCACGACTCTTGCACTGTTAATCTACCACGCTACCAACTAGCCTACCGGGGCGCTCATATTTTTTATATTTCAATTAAAAATGTTAATTAAAAACTTTTAATTTTTTAAAATGACTTGTTTTTAAAGTATTTTTTCCTAGGATGCAGCTACTCAAAGGGGGCACACACCAATGTTTTAATACCATTTCATGAAGCATTTGATTTTTTTTTTTTTTGCTAAAATAAATTTTTTTTGATACACAGACATTTTGCAATTTTGTGAAATTTCACATATTCACTCACACTCAAAAAAATATATGATCTAAAAATGAATCCAAAATTTCTTTTAAAATAGTTTTAAAATTTTCCTCCATTTAAGTCAAATTTAGAAAAATTTTCTTAAAATGAATAAAAACTCCCATGTTTGGGTAAAAACGAAACAGTTTATATACTCAGAAATAGTTAATTTCTTTTCTAAGTAATATTTCTTTGTTTTAGGAAAAAAAAAGAGTTATTTATATACATACCCAACATAACAAATGACTTTAGAAAAATATTATTATAAGCTTATAAACACAAGCCTTAAGCTTGAAAAAGACTTGAGAATATATTGAAAAAGGCTATCGTAACAATTGTAAAAAAATCAAAATGGAACCCTCGTGAAAATATAATGTGTGTATGATTACTATAAGCTTATTCTTGCAATTTTAGAATAAGCTTACAAAAATAATATTGTATTAACTGGCGTATAGAAAAGCTTATTTGACTCAATATATTTATAAGCTTTTTTACATAATTGTAGAATAAGCTTTACATATAATATATTATTAAGTGTTGAAAAAGAGAAATCACAATTATTTTCTTTTCTTTAATTTTTTTTATTTTAATTTAAATATAAATAATAATAATTCATTTTAAATATAAAAAATTATAATTCATTTTAAATAAAAAAATATAATAATAAATAATAATTATTATAAAAATAATTAAATTTAATATGCAAATGCACGTTCACTTTATAAAATTTACAACCAAATGAACACGCAAAACACGTTTGGCAAATTAAAAAAAAAAAGTAGCTGCACTTGTTGTTTGCATTATAAGCGTAGAACAAAGACAACAAGACTATAATGTATTGAAACATATTTCTATTTCAATCGTCATATTGCGTTGTTGTTGTATGTTGTTTATAAGCATACTTGAGAAAAAGTTATGTATAATAATCTTTTCTCAAGCATTGTTAAGTACTACCTGTAAATTCATTATAATAAACGAAATTAAGAAAAGCTTGAAACACACTATTAATATAAGTCAAGTTCTATTGCAGTTTGATTGCTATATGGTATATTGGGTATATATAAAAAATTGTTTCAAGTGTGTTGTGACTTTATAACTCACGAACGATCAAACTAAATTCGATTAAATTTTAAGGGTTCGTTTGTATGGTGGTGTAGTTGGTTTATCTAAATCACGAAATTGGTCGACGCGTTCGTGAGTTATGACTTTTCATGTTAGCATGTGATTTTGTCCATAGATAAAAAAAAACAACAACAAATACTTAAGCACCCATTAGCGTGTACGGTATGTATACTGTTCGTTGACTTCATACACACGGTAAATACACGTTGTAGCGCATACACGCATACACATTGACAGCTGTCAATGAGTGATCATTTTAAGGTTCTTTTTCATCGAACTTGCGGATCGAGAAACCAATGAGTTTGATTCAATGTTAATATTCATGCGTAGCGAAGCACGCCGGGATCCGCTAGTATTTAATAAAAATTTTTTATGAAAAACATCGTAGTTTTAAGAAATTTTCATACCAAAAAATAATAAAATTAAGTTTAGTCAAAAAAAAATTAGAACATAATTTACTTTCATTTAGTTCAAAAAATGTGTCTTACTTAAAATGAGAAAGTATTTGAACTTAATCTGTATTCATTTTTTTTCGCGAGTAGTAAAATTAACTAATATATTAAATTCTACCACTTTCTAATTTTTAAAAATTGTTTTCTCAAAATTAGTTCAGGCAATTAAAAACAAAAAGTAAAAAAATTTTTCCTATGTAATAATAAAACCTTATCAGATTATAGAGGCTGATGAACTATTTTTAGGGAAAATTTCTAATTTTGAAGAATTGTTTTCTAAAAATTAGTTCAAGCAATTAAAAAGAAAAAGTTATTAATTTGTTGCTATGTAATAATAAAAATTTATTTGATTATAGAAACTGATGAACTATTTCAAGAGAAAATTTTCATGCAACTTAGTTCAGATAAATTTTTAAAATATTAATAAAATACTATTTTATTTTTTAAGTAAAAGTTTCCTAATTGTTAAGAAATAATATAGGATTTTATTCCTAAAAATTTCTTTAGATAAATTAAAAAAACCTTAAGTAGATTTTTCTTAAATCGAAAAAAAATTTAGTTTTTGTTGAAAACGTTTATTTTAATTTCAACATTTTTTTCCAAAAAAAAAAAAAAAAATACATTAGTCTCAACATTCTTAAATATAGAATTTAAAATAGCTTAAAATATATTTTTAAATTTTATTAGCAAAAGGTAAAAATTTCGAATTTGCGCTTTTATGTAAAAAATTTTGTTTGCTGACTACAACACAAAGTATCGCAAGCACATTTTATTCATTACGGCACAATGACTTTCATATAATTGGCAATGCGCCTATTAAACTTTAAATTTATCGAAGGCACTAAAACTATTTTTTTTGTTCACTTAATAATAAAAAAAATATAAAAATTTGTATGTACATATATGTCAATTAAATGTTAAAATAAAAATGTCATAAAATAATCTTATGACAATATTTTTAATTTCCAATAATAACAATAAATGTAACTGTGATATTTTATATTTTTGCAACAATTTACTAAAATTTGTTAATTTAAGAAGACAAAGGAACCCCCAGTGTTCCTTAGCCGTAGATTCTGTATGTCACTTAGGGCGTCCCTTTTTGTAGTTCTCTCAAGCAGAACCGATAAGTTAACTACCCAGCAAAAAAAATGGTAGTCATTCTGTGACTATAGCTTCTTTCATTGCTTCCTCAACTTCAGTTGACATTCTTTTATGATTTTTTGGTGTTATTCTAAGGCACTTCCAAAAGCATTCATGTATTTATATTTCAAATGCAGTGATCTGGATATAAACCCGATGCATATCTTAAAATATCACTCTTCATTACTTCTGAAGCATAAGTTATAGTATATCGTATATTTTTTTGATCTTAAGCATTTATCCAAATTGAGAAAATAGTTCTGATGAACTTTTTTAATTTTTTTATTAAATCATTTTTTATATTTTAGTTTGAAATTTCATGCAGTTTTGCAATTTTTATAAAAGTTTTGAAAAAGCAAGAAAAAGAGATTTTTTTATCTTTAATTGAAAATAGCTGGCCTGTCATTTTCATTTTTCAGCCTCAAATATTTATGACGACGCAATATCTGTATTTTTGCATTATGTATTTTATTTAACACTACATCATTTCCAGTTTTAATTCAGAATTTACCAAAATAATTTTAAAATTGTGTAAAAATTATTTCAAATTGCCCAAAAATGTTTTAAAATTGTGCAAAAATTATTTAAAATTGTTCAAAAATATTTTAAAATTGTCTAAAAATGTTTCAAAATTGTACAACCAGTTTTTAAATTATCCAAAAATATTTTAAAATTTGTCTAAAAATTCATTAAAATTTTTAAAAAATGTTTCAAAAATGCTTTTTCACTAATGCAGAATTTTTTATTTGTTTTAATAAATAGTATTTGTATATCAATGCATAAATTTCGCTTCTTTAAACTTATTTTTCTGCATTCTTATGAATTAAATTTTCATCATAGCTTAAATACCACAAAGTATATGAACATTTTCCACTCATGCATCAGAATATCTAAACATTGTATTATCATTGCTTCCTTAGAGTAAAGTATGAGTAATGCTAGTAGCTACATTTGAATACTTCCATCCTATGACACGCTATTGTTAAATTCATCGATGAAACCATCAGAAAAGAAGCGATGCCTTTGCCATAGTAGTAATGCTTTTATTGCTTCTTTGGCAGCTTCATTTTTGCTGGGTACGAATAGGATCTGACTTTGTTACAATTTATTACGTTTCAGGATATCCTGCAGTACATTTTTTTAATATGTTTACCTTTTTGCTAATGAAATTTAATTTTTATTTTAAATACATGAATTTAGTATAACAAAAAGCTTGTTAAAAGCAGTGTCCTCACAAAGCGGAAGTCCTCAGAAAGTGGGCAAATAAATACTTACATATTGAGTGTCAAGTACTTTAAAATATATAATAGAAACCATTTCATTTTAATTAGAAAATTTTTATCAAAATTAAGGATTATTTTCGCTTAAAATAAGTGCTATTTAACTTGATGTTATTTAGGCCGGATTTTGGGATGTAACATAAATTTGTCGAAACAACTTTTCGTTACATAAAATTTTGTTTTTCATTGAAATAAAATAAATTAAAACAAATTTCAAAATCAGTATTCAAGTTACAAACTGCGTTAAACTGAGTTTACAAATAATCTACATCCTAAAAACTCGCTCTTAGAAAATATTTTCTTATTTTTAGGGAGTTAAGTCCTAGTTTTTAGTAAAAAAAAAATTATCTAATGAACTTAAATAAAATAAAATTTTTCTTAAAATTTCACTATTTTGTAATAAAAATTTTGTTCTCAATAGTAAAATTTTTCCATAATTTAGAAATTTTTTAAATTTTGTTTCTTAATAAATATTGGTAAAAAGTGTCTTTGACGCCGTTTTGATTTCAAATTTTCCTCCAAATAAGTTAATTTTTCTATATTCTAGTTTAGTTTTTTTTTTGGTTGCACCTATCACAGATTTGTCACTTTGTATCAATCGACCCTTCATTTCTCGTAGGGATGGTACTGTGCACTAAATCCCCTTATCTAACAACATTGGTACAGACCACCGATTTTTTCTCTCTTACTACTACCAAAATCGGAGAATTTAATTTGGATTACATTCCTTTGTTATTGTTCATGACAAATAGAATGTAAATCATGATAATAACATTGTGACAATGAGAAATATTGATTGTGAGAATAAAAAAAATTGTTTAGTTTTAACAATTAAATTGAAAATTTAACTATCAAGTTTTTATTTATTTATATAATTAATACATAGTTTGAATCCAGGGTTTATGGGGCAATATAAATGCAGCATAAACAGGCATGTAGACAATCTGCCTGTCAGTTGAAAACTAAGGCAATTAGGTCGGCATACACGACTTAAATGCTTAATACATAAATCTACTTTTTCAAACAATATTTTCGTCCTTAAGAATTAGTTTTAAAATGAACTTAAATATAAAAATGCGAGTATATTTTAAATAATAATAATAACAATGAAACTACCAAACTATATTTACTAATTTTTAAAAACTCCATTAGTAGACACAAATGATTAATTTGTAATTGAATTTGAATTAAGAAAATCTATTGAAAAAAAATTGTTACTTCAAGTCATCTTAAACATATTACAACTCAAGTCCGAATTAGCTGGCAGCGAAATGAGGTAGAAATTTATTTTCAATAGATTTTTTAACTTCAAATTTACTACGTCGTTGTGTATATTAACCATCAGTGAAAAGTAAACAGCTGACATGATACAAACAGGCAAATGAAGCTTTAAATTTTCGCTTTAAAGTCTAGAAAATGCCTTAAGCTATATACAACTTTTGTGTTTAGTGTAAACATAGTAAAATTAAATTAATTACAATCTAGAACTATTTCATAGTACGTGTAAGTAAACAACATTAACTTTACATCATCAGTGTTAATTGAATAATAAAAACAATAGCAAACTAACGATTATTTACAATTTAATTTAAGAACTGACGCCGAAATAAAATCTTTATTAATTAAATTATATCAGATTATTTAAATAATAAACTTGTAGTAGCAAGTTTACTATTAAACAGAATTATGACAAATGACTACATATGTTATATATTAAGGTGTCCCTAAATAGCTATTTGTCGAATTTTAATTTTAACAACTTTAGATTTGTTTCATTTGGACTCAAGTGTACAAATTTGATATAAAAAAATGGTTAACGCTAGCTCTTGCTGTATCGCATACAAAGTTTCCGAGTTTTTTTTTTTTTTGCTTAAAATTTTTAAAATTGTGAAATGTGATTTCGTAGATCTAAGGTTGCATTCACACCCAGATCTTAAACACGTTTTTAGATAAAAAGCGTTTAAAATAAACAACTTTTGTAATAGAATAAAGAGCTTAAACACGAGTTTTCACTAAACATTCGTTTAATGAAACTTGAATATGTGATATAGGAAAGCAAAGTAAAACACATTTGGTTAGAAATATACCTGTGCAATCTGATTTTTAGGGTGTAAAAATGGCGTTGAAATTTGTTCTAAACTTTTTATTGTCAGAACTTTTGTCCCCTTGGATAGATATAAAAAATAAATTTCATATATATTTCTTTCAAAAATTACATAAAAAAAATGGAAAAAAAAGCATGAAACAGGGTCACATTTTACTCCACTCTTAAACCCCTAAAACTAAAAAATAGCTGTGTTTGTGCGGCAGGATAAAAACGTTTGCCTACATTATTCTAACAAAAAATTGTCATAAGTAACGTTAAGAGTTAACACTAATCGTTAGCTTATGCCAAATTTATATGAGAATGACATAAGCACAAACACAGCAAATGTTTGAAAGTTCGTTATTGTTAGATTTATTATAATTTTTGTTTTTCGCTCATTCAAATACCTTTTGTTTGAAAGGGAACAAATCCGAAAAGAATGTAAATAAATTCTTTTCTACCCCCTTAAGTAAAAATGTCCACTTAAGTAAAAATGTCCACTTAAGTAAAAATGTCCAATTTATTATATTGGAAAGTTAAAGAAAATGGACCAGATAACCAGAAACAATTGTTAGACACACTTCGTGTATTTTTTAAAATTTTTTTATTCAATGGTGGTGAACCGGTTTCCTAGGATTCAGCTAACCGATTTTTCAAAACGTTATTTTTCTAAGAAACGCTACTGATCACGAAAATATTGAAATTCTTAAATTGGTCAAGGACTTTCGAGATGATTGTGACTAATTTTTACTGAAAGTATCATTTTTTAACATTCAGAAAAAAATTCCAACTATATTAGGGTATTCAAAAAACAGCCTTTTTCGGTTTAACTGAAAAATCGTTTAAAAAAAACGGTTTCGGTTTCGGTTTTTTTATAAAAGCGTAGTATTTTTAAACAATACCTAAAAGTTGGGTGGATTCATGTAAATTGTATACACTGAAACGGATTTGTGTCAAAAATATTTTAGGAACCCTGCATTGCGTATCAATATTTGTCACATTGGAAAAAATTCTCGTGATTTTCTTCTTGATTATGTGGTTTTAATTGCCTGGAGCGGAAAAATTGTCGATTTGCCAAAAATCTAGCGATTTATTTATCAGACGTAATTTAATTTTGGGAAATGAAAAAAACCGATTAATCGGTTATTAGGTTTTGAATACTCTAAAAAATATATTAACATTTTTTTATTTATATGTTTTTTTAATATTGCAAGCCCGTTGAATGCAATTACGAGTGCAATGGTATAAAACTATTTTAAAATTGTTGCAGATAAAAAATTAAAAATTTTAAAAATTATTTCAAATATTATTGAACTTTCAGACATACATATAAAGATGCTCAAATGAAAGCTTAATATACTTCGACTAAAAAGAAATTCATTTATTTAAAAAAATTTGCTGATTGTAGTAAAAATCATAAAGCAACAACAGAAAAACCCCTAGACCGATTGCAAAAATTTACGGTGATAAGCCTACCAAAATTAGTTAAAAATGTTATGCGATGTATATTATTTACAATTTTTGATTTTTTTTTTAATCTTGGATACTTTAGACACGATTTGGCAAGGGTTAATGTTTTCCATTTTTTTTTTTTTTAAATTTGTACATTTGTGACCAAGCGAAAGAAAGTTGGGGGTGATAGCATTAAAATTTTACTTTTTGTAATGTAAGGGACACCTTACTTTTTAAATATAAATATTTACTAGAGATTAAATAAAAATCGCAAACTTTGAATATAACCGTATCACAATCGTGATAATAGTGGCGGCATGAACTACGACTTAAAATACACTAATTACGTACACAATATGAGTAACAGGAACACGACTCTGTTTTTTTTTTTTCTTTTTTTGGTGACTAAATATAATTCGATATTAAAATTTCGGTATACAGAAACACTTTTTTTGTTTTGTCTCGCATTATTTACAATTTATGATGATAACAATTCTTTATTTCCTAATAAATCCGCGACAGTTATAGTACCGTCATTTGTAAATCTTATATTTGCGGTAATGGGTAACAGACGTTGTTGTTTCAAACCCAAGGATTGTAATATGATAATGACATTATGTTCGTCAAGTTCCTTGGCCACCGAATTAATCATGTCGACAAATGTATCATCGAAGAGCATGAAACGAGAACAATCCAAAACTATAGGAAAATCATTTTTATATAAAGAACTGGCGGCACGTATTTCGGTACGTAATACATCAACACCAGTAAAATAAATATCTGATAATGGCTTGATATAAATATAAGTCATATTATCACACTGTAAAGAGAGAGAGAGAGAGAGAGCAATAAAAATATATTATTTAAAAATAAATTTGTTCAATTAAAGCTAGATTCAAAGTAATGGAGTTATCCAAAATTGTAAATAGACCATTAAAATTTTAATATTGTTAGATTCTTACCTGCTTTAAGCCAACTTCTATAATTGGATTACCCAGTCTTAATAAAATAAATATCATATTAAGTACAATACCGTACAATAGACCCATTTCTACGCCAACCACTAAACAAACCACCAAACAACCGGACCAACTGAAAAAATCTTTTTTATTGGTTTTCCACAATGTTTTCAGTGGTTTCATATCAACCTTTAAAAAAGAAGAAAAGATTTTTAAAAATTATTCTTTATTTTAATATCGCGAAAATTACCATGAATACCACAGCAGCCATTAAAACAGCAGCCAATGCCGATTTTGGTATATATTGAAAATATGGCGTTAGAATGGACAAAGCAGATAGAACAATTACACCTAAAATAAATCAAAAAAATTTCCATTAATTTTCATCGATTCCTACCAAAAACAAAATGGGAAGTATAATTCCCAGTTAAAAATAGTAATATTCCCAAAGAACTTTAAGAATGTCCCTGCGCAAAAAAGGGGTCAGGTGATAGGTGAAAACTGAACCAGTTCCGAAAATACATATCACGAGATAGGTGAAAAGAGGACAGGTTCCTAAAGTACCCACCAAGTTATCGGTTCAAAAGTCATGGCATGTTCTTTTGCGTTGGTTCTGTGATATGTTCTTTGTAGTTAGTTGTGTGATATGTACTTTAAGACCAGTCGTGCGACATGTCACAGAGGGCAATTGACCCCCTCCTAGCATAAGCCCATGTCAAAGTGATCAGTGCTTTTCATATAAAATGAAACGGACGTTTTCCCGCAGGGGTATTTCAAACGGACATTATCCTCTTTATGGGTATAAGATGCGGCCGGAGTCAGGAGTTTAATACTTTGTGGTATTTCCGAGGACGGTTTCGATAAAAATAAGCTTTTCGGCTTAGCCAGCCAACGAACAGGCTTACGGGCTTTCAGTTTCAAGGCCATCTTCGCCGAGAAATTGCAACCTTCCGCCGAACTACAAAAAATTAATTAGTGGTACTACTTCAAAAGAAATTTTTTCTCTTTGAGGATTAACCTCTCAAGCTTGTTTTGAATTATATCTTAACCCTCTAATACCCAAGACCACAAAATCCGATATTAAGACATTAAGTAGTTTTTTACTCAACATAGGGAAGCCAAATGCATTTGGCGCCCAACTCTAAAGATTTGTCATTAAACAAACCATTAAAAACGGAATGGTGTTACATGGACGTTAGAGTCTCCGTAAGTTTGAATGCAAGAAAGTGAACATAAATAGCGTGAGTGACAGAAAAACTATTTTAAAAACTAAGCATTAAACTGAAGGTTTAAAATCTCGAGCTTCTTTCGTTAGCAAAGGAAAATCTTACTTCAGATGCAAAGGTTATTGGGAAAACTACACAAAGATGCTTGCTGTCAGTAAAGATCTGTCACATACTGAACCAGTTGACAAAAGTACAGGTTGGTTGAAAAGTTTCTGCGCTCGAAATGAAAGAATACTGTTTTTGTTACGAAATATATTTTTTTATTCAATATAATCTCCTAGAAGCTCAATACACTTGTTCCAATGATCTTCCAATAATTGTACCACATCCTTATAATGGTTTTCCGGAAGCTCTGCAAAATAACCGTCTACGGCTGCTATGGCCTCTTCATTCGACGAAAAATGCTTTCTACGAAGGAATTGTTTGAGATTTCTGAAGAGATAGTAGTCACTGGGAGCCAAATCTGGTGAATACGGTGGATGTTCAAGCAATTCGTACTTTAATTCTTTGAATTTAGCTATCGTCAAAACACTTTTGTGAGCAGGTGCATTGTCTTGATGAAAAATGATTTTTTTCTTCTTTAAACCAGGTCTTTTCTCACGAATTTGTTCATCCAGCTTATCCAAAAGGCTGCAATAATATTCAGAGTTGATTGTTTTACCTTTCTGAAGATAATCAATCAACAAAATCAATTTTGCATCCCAAAAAACTGATGCTATAACCTTCTTCAATCACTGACTGAGCTCATTAGTGTATCTCAACCTTTGTCCAAGATATTCTTTCGAAGTCGTGCTGTTAAAAAGGTCTTTTTGGCTGATATGTTAAGCTCTCGTGTCAGTTTTCCCTCTTACTCTAAAAGGTTTCTAAACGACTTTCTTGTTGAAACTTCAAATTTTATTTATTCCCTTGCAGATGGCAGCAATATTTTTCATTATCCTCGGTGTAGGACACAAAAGTAAGATTACGAATAGTACACGTAATCAGGACGTTTTACGAATCTCTGAGTGGGGTCGTACTAACAAGGCTTAGTTTATTTTATTGGTAAAGTAAATATTTGAACACATTTGATTTTCCTACTATTTATACCACATGTGAACGAATATGAAATGCAACTCCATCTGTGTTCAAAGGTAGATCTCTTTTATCAATGACAGTAGTGTATCAAATTCTGTTAACGCATTGGAACATCGATTTTGGATTATATAACAGTCTTACTACTTCATGGGGCAGAAATAATACATAATCCACTGTGAAGTTTTGAATCAAATGCCAGCGCAAATCTGTTTAAATATCTTCGTTACTTGGAAAATTATTCTCTCTTACACTGCTATCATGAGAGGTGTTCAGCTGAGGTAAGTGAACTTATATCCAAAATTTGGATTTTCCAAAAAGCCAGTTAAGCCCAAAAGCCAGTTTCAGAAACTTCAGTTAAGTTTCATGAGTTGAGAAACTTTTAATACGTTGATATTAGCAAGGATTATGGAACTTTAAGGATGTAGAAAGTTAAATGCATCGAACCATTCATTAGCCATGATTTTAACTCTGTGCATCCTGAATGTTTCATAGTCCCTGCTAAAATCAATATATTAAAAGTTTTGCAACTTGTGCAACTCAAATGGAGTTTCAGAAACTGTTTTGGCTACGTGGCTTTTCGCCTTGCTTATGAATTTTCATTCCTTCATTCAAAGTACACGAGAAAGTCTCTGCTATTTTCTTTAAGCTACTTAGCAGTTTAATGAAAGAAAATAAGTGACATAAAATTATGTCTGTGGTCTGTGGCCGACCTTAGAGGTTTTTTAGTCTACGATATGTTCGAAGCCGGCTTCGCTGAGGAAATGTGTTTTGCATAGCGGCCTGTGGCCAGGCTTAGGGGATCTCTCCTCTGTGGAATGTCCGAAGACAGTAACGCTGGGGAAAGAATTTTTACTTAGCGACCTTTGGCTGGAAAATGGAAATAATGGACACAAATGTTAGCCATAATCCCCACAACAAACCGGCCTTAACCCCCATGGGGAATATAACCGTTTTCTAAATGCTTCTACACCTCACATTGCGTTTGAGGAATATGTTAGAAACATTTCGGTAATAATTCCCAAAAAATTAAAGGTGGAGGATATGTCCTATCTACTGAATGTTAACTAAAAACAACAAAAAAAAAAAATAAATAATAATTTCTTACCAGTATAAATACCAGCCATGGGAGTTCGCACACCACTTGCCTGACTTACAGCCGATCGTGTAAAGGCACCACAAGTAGGCATCGCACTAACAAATGAACCAGCTAAATTACAAAGACCCAAAGTTAACATTTCCTGGGAAGCATCCAACTGACCATCCTTGACTGTAAATCGAAATTATAATAAAATTATATTTAACTATAAGTTCAAAAGGACATCTTAAGGAAAACTTACTAAAGGCTTTAGCTATAGCAACATTAGCTAATACAGCTACTATCGGTACGACAATAATTCCACTACCTAATTCTCGTAAAATATCAGTAAAAATATATGTTGTATTATTATATTCAAATGCAAATGGTGGCAATCTAAAGGTAGGAAGACCAGAGTGAACTTTAGAAGATAAAGCAAATGGTACAGCTTCGATAGAACTCTTACGAATCCATAAGAATGCTATCAGACCACAAAAGAATACCACTAAAGCATTACGTGATATGCTAATGTACCATAAAAATTTTTTCAAACGACGTGTTGTATCATTTTGTTTTTTAAATGTAACAAAGGATAGTTGCTGTAAAAAGAAATCCAATGAAAAATTTAATGTTTTATAAGAAACTTAAAAAATATTTGCTTACTTACCCTTAATGATAGTAAAATAATTAAGCAGGATATACCAACTATAGAATCGCCTAATTTAATACCATTCCAGAATTCTGTCGGTGATGGTGTACCTTTAATTTTTACGCCCAATAAGTTTTTGATTTGAACCAAAGCTACAATAAATGCTGCACCCGTGGTAAAGGCCTTTGTTACCGGCGATGGTATAAAATTAACAATAAAACCTAATGGAAAAGAAAAATCAAAAAACTTGTATTATTTAAAATCGAAGTTAAATTAAGATTTTTTTGTTTTGCTACAACTAGTTCAGGTTTGTAACTGATCAATTTACATTTTTAACCCTTGACAAGTGGATTTAGAAAAATTTAATGATTGCTTTTTTCAAGCCACTTTATAAGGATTTTTCCATAAAATATTTTTAAAAATAAATGGAAATATAAGAAAATTAAAATTTTTTGATAGAACTACCAGGGTTGTTGTCACTTAAAAACAGCAAGTGTAATAATAAATTATTTTTATTTGACCAAATTTCGATTATGAATAGTTTCCCTTCTCTGGAACAGTTGAAAATTTTTAGTCTGAAAGCTATGGATTTTTATTTCAGATTGTTTAATCTTCGACCATACAGGGATTTGTTAATTAAATTAACTAATTAATTGATAATTTCATTAGCATTGCATTGAGATAAATTTCATGAGCTGAGGCTCATGAAGGAAAATGAGGGAATCCGAAATATGTAGTAATATACAGATATGGATTTTCATTCTATTCTGGTTCATTACCAGGTTAAATAGAACGAAGTGGAATGAAACGTGGAACGAGTAGAATTGTAACACTAAGCACTGGGAACGGCGTGAGTTATTTTATATTAGCACTAGAGGGCAAGGCCCACTACGTTTTTAGCGTAAAAAAAGGTTGCCCGGGCTAAGGCCCGAGATTGCCCGAGCTAACGCCCAGCAGTATACGGAGTTCCCAGATAATTACCCGGAGTCCCCAATTTTTAGCATGTCCCTGACCAAAATTCTATGATGTACCTTAATAATGAGTTAGCCCCCCATACTCCAGGTAAAACATCCCAGCAAAACTTTGGTAATGGGTGCGAAATTCTTATGCGTTACCTTGTAATAATAGCTCGTTACCTTTTTCATTATTTGCAAGCATAAAGTAATAAGTTACTCATTATTGATTACGTAATATATAATTTATAAATGTAAAGTAATAATTGAAATATTTTTGAAAATCTATTTTTAGATACATTACATTGTGTTGTTATGTAAGCAAAAGGGTAATGTATGTTTGTTTTGATAACACTAGCGAAAACACGAAGCGCAACAATTCATTTAAGTTTAAAGCAATCAAATACTATATGCGTCGATAGCTCAGAGGGTAGAGTTCTTGGCTGGCAACCAGATTTCCCTGATTCGATTCTCATCTTGACCACATTATTTTTAATTACAAAAATTTTAAATAAAATATTTGTAATAATTTTTCTTAATAAAAATTCCTCTTTTTTAGAAATCTATTTTTAGACACATTACTTTTTCCATTCTCGTAATCATATAAGTAGCCCCTTACATTATCACCTCTAAAGTAAAGGGTATATACATTACTTTGAGGCTCATCGCCTATAAAATTCATCAATGAAGTAAGGTGTAAAGTAATCCATCGGACCCTATGGCTATACATTACTTTACCCATTATTTGGTAATGTGTGGTTTTGCTGGGATATTTCAAATTTCAGATTTTTTCCTTTGAACCCATATTTCAAATTTAGATTTTTACCATGTACCTGGCAAAAAATTCTAAAATGTAGCTGATCAATAACTTAGCCCATACCCCAGTTAATTTCAGGTTTCTAGCTAAATCGGTGTGGACATCCCGCTTTTTGCCCCTCCCCGTAGACATTTTCAAGAATCAGACCTAGGTGAATGTCTACGCCGGTTGAGGAATCTTTGCACCAAATTTCAACTTCCCAGTTCCAGCGGTTTTGGCAGGATGTCAAGGCGAGAATTTTTCCATTTTTCCCCGTTGGATTTTTCAAAAATTCCTAACTCTGCTAACTGTTATATACACTGGAAAAGGAGCCTGCTTACTAAATTTTAATTTCCTAGGTCAAACCGTTTGAGCTGGCCGTAAAGGGGGAGACTTTTAGTCCTTTAAGCCGCCATTTTTACACATACTCCCAGGAAGGCATATTTCAAATTCCAGGTTTCTAGCTAAAGGGGTTTGGGCTGGCCGTAAAGGGGAAGCCTTTTTGTCCCTTAAGCCTTAATTTTTACACATACCGCCAGGAAGGCATAATTCAAATTTCAGGTTTCTAGCTGAAGTGGTTTGGGCAGGCCGTGAAAGGGGAGTTTTTTCTTCTTTTTGCCCCTCTCCGAATGAATTTCCAAAATCCCCTTCTTAGCGGATGTCTACGCCGGAGAGATATAAACTGACAAGAACAAAATATGATCACCCTGCTAATGTTTTCTAAAAATTGATCCGTCTTTACCAAGCTTCGCAATTTTTTTTCCATTTTGCGATTTCTCGCTTAGTTTTTGATATACCGGCGATTTTTTTAAATGGCCAAAGCGAGAAAGGGCAAAAATGGACAAAAATCTAGTTTTACTAGAATATTAATATGCACTGATAATATAAAACAGCCACAGGGTGACACACTTTACGAACGGAATGAAATGGAACGGGTAACAAAATATCTATCTTTAAATATTTAGCGGAGTGTGTTATTTCATATTAACACATAAATTGATAGAAACAATAGTCACCCTGTGAATAGTTTCTAAAAATTCCTCGAAATCACTTTCGGATCTACCCAATCTGTTTAATCGAAGTGCTATCATTACCAGAAATGTTGTCCGTTTTTAAATATATCGCTTTGTTTTCGAGATACTCACCATTTTAGAAAATGTCGAATACCGAAAACTAAGCGAGATAGCTTAGAAAAAATTTTGCTCCACGATAGGTCTTAAAGGGATCCATTTTTTAAAACTGCATTCCCTTTTGTTGAAAATAAATGCAATAACTGTTCTAAGTTTTATCATCTCAATATAGGGAACCCTTCATTTTGTACCACCTAAAGCAACACATTAATTTGTAGGAAGAATTACCTTAGTGTTAATTCTCTTTAAAAATAAAACAGTATTTTCGGAATTTTCAAAAAAAAAACGCCAAAGTTTATTTTTAGGGGACACAAAAAATTGCTTGTTCATCGGCCCAACTTAACGATATATCACATCAAATTTATTGGAATGAACCAATTGAAATAAATTCGATTCATTTTAATGTTTTTACACGCAATTGCAAATATAATTGGACAATTTATTTCTTCCATAAAAAAAATAATTTTGTTATTATTACTTTTTAATTAATAAAGTGTAATTATTCTCACTTCACTGCTTCATAGCAAAACAAAATCAGATCTCAGATCAAGAGAGCATTAATAACATACTGAATAGTTAAGTTCGTGTTAACTAATGAACAAAAAAAAATTTTTTTGGGTAAACTAATAGTTAACCCAGTGTGAAATACTTTGATTATTAGTTTGTATAATTAACAATTAATAAATCTAGTATAACTTACCTAAACGAAAAACTCCCATTAAAAGTTCAATTAGACCAGCTAGGAAAGCTAAAACAATAACACATTGTACAGGTTTATCAGAACAAAATTGTAAAACTAATAAAGCCATTAAACTGGTAGGTCCTATAGAGACCTGAGGTATGGTACCAAAGAATACATAAATAATAGAACCTAAAATTAAACAAAAGAAAATATAAGAGAATAATAAAAATCATTAGAATATCTATTGATCCATCGATACCTATAAAAGCTGAATACAGGCCATATTCAGATGATAATCCCGCCAAGGCAGCATATGCAATACTCTGAGGTATTATAGTCAAACCCAGAGTAATGCCAGCAATTAAATCGGCCACCGCTTTCTCACGATCATAACTTTGTATCCATGTTAAGATAAAAATACGTCTAAATATCCAATGAGGTTCCTTGGGTTTGGTATAGTTATTTTCAATATCAATATTTAATTCATTACAATTGCCATTTTTTAATGAATAACTTTCATCATCATTGCCTAAATTACAAAAAAAAGCACACACAAAATTACACTTAATTTTAATTAGTTATTTTTTTTTTTTTAAATTTTAATTAATTTAAATATGTACGTTTATATATTATCGCTATAGGTTCATTAATATCTTCAGTTGCATTTTTTCCATTTGAATTTAGTTCTAAATTTTGCTTTGTTTTAGTTTTGCTTAAACACCTTAATAATTTTATATTTTTAAAAACACGCATTGCGAACTTTAACAGTCAACTGCCAACTTCAATTTACCTACCGGTTTTAATTTTAAATATGTATTGTATATTTTTATTGTCTCTCTGTGGAAGACTGAAATATTAATTGTTTCATGCATAATCTTATTTTAGAATTATTGAATATGTACTTTATAAATTAAAAAAAATTTCTTATAAAATTCAATTTATAAAGTTGTTATAAGTTTTTAAAAATGGTTATGCATAAGGCCATAACTATTATTTATTCTGAGAAAAAATCTCTTTAAAAAAAAACAACCGATTGTTTTGTTTGTTTATTTTTGCTAAGTGATTTTTAACAAAAAAAATTAAAACAATTTTTGTATAAATACCCCAGTAAAAAAGTTTATATGTAATCATATGTGGCTTTATCTAACAATATATATATATAAATATATATAAATATATATGTCAGTATGCATTACCATATAAAATTATATATTACTTTAATTCTTTTAAAATTATTTTATTTAATGTCACATGTAACCATATCTAGTCATATATTGACTGGATATGATTTAAAGGGTGGTTAAATTTTAAGGGCCGTTGTTAATTTTGAATAAAACACAAATTATTTAGGAAATTATTATCATTTCTTTTTATTACGATAATATGGTATGGTTCAATTATGTATGGAACTAGATATCGGCCAAATGGCCGCCGCGACCTCGGCGGCACACCTGCATCCGATTGTCCAAATTTTCAATGACGCTGAGGCATAATTGAGGTTCTATGCCGTTAGTGTGCCGAATTATCTCATCCTTTAGATCTTGAATTGTTGCTGGCTTATCGACGTACACCGTTTCTTTCAAATAACCTCAAAGAAAGAAGTCCAACGGTGTCAAATCACATGATCTTGGCGGCCAATTGACATCTCCACCACGTGAGATAACACGGCCATTGAATTTTTCGCGCAAGTGGCACCGTCCTGTTGAAACCACATATCGTGTACATCCAGATCTTCCAATTCGGGCCATAAAAAGCTCGTTATCATCTCACGATAGCGAACACCATTCACAGTAACTGCCTGACCGGCTCATTTTAGAAAAATTACAGCCAGATGATGCTGCCAGCCCATAAACCGCAAGCAGTCACTCTTTGTGGGTGCATTGGTTTTTCGACAATCACTCTTGCATTATCATTCGCCTAAATGCGGCAATTCTGCTTATTGACGAATCCACTGAGGTGAAAATGTGCCTCATCACTGAAGATG
Source organism: Eustalomyia histrio (assembly GCA_949748255.1). NCBI lineage: Eukaryota > Metazoa > Arthropoda > Insecta > Diptera > Anthomyiidae > Eustalomyia > Eustalomyia histrio. The sequence continues at coordinate 225,788,023 of OX456523.1, forward strand.
CTTTTCTTCGAAAATTTGTCATCCACTGTTGCCATTTCTTGCCACCAGTCTGACCATAGACGACGTTTGGAATTGTCAAGAGGCTTTAGTTCTTGAGTCAATTGCACCTTGTAATCGCGTAAATGCAATTCTTTATGCATAATGATCATCAACGACGAGCGTGAGAAGTGCAATTGTTGGGCACGACGACGAGTTGAGGTAGACTGCTCTTCAGGCACACTATCGCGAACAGCAGCAATATTTTCTGCAGTACGAGCTGTACGAGCATGCACTGGTGTTTTCACATCTCCTACCAATTACCCGGTTTGCTCAAATTTTTGCACGATTTTTCCGATTGTACGCACATTTGGACGATTAATTGACCGAAAAAATCACGAAGTGCACGATATGCATTTTGATTTGAACGCTCATTTTCATAATAAGCCTAAATTACTTTAAGGCTTTGCTTGATTGTGTATCTTTCCATGGTTCAAATTGAGTCAGTCTAAAATTGAAAAATGTCAAATGAAATGAAGAAAAAACTTGACGTTTAGGTGTGGTTCACTTTCAACATCGGCCCTTTAAATTTAACCACCCTTTATATGATAAGATATGGTAAAAGTTATATTAGATTAAACTATATAAAATTATATATGGCTTATTCAGGACCACTTATAATTATATATAGATATTATAATATATGATCGCTTATCAAAAATATTTTTGGATATCGTCAATATCAAAAATATTTCTTGATATGGTATAAGGTATAATTATGTATGACTCAATACATTGCCCCATATCAAAATATTTTTTTATATGATTTAAGTTATATATATGCTCGAGTAAAAAAAATTATCTGGCGCAATATTTAATCATATCCAATTTGATATTCTTTAATATCTGCTGTAATATCTAGCTGATCTTATTTGATACGAAAAATGCCAGATCAAATTATATCCAGCAATACATTCGGAGATTTAGAACGATTTAAATTGATCCATAAAATGACTGATCAAATTAGATCCAGCAATATATTTGGGGATGTAGAAGAATCTAAATTGAACCGAAAAATAGAAGATCATATAAGACCCATCAATATATTTGGGGGTTTTAGTAAAATCTAAACTTATCCGGAAAATGGCAGATCAAATTTGATCCAGCAATATATTTAGGGATTACGTGAGATCTAAATTTATTCGAAAAATGTTTTAGTTCAAATTGTATCAAATTAGATCCAACAATATTATATATATGGAATGTAGTTTATCGAAAAACCTTACTTCTTGTACTTTTGCAATCTAGTTACCAAGGGCTTTCATTAGAAATGACATTGTTTTAATTTTTGAAAGGATAATAGTTATTCTTGTAACTGAACGTAAAATTTGACTTATTTTAGTTTCTCGCTATTATTTAGCGTTTTTTAATTAAATCTTGTCTCACATAAGAAGACATTCCGTGGATATACGAGGGCGGATCAATAAGTCCGTGACTTTTCGAACTTCCCTCGTAGTTATATGAAATGCAACACTGCTCCCATCAAGTACCACCTTTAATTGTCAAACTTTGAGCAAGTTCCGTCATTTACTTTGCGTTTAACAGCTGTTCAAAACATACAACCTCGTGGCTTTTTTTTAAATGGAAAAAAGTGAATTTCGAGTGCTCATTAAACATTATTTTTTGCGGAAAAAAACTGTCAATCAAACCAAGGAAAAGCTTGATTAATACTATACGGACTCTGTACCATCCATTTTAATGGTAAAAAAAAGTGGTTTACTGACTTTTGTTGTGGCCTTACAAGCACGGAAGATGCCGAACGTTCTGAACGCCCAGTTGAGGTCTCTACACCCAAAACAATTGAAAAATTCAGGATATGGTGTTGACCGATCGGAGATTGAATTTGCGATAGATTGTGGAAGACATAGGCATCTCACATGGCTCAGTGGTTTTAATTTTGAACGATCACTTGGGTATGAGAAAGCTTTGCGCAAGATGTCTGCC